>SSNS01000409.1:69899-425011 GCA_006937985.1 Aphyosemion australe | reverse complement strand
CTGTGGAACCAGCTCCCAGCTTTAGTCCGTGAGGCAGACACCTTGTCTACTTTTAAGACTAGGCTCAAAACTTTTCTATTTGATAGGGCTTATGGTTAAATTCTGATGTTAGCCCAGGTTTAGACGAGTGGGGAGCAGAGGGAGGTGGAGTGTACAGCGGGGACTACAGTCGTTAAAGACTTTTCTCCCTGGCCCTGCCTCCCACATGCCTCCATCTAAAAGGCTAGGTTATGCTGAGTTATCTCTGTAGTTATGCTGCTATAGGCTTAGACTGCTGGAGGACATACTGACCACTTTCCACACTCTGCTACTCTCTTCTACCACCACTCTCTAATTGCATTATTTCCTGTTATTTCAGCTGTTAACTTTATTTTCTCTCTAAGTGTTTTTCTCCCCAGAAGAAGCTACACTGGCGTTCTGCTGAGCTGTGGTGGCCTCATGGAGGGGGCCATCGGCTGGCACACTGCTGCCAACCACTTAACATTCTCCCTCTCCTGATATTACATCTTACTTTCTTTAACATAGAATGTGCTACTATTAGTTCACCTATTGAATTAATTATAGATTCACTCAGATACAGACAATAAAGAACTTCTACTAAGAAATCACAGTGTAGCCATAGAAACACTACTTGATCTATATGGTGTGTGTGTGTGTGTGTGTGTGTTTGTGTGTGGGGTGTGCGTGTGCCTGCTCTGTCTTCTCAATCCCCAGTGAGTCGTAGCGGATGGCTGCTCATACTGAGCCAGGATCCTCTGGAGGTTTCTTCCTGTTAAAAGGGAGTTTTCCTTCCCACTGTCGCTACATGCTTGCTTAGTATGAGGATTGGATCAACACACAGTCAGTGTCTTGATGCAATCTGCTGGGTTCCTTATATAGGAAACATTTTTACTGATTGGCTTAATGAACTGAACTGTATTGGAATGTTTACTTTGTGAAGTGCCTTGAGACGACTCGTGATTTGGCACTATATAAATAAACTGAATTGAAATTGAATTGAATTGAATTATTGTAAACTAAATTTTAAATTTCTAAAAAATGCTTTTATATTGTATTTCAATTCAAATCAGAAGAAAATATATATATCACTGGCAAAAATAGGGCAGACCTAAAAGTATGATACTATTTTAAGTACATTTTGTACCATAGCATACCATAGCATACCACACCATACCATACCATACCATACCATACCATACCATACCATACCATACCATACCATACCATACCATACCATACCATACCATACCAATTTATTTATAAAGCACCATTTAAAAATAGCATGGCAGCTAACCAAAGTGCTGTTCATAAAAGAGCCAAATGCTCGAACATATCAACAAAACACAATGAAAGCATGGAAATCAGGTAATACACATAAACATAGCACAAAATCACGGATAAAAATCCCTACTAAAAACTAACAGACAAGTAAAAGGTAACAGCACTATTGAAAGTAAAAAATAATGCAGCAAATGATAAAAACCAATTAAAATGGCACATATAAAATCAAAAAAGCTACAAGGTAGTGCAAGGTGTTAAAAAGTGAGCTACTGAATCATAAAAACTAAATTAAAAAAGTAAAACTAGTGTTGGACTTTCATGTAAATTGTCACAGATTTTGATAATAGTATTGTCTTTAAAATAATAATAATAATAATAATAATAATAATAATAATAATAATAATAATAATAATAATAATAATAATAATATTTATAATGGGTTGATAGAAAGTGTGTGCAATTTGATTTGATTTAGCAGCGTTAGAGATAGAAATGAAGGCAAAAAAACACACAAAGAGGGATTTCTGATCATTCATTTGATTGTAGTTTTAGTTCTGTTTGGAGCACATAACAAATGTTTACTTGGTCTTGTAGCCAAGGTTCTGAGCTTTCTTTAGAGGTGCTGCTAAACTTCAACGTCCCCCAATTGGGGGACCCTCGGGCATGTGTTAATTTTTAAAAATGTGTTATATTTTTCTAATTAATTAATCATAATTAACGCGTTAAATTCCCACCCCTAATTTAAAGACAAATAGAAATAAAATAAAAAACAATAAAACCAGTTTCTGATCATCCAAATAAATATCTGCATGTGGAAGTTGACCACTGAACTAAGTCTGAAGCCTTTTGGGATTTTGGGGGTTGTGTAACAGGAGGGATTTTGTAAACAGGCCTCTGAGTGTTCTCAGTGTTGTAACACAAAGACAAGCACCCAAAACAAACAGAAAATACCCATAAATACACACACTGTCTGTGTGATAAAGCTTCAGACATTCACGTGGGCTCTCTCTCTCACACACACACAGGCATATTTTTTGCACTTGATGCATAGACAGTAGCAGACTGTCCACTGTGTACACTAAAGCAGCCCACGCTGCAGCCTGTTGTCTCTTCTCTATATTTAGTCGGGTTCAACTCACTGATTGAGATGATTAAAGAAACGAGGAGCCTTCATTGGAGATGAGCCAAGGCTCATTGAAGAAGAAGCTGATGGGTGCAGGCAACATTTGATTTGAGAAATTTCACAAAAACTGAGATTACTGAGATAATCTCTTAACAGAAATAACATCAGCCTGATGAATCATCCTCTGCACAAATACTCGCTTCAGTGATTGTGTTTAAAGACTATGCTTTCCAAAGATTTGCTAGAGAACAAAGCCTAATAAACTTTATTTATTTGTAGCACTTCAGCAAGATGCAGGTTCACGACAGGAAATAAGAGGCTAATAAATAAAAGACCAAAAGGATGGGCGATAAAAACCCTAGAAAGGGAGCAGAAAAAACGTTAGATGAGACTAAAGCAGGCCATGTAGAGTCTTATTTAGGGTTATGAAACACCCTGGTGGGTTTCATGAAATGCTGCTAATGAAGTCATGAATCGTCCTCGTGACCTCACAAAAAGCCTTCGCTGATTTCCGCAGGTGAACAGCTAACAGTGGAGCAGCCCACCTCCCACCACGTCATCTCCCTCAGCTGCCTCTGCCTTTCCTCGGCTCTAATGAGTTATTGACCCCCTGCGGATGTGTAAAATAGAGTAGGTCCTCATGGTTCTTTATTGCACACGGCAGCTGGTGTGTTTGTGCCTACTCGTGAGCGTGTGTGTGAGTGTGTACACAAACACGTAGTCCTGTGTAATGCTGTTGATATGCATGTTTGTGTGCTGTGAGCTGCAGGGAAGGGAGTCGCCTGCAGTGGGAAGCTGGTGCTCTGAGAAAGGTGTGAGTTCTTTCATTCCTGTCAGAAATGCTTGGATGATGCGTAATTTATACGCTGCTGGTTAACTCTGCACAGAGCAGTCTTCATATCTGCCAACATTGGCAAATTAAATGGATTTTGGGACATTTTGAAATGTGTTTATTGTCAAATAAAATTTAAATAATTACTGTCTTATCCTTTAAATAGATTCCTGAATGGCCTCAGTTCAAAAAAGTAGAGATTACAGTCTTCACAACTGATGAGCTAACATGAACATTGGACAAGAACTCCGTGTTTTGCTGCCATCAAAAACTGCTCCAATCTCCTGGATTTCTCTGCAGTTAATGCATTTACACTACCACAAACCTTTTATTACACAGTCCTTTACATGGATTTCTTTAGTCATTAACAAATGTAAATATCCCCAGAGTTGCACCTCTGGTTCATCCAGTAGACAAGTCTAGATGAATATTTAAAATATTTCAGTCAAAATGTTGGCATACTGTAAAACTGAACTTTGAAAGAACATAAGAACGACCAAGCCTACCTAAACCCAATTTACCATCCAGCTCCTGCTGCAGTCTGTGGTCATACCCTGCCCTCCTAACCAGTCTCCATGTCTGTGCAAGCAAACTTCTACAAATGGTCCAGTACATAACAGTGTACCATTTGTGAAGCTTTAGCAACCTTTAGCCACCAGCACCAAATTCAAGTCACTGATGTTAGCCTACAAAATCATAAATAGGGCAGCTCACGTCTATAAGAATCCTCTTGCAAAGGCTTACATCATGATTCTGTAACGCTGGTGATCTCAGCTAACACAGCTGACAGCACACCCAAGACAATCCAGATTCTTCCTGTGTCATTCCAAGATGATGGAATGATCTATCAAGTGCTACCAGAACATTGCGTCTGTGTTTATCTTCAAGAAACCCAAGAAGACCCAGCTCTTCAGAGCTACCACACTTTCCTTCTCCTACCCTACTGCCCTCTCTTTGTGCACTTCCCTCTATGCTTGTACTCTATTTCTACACTTCCATCCTTGTCACCTCTGGCAGAGCCGACTAGTGGTCTTACCTCTAAGCTACGACCTAATCTTGTTCTGAAAAGTGGTCGGGTCAATGATCCAAATGTCACATTTGAAAATGTTTGGGGGAATAGAATTCATTTATACAAGATTCTACCTCATTTCAATTAAAAAATAGTAGAAATAATGGATTTACCAAAACTGCCTCCTGAAAATGTGAGGGACAATGCCCCCACTACCCCCACCCCCAAGAAAAATATCCATCCATGCCTCTAAAGAGTTTATTGTTAGCTTCCATGGAAACTGCTTTGTCACTTTGGACAGAAACCTCCACCAAACACGTAAACATAAAATAATGTTTGGATGAATTTTGACAAACTTTAGAAGAATTTATCAGTTTTATGAGAGCAGAAGAACTTGAAAATGCTTCAGCTGTTCAGGTCTATTACTACAGTATTTAAATTGTATTTTTATCTTGTACTTTTTACTATATTCCTTGGACCATGAGTCTGCAATAAAGTCTACTACTACTACTACTACTACTACTACTACTACTAAATGCTGTTCCATGTGTAATGTTTGTATGTTTCAAGGACTTGAAATGGAAATGAGCTCAAATGAACTAATTAATGTCAAGATGCACTCTGGTCTCGGCTGCAATGAGCCGTTAGCTCATCATAAACACGAACTATTTCTTCATACTGAGGCCGCTCAGGAAACTAACGATGGGTAGGATGCTAAATATTTACAACCTTTACACAGAAACACACTTCCAGATGCTCAAACTGAGCCTTCAGGTTTGTAAACTGAGCTTCTGCTGGCACCAGAATATACCCCAAAACAAATCTGCAGTTTAAATGTGCACATTAGATGACTTTTGTTTAAGCACCGCCCTCCATAGGACAAATAATTTACACTTTTTGACTTATTTACTTATTTATTTATGCGTGTTCTGCCTTTTTTACATAGAAAGCATCTCTTGTCCTCTGATGAGGAGGTGCAGAAGGGGAAAAGAGGAGCTGGGTGTGCTTGTGTCTGTAGCACACACTCTGTAGCGGGTTGAGCTCTGAAACAAATGTTATACTGTAAGTCCCTCAGCTGCACAAGGGTGGCACATCAGGTAGAAAAATTTAAAGCTTGACCAATGAACCAAAGTGAACTTTTCCTCCTTTTCCTACAGTCTTGCTGCAGTGCAGAGAAAATACAGTAACTGTGCTTGTTGCTTTGCTCGTAATTAAAAGCTAAAGGCAGCATGGTGCCCATTTAGCAAACACTGAAACTGTAATTCTCTGCAAGGATGTAGCATTGTTTACAAATATAACACATTAGCTATGGCAGAGGTGCTGAGCAGATGTGAGCCTCTAAACTCAAGGCTTTTAGCTGGCTCACAGTGGAATCACAGCCCATCGCTGAAATAAAGCTTTTAGTTTCCCACATCGGGCCAAGAGCTGAACCCTTTAACTGCTTCTGTGCAACAAATTGATGGCTGATTGGTTAAAGAGTTCTGCTCAGAATCAGATCAGACATTAACCGGCACATTCAGAGTTCATTGTTCATCTGCAGTCTCATAAATCTGCGAGACGCTTAAAAACGAGGGACGGCATCCAAGGTATTAGATAGAAAGTATCTAATCTACTTTCCGTTAAAGTAATATTTGTTTGGCACTTGAGAGTTTCTGTTACACTGGATCACCATCAGAGGTTTCCTGTCTTTTTGCCCGACTGATCCGTCACAGGATTTAATATCGCTGCTGTCATTCATTCTGAATTTGTTGTTAGATAATCTGAAAAAGGCTCAACGCCCCCCTGGAGAATATTCTTACATCTGTTTCCAGGACTGTTACTTAGCCGTACTTGTAGAAGCTTTGAGTCCTAGATTACTCTACTGTCCTTAAAATCAGCCACAAGCAAGGTAACGGACGGGTCACAGAGGGATTGGACTCTGAGGCCCGGCTGCTTGTTTGGGTCTCTTGTGACGTCATTTGTCAGGACTTGGCATTGGCTGGCCTGACTGGTGACATTTGCTTTCCCACCATGTGGCCCCTGTACTTTGAGGCCAGATGGCAAATGATGCCTCCGAAGCAGACAACTCACATGCACACACACACACACAAGTGAGCCACACACACACACACACTCACTGTCAAGTTTCCCTTCCCTCAGCAGAGCAAGAAGGGGGGGATGAGCAGCAGAACGATTTATCACCAAAAATGATTTATAAAGTCCTGATAGAATGCCAGAAAGTAAACTTGGGGAAAAGTAGTTGTATTATGATTGGAGTCGGCTAGATCGATGCTTTCCTCTCTGTGTGAGACTCATCTTGTTTGTGCAGGGTGAAATATCATCATGAAGGCACAGCGAACAGCTCTTACACCTCCCCCTCTTAGGGACTGCAAAATGTGTTTCTCTTTCACTCACTGTCTCATTTCCACTCCTTTTTTCCTTCCCCACATCTGTTTCTCGTTCCATCATGAAAGAGTAGCGTGTCACCTGTAAAAAGTAACATCAAGCACAGGTTTGCCTGAATTGAGGAAGAAACATTTGTGAATTAGATTTTAGTCACCTGTGTGAGGTAAGTTACTCTTTACCAGTTTTTTATGATTTAGGTGAAGAAATGAGGGAACGTAAACTGCAACCAGCATTAGGATTTTAATCTTCTTTGGGCAGCTTTTATATAACAATATCTATGTCTCATCAAAGTAAAAAGAAAAAAACAAAGTTAGATTTGAATCAGCAAAGGACACAAAATGATCAGTCTTTAAGCCTCTTTTTACTTCATATTTGATCATTTTTCCTCTCTTGTGCTGCTTGTTGTGTAACTCACCAGGCTATGAGATAAGCAAATGTTTTCTGTGATGAGCTGAGACAACATTTTTCAAAATTTGCTCAAAATTAATGATATGGCATCCCATATTGGGCTGATATTTCCAGCTGCAATAGCTCAAGGAGATGGATGGCATTTTGAAAAATGTGCATAATAAGAAATAATGATAAGATTGATCTTGCTCTCACATGGCACAAAAGGGTAAAATAAACACCCTCTTAATTTATTTAGCCACAAACATTTTTTGTGGAAAATGCAGGGAGCGAGAAAAAGACCATCTAAAGACCTCGTAGCACCAAATGCATCTAAAGGCCCATCCTTAACGTAACATATGATCAGTTATGTGGACCTTAGTTTGGTGGTGAGAGTCAGAAGCCTAATAATGTAGAGAAAGCTGGTAAAAGATGAACATGACTGACTCACAAAGGTGCCATAGAAATGCAGCCCATTTACCACACACGCACACACACACACACTTGTATTTATATGATTGTGTGGACCTCCATTGACTTTGATTCATTTTAGGGGCTCCACTATGCCTAACCCGTACCCTAACCCTAACCAATGGTGTTCTATTCTTAACCCTAATCTAAATTAATCTAAACAAAGTTATTTCACACCATACCTAAAACCAAGTATTAAGGTGTTTTGCATTGAGTGGACCAGCAAAATGGCCCCATGATGTGGAAATGTCCACACGTTGCTGGTTAAAAGTCAAAATATCTCCACTTAAACATATAAAGACAAGTACACACATACACGCACGCACACACACGCACGCACTCACACTCAAGGATATTTACACAGAATTGCAATGGGACTGTTAGAGGAAACTGGGAAACAACACAAAAAGCCTGATTTGACGTTTCAACCTTGTTTCTTTGAGATAAACCTGAACATACTCAAACACAATACAGCAGCACCTTGAAATGACCAGGTCTTTGTCTCATTTACTTCATTTCTTCTCCTCTGATGAGGTCTTCAGCACGCACCAGGGTGGTTTGCTCCTGATTGTGAAGCGGCCGAGTGAAGCTGTTGTTCTCAACCAAAATAAGCTAGAAGGCTCCTCAAGCCGAGGAGTGTCAAATTTGGTGTTTTATTTATTTGCTTATCTTATAGGAGGATCAGCCACTTGAGATGAACCATATGTTTGCAAGTGGGTCCTCCATAGAACGTTTCAGTGAAAATAAAAAAAACATGACATACACAACATTTTCCAAGCAAATGTTCTTGAAAGTAGGAAAACTAAAGTAGGTTTAGGGTGTGTTGTGTCTGTCTGTAGAGGTAAGGAAGAGGCTGAGGGAAAGACCTAATTCCTTCTTATAGTAACACAATGCAGGTCATGACTACAAGAAAAACATCCCAGATGATTTTGTAGAGATAAGGTGAGATGAGGAGCTCCATCACCCAGAAGAGGATCAGAGTAGGACCACTGCTCCTCCTCATTGAAAAGAGTCAGCTGAGGTGGTTTGAGCTATTTTTGATGCATGAAAATGAACTGACCTGTTTATTTTCAGAGTATTATATTAAAGAGGAAACCTTTAGCTAAGTGAATGTACACAGTAAAAGTTAAACACTGTTGCAGGTATGAGTCAGAAACTCAATAGAAACTCCAGCGAGAACATGACTGTCTTACCCTTTAAAGAAAATCTTTACATGGAACAGCTTGATAAAAATATAATGACATATTTGAGTCTTGAGCAAAGAGCAGAATGAAAGGCTGAGCCGTAACGAATAATGAGATAACCTGCCTGTTAAAGATAAAGCGGAGGTGTTGAGGTCATCAGCTGCAGAGTGGCTCCGATTGGACGGTGGCGCCGTGGAAGAGGGGGGTGGACCGTACTTTGAGAGTTTTCTAATTAATCAAAGTCCCCCCCTTTAAACTCTTTCACATTCAATTTTATCTAGCCGTCTCCCACGTGCAAAGCCCCCCTGTGTGATGTGAGCCCATATCTTAATTACTCTCAGATCACTGATACCCCCCGCACACACACACACGCAATCTCTCCTGAAGAGACAGAAAATCATTTTACAGCTGAGCAGATAAGTCCCCGTGCTCCTCTTAACACCCTCCCAGCAGCTCGGCGCCCCCCTCCACCCCCCTGCAAAAGCACATCTGACAGTGTCGTAACGACAGACAGACAGAGAAGAGCCTTGTTCTGATAACTCATCAGTTACAGGCACGTAACGAGCCCCCGCACTCACGACGGAGCTCAAATCGAGCCTCTCTCAGAAACATTTCAGTTTCAAAGTGGACGTTGTTATTAAGTTATTAATGACGGAGGCTGCAGGAGCTGGCTACTGCTGCGAAAAAAAACTTTCTCAAGCTGAGTGAAAGATCGTTACCGAGTGTGTGTTTTGGCATCGGTATGCACGAGCATTTACAGAAGACCCTCGACTGCCAACCTTTAGCGACTAATCACCGAGTTATGTTGAGCTTCACTCTAAATGGGTCACAGATCCGTCATGAGCTACGTTAAAGGTGCTTACTCCTCAGCCGCTGTGATGCACTCTCCCTGCTTTAAATATCACACATCATGGGAGCCCTGTTAAAAGTTTTGTCGATAAATGTTTAATGTATGTTTCACAGGCGATTAAGTATTTCTACACCCGCTGGAGCAACTCCGGATGCAAAAAAAATAGAAAAACGAGTGGCTGCAGAGGGATGCAGTTCCACTCATGAATATCTAAACGGAACAACATTTGGACAAAGAGCATGATGAAATCTCGTAAAAACACTCTGCACGCTCGAGGTGCCTGAAGCTGTTTGTCACATCTCATGATTCCAGGTGACTTTTTAACAAAAATGAAAGCGTGCCCTTTGATGCTAAAAATAATTCTATATTCTTCATTCCATATGTACATGTGAGCCAAGCGTATGAAAGCGCAGCGTTTTCATATGCAAAGTCATGTGTTTCTTTATTTGCAAAGGGAGGGGTGCCAGAGGGCAATGCCGGAGCTCTGATAATAGCTCCAAGGCTTTGCAGACAACACAAGCATGTGGTTAAATTAAATACAGCACTCGAATAAACCCTCATGAGCAACCCAGACAACATATGTTAGAAAAATACTGCAGATTTAGTCTTTCTGATCTGCCTGAGCGGACTCATCGTCCTGAGAGCGCTTCCATCTCATTGCGCCTCCGTCTAAATTAGAAAAGTAAAACCACTTTTTATTACAACTTAGGATTCTCATTAAAGTTGGGCCACCGCCATGAGAATAAACATCGTTAGAGCAACTATTACCCGCGCAAAACAACACAAATATTCACCTGTTTTGTTTTGTTTTTTTCCCTCCGCTGGTGGATGAATCAGCCTGCAGTTGTCTAATCACCCCCTTTCACTCCTCCGGCTTGTTACCGGCTAATCACGCTCATTTGAATGGCTCACATGTGTAATTACTGCTGTCAAGCAGTCCTGGGCCCTGACAGGTCAGCTTGCTTAGAGGCCCGAGCCCATTATGGAGACGCTAAGTTATGATCATAGCTATAGGCCAGCTGTAGTAATACAACCCAGGGGAGCAAATGCCAGCCCGTCTCATTGGGAAAATAAAGTGTTTGTTTAACATGAAGTGAGGCCGGTGCTGCTTTGATTAGCATGGATGACCATAACTCATTTATGGCTCATCAGACGCTGCTGTTTTCCAATCAGCCTGTTTTAGTGCAACTCAGGAGGCTCTAATGATAAAAGCACTGCAATTGTTCTCTCACTTCTTTTTTTTCTTCCTCTGACAGAAAAAAAAAGTCAAAGCTAATGATTTTTTTTTTTTTAGATTGTGCAGCGAGGTGGAGAGTCAGACTCGTCACATCTTATGGAAATGTTAGAGCAAATCCTATTTTTACTTAGGATGCAAAAGTGACACTCAGCGGATTTGCTGCGGGCTCTCAGGACACCTTTGAGTCTTTTTTCTTTCTCCCCTTTAACTCCCCGTTTCTTCCTCTCACTTCTCTTTAACTCCATCACCACGTTCCCAAGAGGTGAAAAGAACTGAGGCCTGAACTGTGAGGAGGAAAGGAAGTGGGGGTGAGAACAGGGTGAGCAGAAATTCACAAGTTGTTTCGCTAGGATGCGTGTGTGCCGGCTGCATGTGTGGGAATGCAGAGACAGACATCTGGGGTGGGGGGAAACTCTCCATCCTGCAGGCTATTAACCAATATTAAGAAGCAGTGCAGCTCTGCAGCTGAACTGCATCAGTGTTACGGCTGGTTTTATGGTCTGTACTCATCCAATCAGAGCTCTAATTAAGCAGGAGCAGTGAGGGAATAGTGAGATTGTGTTGTTTACTAGAGCCGATGCACTGCAGTGTGTATGCGTGCCGCAGCACCGTGTTGACACGGACGTTTTATTATGAGCAAATAGTTGTTTCTTTTTCTTTTTTTTTCTTGCATCTTCCCTGCTCAAAAGGGAGTCTCAGTAAGGCAGACCCAGGAGGCTGCGCATTCTATTTCATTTCCATTTGAAAAACAGCGCAGTGGAAATGACAAATGTGTGAGGCCCACTGAGAAGCCTTCAGGGCAGTAATGTAAATAACAGAAATTAATCATCTTCTCCAAAGAGGGAGAAACACGCCTCACAGTCACAACAAAGGTCACAAATCCGGCCCGGGCCTTCACATCTTCCAAACAAGAAATGACAGACTTCTGACACTCCGCTAATGCTTAACTGTGAGGTCTGCAGGTTTTTCTGTGTGTGTGTGTGTGTGTGTGTGTGTGTGTGTGTGTGTGTGTGTGTGTGTGTGTGTGTGTGTGTGTGTGTGTGTGTGTGTGTGTGTGTGTGTTTGTGTGCCTTATTTCTGCCCGGCTTTTACAACCTGTTGTCTGTCTTGAAGTATACTTCAGATCTTTTGAAGTGTGGTTCTGTGAAAAAGGGTATGAACATTTAACGTCTAGCCTGTTGATAGCTCCTTGTTTTGGAAAAGGAGGAAAAGTGCACATGGAAGAAGAAAACTGTTTTTTTTAATGGTGCCCCTTTAGATAAAAGTGAGAGGGCATGTCAGAAACACAATAAAAATTCAATAAAAAATGATAATAGTAAAAAAGAGTAAAAATAATTAAGATAAAAAAACAAGGGAGCCCAAAAAAACCTACAGAAATGACAGAAACATTATCTTGAATAGAACTATGCCGGGGCAGATTCAGGATTGAAACGATCCGAGGCTTAGTCCAGATGAGTGATAATTGTTCTTTTTTAATGATACATTCCAACTTTTACATTTTGACCACTTTAAAGCAGACAGAAAGCACTAGAGAACACGTATGAACTGATATGATGCTATAATAAATATATTTTAGCTTCTATACAGTACTGTGAAAACAAATCCTCATGCAAAAATAATTAAAATTTGAAATCTTTATTGTCACAACAACAGAATTTGCTGTCAGCACAATGAAAATGCAAAGGTGTAGGTCCTATTATTTATATAAGGTGAGTACAGAAAAAGGAAAAATCATAGGATAAATAAATGCACCATAAAACACTGCTGGCATCTGAAAGTAAAATAACTGCAAGTAGAATAGAATAGCATAGAATAGAATAGACTTTATTGATCCCACAGTGGGGAAATTCACGCGTTAAGGCAGCACATACACTTAGAGAATAAGAAAAAATAATACAGGTAGATACACAAAGGCAGTTATTGTAACCTTCAGCAATTAAAATAATAAATAAAAATAGAAAATTGAGTTTCCAGAAAGAAACAGCATAAAGGACACAGTCATCCAAATGTGCATCCGGGTATTGCACAGGTATTGAACACATACTGAATATAGCACTGATGTTAGTGTGTACCAGGATAACCAGTAACAGTTAAACTGTGGAGTTCTACACTCTTACTGCAGTAGGAATGAATGACCTACGGTAGCGTTCTGTTTTACTCTGGTTAGTCATCCAGAGAGCATCAGCTTCTCTGTTATTCATGTCACTTTTATGATAATTAACCCAGCTTGTGTGGATTTTCCCCAAGAAACCACCTACATAACATTATTTTGCTATCATTCACTTTCTTTAGAACAACTTTACTGACATATTTTAAATAAAACGAATAAACCTGAATAATCACAGCTGGTGTTTTAATTTTTTTTGACACTTTTAGTAAAAAAAAAACCAACAACTTCTTAACATCTGTCTCTCCAGCCTGTCTCAGCTTCAGCGTGCAGGCTGCTGAAGGCTTCTTCTTCAGGGGAGACTTCAGCAGGCTGTATGCAGGCTACTCTACGCAGCTGTGCCCTCTCTGGTGGACTTTGGTACTACATGTGCCTTTTAAGCAAAATATTTTTACCCTTCAAAAGTAAAATTTTGATTCGGGGCTTGAGCCCAAGTAGCCACCCCCTAACCCCACCCCTGCTGTGCTAGGTTGTTCTGTAAAAGTGAAAATGAGCAGAACCTCTTTCAAATGGAATGCAGCCCTTGCTAATACACATGTGCTTTACCTACTGAAAATGACTGCAGTGAATCACTTCTATTTGGAAACAAAACACTGAGTATTTTTGTTTAGATAGACAAGCCAACAGCTAATGAGCCATGAGCAGGAGAATTCCTGAATCTTTGCTCTAATCTCAAAAAAATCATAGTGGTTCATGCAAAAAAAATAACATTTCATAAACCTTTGCATTTCCATCAGTTTGACATAAAACAGTTTTTGTGAAAGAAAGATGATGATGTTCCCCCGGGAAGTGCCTCAGGCTGCACCTGCAGTGCTACAGCTAGCTGCTGCTGCTGCTGCTATTCCTGCTAGCATAAAAATAAACAGGATTTGATGCAAGTAAGGGTGATATGTGAAAATAATGGCAAAGATTTAGAAAATAACACTGTAGTTTATGAGATTGGAGCTATTTTAAATCCAGCTTGGTTAACATTTAGCACATTTGACTGGTCACAGCTAAACTCACCATAATAATTTTGGATTTGATTTATTTATCATTTTTCAAGGGACCCAAAGCTCTTCACAGATGTTCCATTATTCATTCACTCAGTCACTCATTCACACTCTGGTGGTGGTAAACTACATCATAGACACAGCTGCCCTGGGGCAGTTTGAGAGAGGCAAGGCTGCTATTTGTGCAATGGGCCCCTCTGACTACCGCCAATAGTCACACAGAAGCAAGGCAGGTGAACTGTTTATCTCAAAAACATGACAAAGTGACTAGGATGGAGCAGCATAATCATCATTATCATCATCATCATCATCATTACTATCATGATCATCATCATCATCATCATCATCATCACTATCATGATCATCATCATCATCACTATTATCATTATCATCATCATCATCATCACTATCATCATTATCATCATCATTACTATCATCATCATTATCATCATTACTATCATCATCATTATCATCATTACTATCATCATCATTATCATCATCATCATCATCACTATCATCATTATCATCATCATTATTATCATCATCATCACTATCATCATCATTACTCTCATCATTATTATCATCATCATTATCATCATTATCATCATCATCATCATCATCATCATCATCATCATTACTACTATCGTCATCATCACTATCATCATTATTATCATCATTACTATCTTCATCATTACCATCATCATCATCATCATCATCATTACTATCATCATCATCACTATCATCATTATATCATCATCATCACTATTATCATTATAATCATCATCATCACTATCATCATTATCATCATCATTACTATCATCATCACTATCATCATCATTACTAAATGGTAAATGGTAAATGGTACTATCATCATTATTATCATCATTATCATCATCATCATCATCATCACTATCATCATCATCATCATCATCATCATCACTACTATCATCATCACTATCATCATCATCATCATCATCACTACTATCATCATCATCACTGTCATCATCATCATCATCATCATCAATATCATAATTTTCATCATCATTACTATCATCATCATCATCATTACTATCATCATCATCATCATCATTATCATCATCATCATCATCATTACTATCATCATCATCATCATCATCATCATCATCATTACTATCATCATCATCATCAATACTATCATCATTATCATCATCATCATCATTACTATCATCATCATTACTATCATCATCATCATCATCATCATCATCATCGTCATCATTACTATCATCATCATCATTTTCATCATCATCATTACTATCATCATCATCATCATCATCAATACTATCACCATTATCATCATCATCATCATTACTATCATCATCATTACTATCATCATCATCATCATCAAGACAAGACAGCTTTATTTATATAGCACATTTCCTACACAAAGGCAACTCAATGTGCTTTAATTAAAACAATAAAGTTTGTTTTTAAACAATAGCATCAGCTATAACAACAGCCATGCTAGGTAAGAGTTCATTTTGACAATAATGATTTGAAATTAAAAGAAAATTCCTGCATCTGTGCAACAAAATATTATGACACACGTCATATGTTGTATTTTAAAGTGATACTAAGCAGTTTTTAACACTTTAGCCAATTCTTTGAAAAGTGGGGTTCGGTGATTGTGCAGGTAGAAACTTTACCAGCTTCACATTGGACAGCCCTCTGCTGACCAGCAACAGCACAGCACAATATATTTATAGCTATACTGTATTAGAACGTTAAAAGGCATGAAAAAAATGTTTTAAACTAATTTGTTCTCCAAATTTGCTATTGCAGCTTTAACTAAATAAATGTAAACATGTAGCTTACTGCAGTCTCACTGCAGATGTTTACTAGTGATAACGTTCACAAACTAATCAAATGAACAATGAGAGCCAAATCCTTGTAGAGGACCGTTCATCTTGTCCTCCAGTAACCCCCACCTCCTCCTCACGAAGATCGGCGGGATACGTGCCCCCCAACCGCACTCCCCTGGATATCGCTCCTCTTCGTTCAAAAGAGCCAGTCTGCTGAACAGCTCTTTGAGGTAAACGGCTCCCTTCACTAATGTTTACGTATTAATTCTGCAGTGGTTATTTATCCAAAGAGCTATACACAATATTAACTGTGCATAAATTTTCACTAGAACCCCACTTTAGCTTTAAGGACTGTTTGGTCTCATACTACCCTTTCTTTTTCTTTTAGAGCCAAACAATCTACTTTTACCTGAGAGAAAACAGTTGAGCAGAACCAATTTATTCTAACTTTCTGGCCTATGATGACACGCGGCAGAATAAAGCAGTGAAGCACGTCCTAACTCTTGGTGGAGGCAGTCACCAAATGCACCAACTCACTAAGGGGAAAAATGGTAATTGCAGCGTGTTTATTTGAACTTTAGAGTCATCATGAAGTGCTAGGTGTGGAATTACCATACACAGGGCACAGACATTCTGCAACTTTCCCCGACTTAGTCCAACAGCTTCCAGGGAAACTAATTTGCAGCTTGGGAAAATACTACCTGACAGATCGATTCACCAGTTATACTCACAATTAATGGACGAGTCAGTCTCTCGGATGAAACGAATCCTCTGACTGGCTCGATTCGGCACAGCAGAAAGGGGAGAACAAATGTTGCTCTCTTATATCTCATAAATGTCACAATTAAAAGTAACCACAAGCTCTGTGTACATTACGTTTCCTCCTGGGGGACAGCTTGACATTTGGACAATCCTGTCAAGTTTCCCATCGCCGAGAACGTTGGATTTTTATGCACCTCGAAGGTGTGTGCTGCTGCTTTATTGAATTCATTCAGAGAGGGAGAAATGCATTAGCATTAGAAACAAAGCACAGCAGAATGTTGCACATATATTCACAGCAGCAAGAGCTGCTAAAATAGTTATTTTCAATGAGAGCGATCCGTAGATAGAGATGGTCTGGGCTGAAGTGTTGTTGGTGAGGAGCACACACCAGCTGTCAGTTTGAGGAAAGAGAGGAAAATAGCTTTCATCATGGAGGGGAGAGGGCTGCCCGACCACAGGGAGGCAGAGCCTGAATTAGTCATAGATTTTTGAATAAATATACTCGAGCAAACCTGACTGCAGGATTCCAGATGTATGTAATGTAGCCGAACTAATTGTTATCCCCGGAGAATGTGCAGACAAACCAACAAATCCTTTGAGTTCCTAGAAATCGGCAGCAGATTAACTGTAGCTTTGCATTGAGAAGTTCACAGACCCTCAGATTGTTTTACATAACATCTGGGTGGACGCGTTGGAGCGTGGCGTTGACTCTGCCTTCACTTCCTCCAGCCAGAACGGCTGAAACCGGGTCTCTTAATCATCGCCCTGTTGCTTATGTTTTTGTTGATGGACGAAATTATGGGATTTGACTAAGAGGATTAAAATGACAGCAGTTAATGAGACGCAGCTGGGACTGGATCACAGCAGACGAACTGAGCTGCACCCCCTTCACCCAGCCTCCTCTAAAATCGTCTTCCACCCCGCCAGGACTGTAAACACGTAGATGATAAACGCACACGTGGGGACACACAGCAGCACATGTGATCCCCGTCTCGCTATCTTTTCTCGTTCTAATGCTCACCTAGAGGCTAAAAGACGAGCTGCCAATCACCTCCATATAATTCTTATTACACAGGCTTTATTATCCCATTCAAATGAAGCAGATTAATTATGCCTTCTCTGATGGATTTGAACTATTTAGCCTAACAGGACACACTGGGAATAATAGCGTAATTGTAAGCTCCCCCTAACCCCTCCCCAGTTGTGTAAAAACATTATTTAAATGTCTGCTAAAGCAACAGGAACAAACTATGTACATGACACCGTGGCGTGTGTAAAACTGAGCTGCGTGGCATTATCTACTTGATGGAGGCTGTTGATGATGCAGGCGTGTTTGTTGAAAGGAAAAAAGATAAAACATAATCTAACAATTCATTTCACTGTTAGGGCCTATTGATTATAAAATGCTGTGAAGAAAAGTCTTTGTCTTCTAGCAGAGTTCCTCTGATTTAGTTTTGTTTGGGGGGAGTTCAGATCAGTAATAAGATCTATAAGACAAAAACACACACGAGTAAAGACAAAATGCAGTTTTTAAATGAAATAAGTTGCATTTAAATATAATATTTGGAAAGCTGAGGTTAGTCTCACTAATGCTGACCTGATTACTGCCAGACCTTCAGATTTAAGAGATCACTTCAGTAGAACCTGTCTGACAACATTAAGTAGGGCAGAAGATCTAAAACAGGAACACATCACGCCCTGATCTGAAGAACCCAGAACGACATCTAAAGCTGTGCAGGACTCTCTTCATTACAGTTAAGGTCAAAGTTCATGATCCAATAATAAGACAGAGAAGGAGCAAATTTGGCATCGTGAGAGAGTTCCAAGGTCAAAACCTCTGATACCAAAAATAAAAAGATGCTAAAAATACTTCTTGATGATCCTCAAGTCCTCTGGTAAGTTATTCTGTGAACTAATGAGACGAACGTGGAACTCTCTGGAAGGCGTGTGTCCTCTGGTCTGCTTCAGAACCTGGAAGACTCTGACCTTTGACCTTAGATAGGCTGCTCCTGCTGGAAAACCTTCCAATGATTCAGTCACATCTGTTAAGAAGAGTGGGATGTGATGTGAGAGACTCATTACCAGTTATCACTAATGTATTTTTGCAGTCTTAGCCTCCAAGGAAGTTCCAACCAGTTATTCCATTTAGGAGTCAGTTACTTTACCCTACTGGATAGCTTTCCCCTACATTTAAAATCTTTGTTTATAACTGCATTTTACTCAGTTTATTTATTTGTTTTGGTTTTTATGATCTGAAGTGTAGCTAAATCAGAAAGAAACATTTAAGAGGGAGTAAATCCTTGTCCACATCACTGATCGGCAGAAACATCGGCACAGGCTGATAATCTGATTACTTTGGCCTCACACATGGGATGGAGCCCATTAGGCAACAATTAGACAGCCAGATCTCAACGCTAATTTTTAGGCAGCTGGAAACACAAACAAGACTGAGAATTTTTATCACTGTTGACAAGATGGCTTGTGGGCCAGAGCATGTCCTAAACAAAGATTTATGATGGATGAATCGGTCCCGGCACCATGGTGACCCAACGAGGAGGCGGGTCCAGCTTTACTAACGACTCATGATGGTTGATGACTTAAATCAGTGTTGTCCTTGGGGTCACTACGTGTTTTATATATATATCTTTGCTCCAATGGACATTACTTTAATCAATATTTGATAAACATACATAACTTGAGGTTGTGCTGAACAGGTAATTTAACCACTGAATCATGTGCTCTGAAGAAGAGAAATTTCTAAAACATGCAGGATAGTGGCCCTTGAGGACCATATTGGACACCACGGAGTTAAGTCCTTGATTTTGAACAGAAATGTGTCGAAACACACCAGACTACTACGACTGTAGAGGCAGACACTATGTGGGCGACTATCAGCCAGAGGAGCAGAAGTGTTAGGACTCAACCGAGGAGAATTAAAGAAAATGGTCTTTTCTGATGAATCCAGATTATTTTAAGGCAGTGTGTGTGTGTGTGTGCGTGCGTGCGTGCGTGTGTGTGTGCATGCGTTTGTGCATGCGTGCGTGCATGCATGTGTATGTATGTGTGTGTTTGAGTGTGCGTGTGTGTGTGTGTTTCACTTTGGAAATCAATAGTAGCAGGATGCTACTCTGCAGTGCTCTACTGGGAAACATTTAGTCCAGGTACTCTCTCAGATAATATTTTCAAACCAATCTCTAGAAATACCTGCTATAGTTTAATGAGTTTTCCCTTCTGGGGGATAATATTTTTGAGCTTAGTGATGCCAAAAGAGATGTGCAGTGACATTTTGGAATGGATTTAAAAAGAAAAAAAACAGTGATTGACTTAAAATGTTTGAAAATGCGTCTAATAAAGCTAAAATGACAGAAGGCATGATCATTTCTTGGTGAAACTTTAAGGATCTCCGCAAGTCAGACAATATTCATGCAGGTTGCAAAAGATGCAAACAAATTCTGCACAAACCAAACTCTAGAAACAGAAAGCTGTAGATAACACCAACATCATTGTCTGCTGTACAGTAGAAAGCTGTGAAAGCTGCCCTGAACCATAGTAACCTCTTCTGTCAAGGAAACACACACTGTTACACTGAAGTATTTGTTCAGCATTGAACTGTGAAAGATGACAAAAACACACATCTACAAATCCAATATGAATGATTCAGATCTTATCAAGCATCTGTGCTATTTGGAATGAAAAAAGCCTGATTGGCCAGATCTTAAACTCACAGAAATTAAACGATCTGCTGCTAAAAGCTTATTGCTGCAGGTCCCTTTAGAGGTCTCTCTGAGTCCATTACAAGATGGGTTGGAGCTGCATGGATAGAGAGAAGCACATCTATGTTAAGTTGTTAGTAATAATTTGGTCATTTGTAAAGATTAGTACTCCAAGGGCTGCGGCATGAAGCAAAAACGGAAGCCAGGTTTAAAAAAATAATGCTTTTATTTAGAAAAACAAAAAAAAGCAATGCAATACATATATTGATCAAAATTAATCTGAAATTACGGGGGGGGGGGGGGGGGGGGGGTAACACTAAATAATAACAGCCACATTAATTAATAACACTTTTTAAACACTGACCTAATAAGGAGTCATTTACAAACATTTGTAAATGTTTAAGAGATGCCTCTTTAAATATTGAACAAATCGGTTGTTCAACATTAGAATTGTCAGTGTGAGCAGTAGGTGAGAGGCCTGTAAAAACGCTATATAACTATATTTTATATCTTTTTCCTCTTCTGATATTTTTATACAGCAGAGGCCACCACGTCCAGCCCTTTAGGGCTACCGTCCTGCAAATCTTAGCTGTGTCCTTGCTCACACACACCTGATTTAAATAACTACATCATTAGCAGGCTTCTGTAGAACTGGACAAGGTAAGGAGGTGGTTACATCATGAAATTCAGGTGTGCTGCAGCAGGAATTATGTCAAATGTGCAGGGTGGTAGTCCTTTAGGACTGGAGTTTTTTTTTTACATACAGCCATCTCTAGGGTTTATAGAGAATGATCTGAAAAAAGAGAAAATATCCAGTGAGCAGCAGCTGTATACAAAAATGTCTTGTTGGTGTCAGAGGTCACTGGAGAATGGTCAGACTGGCTCTAAATGAAAGCCCAAATAACCATTGGTTCCTACCACGGTCTACAGAACTGCATCTCTGAACCACAACATGTTGAACCTTGTAGCAGATGGACTCCAGCAGCAGATGACCACACCTGTGTCTCTCCTGTCAGCTAAGAACAGGAAACTGAGGCTAAAATTCACACATGATCACCAGAAGTGGACCAGAATAGACTGGAAAATGTTTCCTGGTCTGATGAGTTTGGACGTCTGCTGCAACATTCAGGTGGTCAGGTCAGAATGTGGTGTCACATCCATCCTGCCTTGTATCAAAGCTTCAGGTTGCTGCTGATGGTGTCATGGTTGTGAACCGCTTAAAACCACCTGAGCCTGGTTTAAACACCACAACATACCTGAGTATTTTTGCTGACCATGTCCATCCCATATGACCACATGGACCCATCTTTTGATGCTACTTCCAGCAGGATGATGCACTATGTGACAAAGTTCAGATCATCTCTAACTGGTTTCTAGAACATGACCATGAGTTCACTAGACTCCAACTGCCTCTACAGTCACTAGATCTCAATTTAGTCCAGAACCTTTGGGATGTGGAGGAATGGGAGCTTCTCATCATGGATGTAAATGTGTGATGCTGTCATGGCAACATGGAGCAGAAACTCTTGTTGAATCAATGGCATGAAGAATTACGGTTTTTGAAGGACTGGTGACCTGATGACTGCTAGAGCTAGACACCACGTTAGCGGTGTCAGAAAATGAATGAATGAAGAATTATGGCAGTTATGAAAGCAAACATGGATCCATCTGATGTACTTAAAAAGTAACCATTAAATGTAAGTTATAGATGGGGTTTGCAGTAAAACACATTTCATTTAGTCATAAATTCTAAATAAAACAAGTTTCTGCTGTATGAATGATTTAAATGTTTGTCACACTCTGCTGATTTTAGCTGGCACAACGTGTTCTCAGATATATGCAAATGCCATCATGTGTTATTTAATGTGGTATTTATAGTACAGTAAACAGGATTTCAGGACAGATGAAGGCGATCGATTCTGTCTCCGGGTTAGTCCCCCTGTCTTTATGCTCATGAGTGATGACTTATCAGTTGCATGCATCAGATAAAAAAGTGGGAGTTCCATCAAACCAGGAACGTTGACGACATGTTGATGAAACGTTCCTGGACTTGCTGCCATCACAAGAGTCCTGCAGGCTCCTTTATGCACTCATGGCAACATGCCTAATTAAATTCCCCAGGACTGAGATGACTGTCATGGTCTTAGCTGACACTAATGTGGCCTGGACCTACACAATAATCTAATAATGCATCTGGAAGGATCCAGTTTAAAGATTCTAAATAATGTAAGCAGCACATTATTAATCACGGCCGGGAGCGTGCCGAGAAGACGGAGCACCTGCAACGCGTGCATTTTCAAATAATCCTGATGAAACATTTTGTGTGTCCATCTGTGTGGGCGTTTCGATCCATACACACCTTGTGACTCTCACACAGCAGCGATGTGTTATTTTACATTTTCTCATACAGCTGTCAGTAATGAGATACCCAGCATCAGTTAGCGTCGGCACATTGGAGGTGTTTAGTTTACAAAAGAAATCCTGGCTCGTGTTTGTTAAAAACGGAAGATAAAAAAAAATCAGTGACAGTGGATGAAATGCAAAGAGTTGTAAATCAGATGGAGATCACAGCATCCAGACTGAGGCTGTGAATCTCTGTTGCCTGGTGCGATGTGGGCGAAGGAGCGAGCCAACGAGATCCAAGGCATAACCTGTTGGTTCGCAGCTCTACTTTGGTCAAAGCCTGAATGATGGACACAGTGTTTTTGCCCATGTGTGCTTGCATTATCATTCAGCAATTATATCCAGTACTTGTTAGGCTGTACACACGCAATCGGCTCCAATGTTTGGAAGCAAATCGCCCTTTCAAAGCTCAAGGGCCATAGCATTATTTAGCCTGGTCTGACGCGGTGATGAATTAGTGAGTTTCTGCGAGTGTGCTCTGAATTCCATTATGCTAATATCAACAGACGGCAAATCTGCGAGGAGCATCGAATGAGTTGCATTTCTATTCATGATGGTGATTTCTGCTCAGTGGAACGTATTGTAGTTCTTAACCACCTGTGTACGCAACCTAACAAAGCATTTGGAGGGAGCTTTGTTGGCTGTGACCAAATTAATACTCTGTAATAAGAATTGGCGTACTCAGTGACATGAATAAAAGCAGCACACGAGGTACCCGGTGACCCGCGGGCCCCTATCGTCTCCGGGCTAAAAGCTGATTGAGACCAACAGCAAGAGGGAACAAAAAAGTTTTGCTTCCATTTCAAATCAAGCTGAGTTTCAGCCCACACACACACACACACACACCTACACACACATACACACACGCACAGGTCATGCTTCAGTGGTCTGAAAAATTACAGGATACCACCCTTTCCAATTTCACCAGCACCGGACCAGACTGTTGCAGGTTTCTGAAACAATTACCCCAAGGGACGCAGAGCAACCTTGTTTATAGCTCATTGAGCACCTACAGTTCCGATCTAGCACAGGTAATTACAACATCGTTATCTCCTCCTAAATCTTTCACCAAAGCTGTTGTCGCAAAGAAGCTGCCTTTGGCGCCGTTGCTTGCCATTTGGGCATTGATCAAAACAAACACGGCATTAGTATGCCCGGGCATCTCTTGGAAGGGCTAATGTTCGCTCTCCAGGTGTCGCAACCTGCGCAACCTGCTCACCCACAGACCATCAGTCACACTAACACACATCTGCCACGCAGGTTCAAGGCACTCCATCACAAAAAAGTGTCCGGTCTCTCTCCTTGAATGTCCCGACCCCCTTGCAGGGGGACAAACAAATCTTCTGATTTGCCTCTAATCTGTAGTCTTCTCTCACTATGGGCTGACATCCACCCACATCAAGGAGAAACGTTCCACAGGGGGGCTATCCATTAGCACAGCATCCTGCCTCCACCGTGGTGCGATGGGGACAGAGCAGAGGGACATGCTCCAATTAGAGAGGGAGACGTGGGGACTTTGCCCCTGACATGTCCCTGCTGCTCCACAAAAAGAAGTTTGAACACACCTTTCTTTTGATTTTTCATTATTTTGAACAGAGGGACAGCTTTCCTTCACTTCTGCTGCTGCAGGCTTCTGCTACACCTCGTGAAACCAAACCATTTCACATCACGCTGTTTCCTTTCATGTGCCTGCCAGGGTGTGATCGCTTATGTGCGCATGGACAACAGGTCAAGCCTATGTGCGTGTGTGAGCTTGTGGGAGAGAAACGTGTGTGATCTGGTGTGTGTGAAAATGCTGCATTTGATGGTGGTGGGGGGAGTAGCAGGTCTTTGGCATTCATCTCTCGTTCGAATCCTCCATCAGCTGAAATCCATCCCTTCTCTTGCAGCATGTTGGGTGCGTTGGATCGCTTTCGTGCCTCTTGCATTTGCATGCTGCATGAACACAATCTGCCGCGGGACCCGATGGGAACCCCTTTCATCCATTTGCATTGTTTTTACACCTCCATGTGAAAAGAGCCAGTCTGCAACTAGAGTCCGGCTGATTGTTAATCACGACAGTGCTCAGCTGAGGTCAAATATGTGGAAGGAACCGTAAAAACTACAGAATCAGGTTTCGTCTTTGTTGGGTATGAATAAAGTACAGCATGGTCCCGTTTCTTCATTCAAAAACAAGAGCCGTCAACAGCCAGGTATGAATGAGCTTTTACATCACAGAACACTCACATCCATCTTCACCTCTGGCCTCCCAAGAGCAACTTTCTACATAAACATACAGAAATCTAAAGTATTTGTTTGATTATGCAGTGTATCAACTATGCATGAAGCAATTATTTGGCGGTGCCGTTGGGCTGGAATTGAAATTTAATAGATGAATTCCTACAGTACAACATTCCCTCCTTCCTCTCTGTCTAAACAGCCCTTCATTAACCTGCTGGGCAGCCATTTGTTTGTGCAAACATTCGTTCAGCCTGTTTGTTTTTCTGTTTGCTCAGCCGTGGAAGTGTTCCATTTTTTTCCCACCTCCTCCTCTTCAGGAGATGTCAATGTCTTTTGTGGAACGATCTACAGGGACTTCCATGTGGGCTGAAGAGACAGGCTGCATTGACAGAGAAGGGTCAGAGGTAACAGAAGAAGAAGGCCCTGGGAAAAAAAGAGCCTGTGGTGACAGAAGACAAGGAGGAAAAGCACTGCATCTGCAGAAGTTTAGATTGATTGGAATTTAAGAAGAGGGAGGAAAAAAAATTAAATTGGGGGAAGAGAGGGCGGGAAGGAGGGGAGGGAGCGGCTGGATCACGGTGGATGAAGAGCAGGAGTCAGCATGATAGGGGGAACGCTGGAGAATGAGATTTTTTACCCTGAGAGCACAACCTTCAGAAGCTTAAAGGGCCATGCCTTCACACTATTTTGTTCTTAATATAATTCCAATTTCTTAGTGCATGTGTGTGTGTGCGTGCGTGAGTGTGTGCGTGCGTGAGTGTGTGCGTGTGTGAGTGTGTGCGTGCGTGCGTGCGTGAGTGTGTGCGTGTGAGGCAGAAAGAATGTGAATAAAAGAGATGTCTGTAACAAAAGCGCTTGTTTCCATGCAGGATATTTATTTCACTAGTTGCAGCACTAACGCCGAAGCGCTGAATCCTCTGCTTTAGCATGTTGGAGTGAATTTAGGCCAGAGATTGATTCAGTCTGTTTTTACATCTCACATGCATGCGCTTCATTATTCCATCTGGAATCTTTAAATCCCATTCTCTTCCTCTAATCCATCTTTCTTCCTGTTTTCCTACAAAACTCTTCCTGCCCTCTCCTCCCTCCTCGCTCCCACCCCCTCCCTTCTCTATCTCGTTGTTTGATCGCTGCAGCCTGCACTGGGAGGAGCTGCGTCTTCCACGATTCACTTGGCAGCCGCTCGAGATAAACATGTTGTGGTGGACAGACGCCTGGGTCCCGGTCCGGAGGAGCAGGATGGGGAGGACAGACTGACGTGGGTGGGCCCCTGCCCTGGTCCCATCATCAGCACCAGCCACTTTGACCAGATGGTCCGGAGTTGAGCTCTCGCCTCTGCTCATCAGATGCACTTGCCTCTCTGGGGCCTCCAGCAACATGACACAGTGGAACCAGAGGAGGGAAAAAAATGACAATAGTAAAAATTAGCACCTAATTATAGACTCCTCTCTGTGAAGAATGGTTCTGGCGGTGGTGGAGTGTGTCACCTCAGTGCGGAGGTTGGATGCTTGACTCACTGTTGGGACTGAGCCCTGCAAACAACACGGACACAAGCACCAGTCGTAAAGTGGTCACACACATATGCATGGGCTGATCTTTTATAGTTGGTTTACATCATAGCAGGATACCCCCTCCACACACCCACCCTCCTCCTCCCCCATTGGGGGGGTCTCACAGCAGAAACCACTTGTGTTTAACGTGTGATCCGGCAGGATTAATTACATTCACCGCAGAAGCTGATGCCTCTGTCCTCCGCTCCGCGGGCTCCCTCGTGGAGACGATGGTGTAGTTAATCTTCACTGGGAACAATGGAGATTTTCTTTAGGTGTGCGTTGGGGGGTAAATGTAGCTACAGATGTGAGCTTGACTATGCTGCCATCTTGTGATTGCATCTGGACTTATATGAGATGCAAATAAGAGCATAAGATAAACATCCAAGACATTTTATTAGTATTTTTTTATTTGATACTCATCAGCATCGATAAATGAGGAGCAACTGGAGACCAGGCGTCTAAAATGTATTGTTTAAACCTACAGAATCCACAAGATGACAAACTCTTTCTGCAAAATATCCTGACAGCTGCTCACATGGCAGAACCAGAGCAGTTTGAAAAAATGCTGCAGGATGAAACGATGAAAAACTGCCTCTCGTAAAACGAGCAAAAGTGTGTGCCAGCAGCGTGTGGAGTCAAATAAATCCAAACATATTCAACTGAAAAGTTAGCAATTAAATCTTTATTAGGGCTGCAAGAAAGGTTAATAACAAAAAAAGTATTTTTTTTCATACTGGAACCATACAAAACCACAATTCATCACACTTCAGCACTGTTGATCACCCCAGCATCTCGTTAACATTTTATGATCTGTTTACACCAGAAAACAGCAAAGACAGGCGACGTGTTTAACCAACTTCACTCAAACCACACCGTTACATCCAAGTTAAACACAGCTGAGTGTTTAAACTCAATTTCTGAAGTTAATATAAAATAAAAAAACATTGGCACAACAGATATTCAGTCCTCAGTAAAGCTAAGAGCAAACACCACGAAGAGAACTTTGATGGAAATTGCAGCACCACAAAACAAGGGAGCTTGAAAGGATGTTTGCAGATGATGAGAAAAGGGCAGGTGGAGGAGAATGGATGGTGGCATCTGTGCAGTTTTTTTTTTTTTTTTTTTTGGGAGTTTAAGGTACAGCAACTTTGTAAGGACTTCCTGGGACATTATCGTCACCCCATTTGACGATGACGGTGTAACTGCCCTTGTCCTTGACGGTGTAGGTGACGTTATAGAGCTTGTTCCCCATGTGTTTGACGTACACCTCCTCACAGGGAGTCTGGGGTCCATGCACGCCCACCATCAGCATGTTGGTACCTGGATGGAACAATAAAAGCGTTTAATGATCCATTTTGATTTAATTATGCTTGATTTTTATATTAATCGCCTCACCTGCTTTGCTGCAGTCAACAGAAAACGTGTTTTTCTGCCCAACTAAAGCTTTGGACAGCCCCGCGCCGCGGCAAACAACCTTGCTGGCGTCGGATGTCATTTTAGTTGTTGAGGTGGAGGAGGAAGCGCTGTAGGCACCACCCACTTTGGAGGTTTTGGTGACTGTTTCAACCAAGACAGAGGAGGTCTCGTGGAGGCTGTGTCCACCTGAAAGCCTCTGGCCTGCAGAAGAAGAAAAATAGGATTGTGATCTAAAATTTGTTTTTCCCTGAACGTTACATAACTCACTCTGTGTTGACAAAAACGCTGCTGCTGCTCATGCTGATGGTTCTCATTCGTGCTAACGTGCAGATGCATGTGCTCAAATCTGAAAACTCCTGGAGAATAAGCTTGACTTTCTCATTTTTAATTTTATTTTGCCTGAAAATAGCAAATTTGTGTGCAGCAACAATTAACTGCTGCGCAGCTTCAATCTGACAGGAACACTCAGTCACACAAAGACGGATTATATAACATTTTGTAAGTTCCAAAACTTTTTTTTTCAGTGCAACATTTGTTTCATAATGAAGACATTTGTCATTCACAGATCAGATGGGAGGATGACTGTCAAACAGACCTGTGATTCTGGCTTTGAAAGGGCTGCCGACTATGTGCTGCGGCCCGCCGTATTTGATGGTGATGAGATAGTTGCCAGGTGCCATTGGGGTGTAGGTGATCCTGTAACCCTCAGGACACTCCCGACAGTCCATCTTCACTTTAGAAGGGCCGTCAATGTTCACCGATAGCGTGCCGGAGCCTGCGTTACACGTGTTGACCACAAACTCCAAGGCTACGCCTGGAAACGTGAATAAAGTGCAAATTGTAAAAAAAATACTGTTCATCTCTTGTGGGTGGAATCTTGCAAATAAACACAAGCTGCATGTGCTGCCCACCTGTGGTTCCTCCCTGCAGTCCTGGACCGTGTGCAGTCACCATCCCGGGGTCTCCGATCAGCCCTGGATCTCCTACTCGCACGTTGAAGGGGCTGCCGGGAATGTGGCATCCATTGAACTTGACATCTATGGAGTGAACTCCGTTCTCACGCGGAATGAAGCGGATCGCGCTCTTGTCTGAAAACAAAAGAAGAGACGATTTGAATCATGCAAGATGCAGCAAAAGGCTGAGTTATATTTGTGTTTTATTGTGCTACAACCCAAGGGCGATGCCTTACCACTGTCAAGCTCGGAGACATAGCATTCCTCACACGAGCCAGAGGGTGTGTGAACTTTGGCATCCACCGCACCTCGGGCGCCATTGCGCTGCACCATGAAGGACGCCTCCTGGTTTACTTTCAGATCCTTTTCCTACCCAGAAAAAGACAAGAATATTATTGAATTATGTGTCCAAACCTGGAGGGACACAACGCGTATGAATCATCGTTTCTGAACAAGAATAGATTGAGCAATCGAGAGGCAGAAAAGGTCAGAGTTTACAGCCGATCAGACACAGAGAGTGTGATATTTAATAGCTCTCCCATGGCTCCTCACCTTGCTTCTAGCAGTGGTAAGTGCCACGAAGCACTTTTTCACTTCACTAAAACCGCCTTGTTTTGTTGGCAGCAGTAATCGAGTTAGTAAGAGCAAATAAAACAACATCTGTCCAATGACGAGGCCGACATTCGGAGCTGTCACAGGTATCTTTAGCTCTGTTCTCCTTTTTTTCTGCCTGTCAGGCGTGAAACACAATCACATAAACTAGCTGAGTGCCCACATAGCACAGCTTGTGTTGCCCCACATTAGGAAGGGACAGTTAATCCAGTCCTTCATCACTGGCCAGCATCACAGTATTACAGTCATGCACACAGATCCAACACTGGCATTCAATTACACTTCAAGGGCAAAGTGCTATTAGACAGAAATATCTACAACTAATCATACTTGCCATCTGCTATTCAGCCTTGATGTTTTGCATATGTATATGTTTTGCCTCTGAGGTTGTGCATAAAACTAATGTCATTCTTATCAGCTGTGTGTGTGTGTGTGTGTGTGTGTGTGTGTGTGTGTGTGTGTGTGTGTGTGTGTGTGTGTGTGTGTGTGTGTGTGTGTGTGTGTGTATTGAGTGCATGCACCCACCTGAAGGCTTGTCACAGTGAGCCTGCGGGCCTCATCTGACAGCGTAGCAATTGGAACGATGAACGGGCTGTCAGGGATGTGCTCGTTGTTGAATTTGATTGACACCTCATAGTCACCTGGGGAAGTAGACGCGTTACTTTCACAATCAAGTGAACTGCAGGAAGCACCGAAAAACAACTGGAAAGCCAAACAGCGAGTGGAGGAAAATAAAATGGAGAAAGCGTGCAAAAGGAGTAAAATTCTGTGTTTGTAGGAGACAGAAAGCTACCTGGCTCTTTTACTATGTAGGAGACTCCACAGGAACCGTCTTTCCTGTCCTCAAAGGAGATTTCAGCCTTGCTGGGGCCTTCTACTGCGATGGACAGGCCACCGGCTCCTGCCTCTCTGGTCCAGATACTAAATTCAGCTGGAAATGATGCAACAAGAAAAGTGAGAGACTCACAAATGTGCATGTTGTGTCAAATCCAGTCACCTGTAACATAGTGTGTAAAAATATAATGCATCTTATTGTCATGTTAATTTGTAATCTGTTGTATAAAAGAGAAATTAACATAACATATATGGATGATATTATATGTATGGAATTCAAACTGGATTCATCGCCCCCACAGTGTGAACTTACACGGCGCCGCAGCCACGCCTCTTTCAAGCCCAGGTCCTCCTGCACGGACCTTGTGTGCTCCGCCTTCCCCCATGGGACCCACTGTAAACTGGAAGGGGCTCCCAGGTACATGCTGGCCTCTGTATTTGACATTCACAGTGTGCGGTCCGATTTCCTGGGGGATGAAGCGAACGCTGTATGTGCTGCTCCCTCCATCCACAATATCAGCATCCACCGTTTTTCCACTGGGACTGGTCACCTGCGCTGTCATGGCCTGGGAACCACTCTCAACTGGTGAGTCAGACCAAAGCAGTGGGTTAAACGTTTCTTCTTTTTATTTTAAACTGATCTTTAGGATTTTAAAACTAAAATACAGACACACCCTCGGGTCTGGAGGTGATGCCAGCGAAGCTGCTGAGGCTCTCTCTGCCCAGAAAGTCTCCAAAAACGTCTCTGAAAGGACTTCCTCCTCCTCCCACCTGGGTGCTCTCCTCCACCCGTACCTCCCTCTTGGTCTCCCCACCGCGGGTCTTGCTGATCTCTGTTCGCTCCGTGCGGGTGTAGGTGTGGCTGCTGCGGGTGAATGTCCTGGTTAGCCTCTCCTGCGCTGAAACCATCTGGAACCAGTTTCCTGCAGCCAGGAGGAAGAAGCAGTGAGAATACAAATACATGTCTGCAGCAGCCTCATTTATTTTAAAGCGGTCGACCGCTGCACTCTAACCGTTTCTGACCGGATGATGTACTCACCAGGGATCTTGAGGTTAAGACCACATGTGCTGCCCACTGAGGCAATAGAAGATGCCTGTCTCTTTCTGGTAATACTCTCCTTAATCCTTCCTTCTCCAGTCACCTTCACTGTGAAAGGACTTCCTTCACAGAAAACAGACAAATGCACAGATTTACTTCGTTTTTCAGGAGTCGTTTATTTATTTGTTTATTTATTTTATTCAGTAAACGATTTCTAACCTGGGATGTGTTTTTCTGCAAACTTGATATTGACGGTATAATTTCCAGGCTCTGTAGGGCAGTATGTCACCCTGCACGTTCCATCCTCCACATCCTCACAGTTTATATCGACTTTGCTTGGACCCTCAATCGACAACGCCAGACCACCATAGCCTAAAAGGACAAATGCATCAGTTTAATATTTTATCTAGTAGTGAAAAATGGTGCAGAACGGTTTTTAAAACTCACCAGCATTCCTTGTATCCACAAAAAATTCAGCCATTTCAAAAGTGTGTGCCTCCACCAGGCCTTTGCCGAAAGCCTTCACTCTGCTGGCTTCGCCAATCTCGGACTGGCCAACCATGATTTTAAAAGGACTGTTTGCTACGTGCGCGCCGTTTTTCCTCACGCTCACTTCATGCTCGCCAACCTCCTTCGGGGTGAAGGAAATGCCTGATTGTAAAAGAGGCGGGAGGAGGAAACACGATCAGCAACAAGGACTGAAAAAAGGGTGAAAATATCCACAGAATAAATCAAACATTAACAGGATATTTATCAGCGTTCCATTCCCTCGGTATCTAGAGTTTGTTGTGAGGAAATATCTCACCCAGGTGTCTGTTGGGGAGTCTTTTGAGCAGGCAGGGTTCCTCGTTGCCCGATGGAGCTCTGATACTGGCAGTCAGCGAGCTCAGATCAGTCTCCGTGATCTTCAGGGACACGTCGGCTGCAGTGCCGACGTTGAGCTGGGATGTTCTGGTTATGGTATCATCCCCTAACATAAGAAAATGCTGGTTCACTTTTATGGTTTACAATAAACTCCCTGATATTAATACATATCAGCAGGAGAAGAAAGTCTGCCTAAAAGGAAAATGATTCATTTCCCCACCTGTGATCTTGGCGGTATAGGGGCTGCCAGGAATGTGCTTGTTGTCAAATTTGACAATGATGTTGTAGTCTCCTGGTGCTGTGGGGAGGTAGGACACGGTGCAGGTGCCATCTTTGTTGTCCTTGCAGGTGATCTCAGCTTTAGAGGGACCCTCCACTGCAAGTGACAGACCACCTGGGAGAAGGATGAAAAGCTCAGACAACTTTTTCAGCACAGGAATGTGTTTTTACCCCTTAAAGTATTGAAAATGATAAAGTAGGGATGTTTACCTTCTCCTGCATTCTTGGTCACCACAGTGAAAGTAGCAGCTTTGTTGACGGTTCCATAACTCAGACCCGGACCGTAAGCAGTGACAACGCCGCTGTTCACAGCGTCCACATAGAACTGCAGAGGACTCCCTGTGAGGAGGCGAAATCATTTGAAAACATTAAACTTGAGTGACTACAGCTTTCACTGACGTTTATGGGATTTCACCTATAAAATCAGAAGAAAGGAGGCAAACTGCTTCCACCCTGCTGACCTGGAATGTGGTTTCCATCATATTTGATGTCCATCTCATGCAGGCCTCTCTCTGTGGGCTGGTACTTGATTGTGATGGTGCCGTCCTTATTGTCGGTGATGTGTGGGCGGCCAGTTTTACCAGAAGGCATCCGAACCTCACCTAGAGTGAAAAATAACCCTCGTGAGTTGTGAGCTTTTGTTTGGATTGCATTTGTGAATTTCCCTAAGCTATTTGGGATTAGTAGCACCACAGAAACCTGTAGAAATAAAAAATTTACATTTATAGGAAAGATTAAATATTGAGAAGTCAGAGTCCTCCGGGTTTGCAGCTTATTTTTATTATTTATGTGTTATAACATATTGTTAATATTTTAGTTAGTCTGACCTGTAATTTCTCCTTGCTGCGGTGTGAAAGGTACCAGGAAGTTAACCGGACGAAAGAGAGGGTCCACGGTGTCGCGGGGAACCACTGGCTCGTTTGTAGCCTGTCAGTTTAATAACAAACGCTCAGAAAAAGCACATCCACCACAAAACTGTAGCAATTATTCAATAATCTTTCCTCACCATCACTTGAAAAGGGCTCTTTGGGATGTTCTGGCCCCCAAAGCGGATGGTAATTACATATTTCCCGGGTTCAGGGGCTGTATAGTAGATGTCGAAGGTCCCGTCGTGATTCTCCACCACATCCATGTCCAACTCCATCCCCTGTGGGGTGAGAACCTTGCAGGTCACCTTGCCTTTGCCCGCTGCCTTGGCATCCACAGTGATCACCGTATCCTCGGAGGTTTGCAGCTTCTGGAGACTTGCTGTTCAGAGCAGAGATAAGAGATGAATAGAAATGGGCATCAAACACGAATCTATCTCGAGAAGATAGAAAGATAAAGTCTTTGTTACTCACACACGCCATGTCCTCCAATTGAAACTGTAAATTTGAAGGGAAAATGTTAAAATCATAATGATATTTTTTTAATTAACATGAACAATTAAAGACCGTTTTCTTACCAGTGAGGTGGCATTTGCTAGCATCCCCTGTGGGCAGGGACTGGATGTGGTACGGGGAGTAGGGAATCTCATCTCCTCCGTACTTGATAGTGATGGTGTAGGGTCCTGTAGAGTCAGGGACGTAGGACACAGTGTAGGTCCCATCCCTGTTGTCCTGGATGGTGGCGTTCTTCGGCTTGCCCTCTGGGTCCTGTGAACAAAAAAGATTAAATTTATTCAAATACAAAGCGGTTCATGAGTCTGATTATTAGCTGAGTGTTGCTTTGTGCTGAACCCACCAGAATCTGCACAGTGAGCAGCCCCTCTCCAGCATCACGGGCATCAATAGTAAACTCTACGGGAAGGCTGGCAGCCACACCTTTGGTGTCTAGACCCGGGCCACTGGCGCGAACCTTGCTGGCGTCGTGCCCAGGCTGAGACATCACCTTGAATGGACTGTTGAAAGGCAGCATAAAGGGTAATTAACAAAGTCAGTGTGAGAGAAAAGAAAAGCAGGATGGAAGCACACCTCCTTTTTCATGAAACCATTCAGGGAGAGTTTAATGGAGACATTTCTAAGGACATGACCTGACTATGTGTATATATTAACTCATAAATGCTATTGAACTGTACCTGTGTGGAACTTCCTGGTCTGCGTACTTGACCGCTACAGTGTAGGGGCCGTCCTGTGCTGGGGTGTAGTGAACTGTGTGGGTGCCGTCTCCATTGTTCTTCACACCAACAGGCTCAACACTCCCTGTACGTTATAATAAAACAAATGTTTACTACAGTCTAATTAGTGAACACTTTAGGCATTTTCCTCATAGAAATGATTCCCACCTGTTGGTCCGTAGAGTTTGACGTCCAGTGGGGCCTGCCCAGCCTGGGTGCAGTCCGCTGTGAACGTCTGAGGAACGTGAGCTCTCACTCCAGCGCCCAGACCTGGACCAGAGCACTTCACCTTGCTGGGGTCTACTGGGTCCTTCACCAGCACACGGAAAGGACTCCCAGGGATGGGCTGACCTCCGTAGGTAATATTTACATCATAGTCTCCAGGAGTGAAGGGAACATATTCCACACTGCAGCTGCCATCTTTGTTGTCTTTGCAGGATATTTTTGCCTCTGAGGCTCCTTCAATAGTCAGACCTAGCCCTCCTGTACCAGCACCCCTGAGAGAGAAGCCAGCGTGGTTAATTATTCATTCATTCTTTAACTTTATAATGTTAAAATAGAATATTTGCACACACTTCTCCTCTGTGAGACTGAAACAGTACCTGGTTTCCACGGTGAAGAAGTTCGACTTGTTGGTTATTCCGCCCTCTAGACCTGGCCCATAGGCGCGGACCCGGGTAGGATCACATCCCTCTACCACAAACACTCTGAAGGGGCTTTTAGGAACAGGCGTGCTATCATACAGCACCTCAATCAGATGCATTCCTGCAGACAAACAGAAACATCTTGACTAATGTTTTACATTTTGTCTGTGTCCTCAAAGCAAGGCAAATATTTTCTGCTATTGCCTCTCGCCTTTAATTATGGGCCAGTCAAATTCCCTTTTAGGGAGACAAACATCTGTTTATTTATAAAAGATGCCATCCAGAGTACAGACGCTCCACTGAACAGACAAGACGATACATCTGTTCCCTATTCATTATTCTGTTACAACATTTTTCTGACAGAGCGCTCTCAGTAGGCTTATACAGCATATTCCCAGCCACACTGCCACGATATTAGAGCATGTCTGTTGGTGGAGAAGTGCTCTGTGATCTCTTCGCTTTGTGTTATAGGTCTCTATTAATACCCCCTGTCATTCCTTTGCTGTACCGTTGTGTGCAGGCAGTCTTCAGCACACATACCTGCCTGGTTAAGAGCTTCTGTTCCAGAGCGCTCTATTTATAAAGCAGAGCCTCGCTGCCTGCTCTCTGCCCCTCACATCATTGCTCGACTGCATCATTCTGTATTTATACCCCTATCTCGCTCCGTCTTCCTTTTCCCACTCTCCTGCTTTATTCCCAAATGATGCCTAAGACAAGCACCTGTTAGCGGTTTGTCCATCTGTATGCACGGTGACTCTGCCAGTGTGAAATCCCTTATTTGCTCTGCATTGGGTTTAGCAAATGTTTAACTTCTTTAATTATTCATCCACATTTTCTTTGTGCTCTTACCGTCCTCAAAGGCCGTGTACTCCACTCTGTAAGTGCCGTCGCCCTTGTCAGTAATGTAGGAGTCTGTGTTGGCGCCAGAGGGGTTGATAATGTGGACCTTTACATGACCGCCGCCAGCCTTGTTAAGGGCACGCGCATCAACAATGAAGTGGGTTGTGACTTCCCTGAGGACCCCTTGAGACACAAAAGCACTTCAGGTGATTTGTTGCCCAGGACTCAAATAAGCCTAATAACTTGGAGCCATCAAACATCCCTACTGACGCTGATTTACACACGTCAGCGTTCACACGAGACAGAAATGCATTTTTGAGCTGAGGTTATTGTGTTTTAATATTACCTCTAGGCTCCACTCCAGGACCATAGACATGAACGCCACTGGTGTCCATGGAGGGTTCCACTTGCAACACTTTTGGAAAGTAGGGAATGGCGTGTCCGCCATATTTGATGGTGATGGTGTGAGATCCGTGGAAGGATGGGATGTAGGTGACAGAGAAGGTCCCCTCTGAGGTTTTCTGGATGTGCACCTCAGCTTTAACCCCAGACTCTGACACAATTTCGATGGTGAGCTCAGCTTCACCCGCTCTGGTGCAATCCACGGTGAAGGTTGCTGGTTCACCTGCCTTGGCCCTCTCCAGGCCCGGCCCACTGGCCATTACCTTGCTAGGATCAAAGGCTGGGCGAACTGGAGCTTTGAACGGGGAGCCAGGGATGTGCTGCTCGGCAAACAGGATGTTGATGGCGTACTCACCAGGATCAGTGGGGAGGTAGGACACTGAGCAGGTGCCATCGCCGTTGTCATGGCACTCGATTTTAGCCTCACAGGGACCTTCCACTGTCAGGCCAAGTCCACCTGCACCAGCTCCCTTTGTGTCAATAGTGAATGGAGCTGGTTTACCCACAATGCCACCCTTAAGGCCTGGACCAAAGGCTCGTACCTGCAATTACATAATCAGTTTTAACCCTCAACAGAAAATCCTAATCCTTTTATTCAGGAAGTCAAAGATTAGATTTTTTACCTTTGAAGGATCAGCTGGCATGACTGCTTCAACCCCAAAGGGACTACCCATCACAGGGTTCCCATCATAGCTCACATCGACCTTGTACTGTCCCTCCTCTGGGGGGATGTACTTCACACTGTGAGTGCCTTTGGTTTTGTCCGACTCCAGCTTGCAGGGGATTGGTCGACCAGAGGGGGATGTCATCTTCACACCTATGTTGCCCTGCCCACCTGCACCCTTTGTGTTCACTGTGAACTCCTGATCTTTTCCCACCTCCACTTCTGCAAGCGAGAGTTCAGTGGAAAACTTTAATATCAGCATACGTTACATGTATATTAACATTTGGTAATGTTACTCACTGGTATCCAGCCCCTCCACCTTCACCTTTCCAATATCCAGAGCTGGTGCCACTGTGATTTGGAAAGGGCTTTTGGGAATGGGATCTCCTCCATGAGTCACAGAAATGGCCATGTTGCCCTGAGAAAAAGAAGAAGAATGACTCCCTCCTCATTTGAGGGGATGATTATGAATAATGTTCTTCATCAAGCTCGCCCAACCTGCTGAAGAGCCGTGTACTTGACAGTGTAGGAGTAATCGTGGTTGTCGATGATCTCAAAGTCACGAACTGCCTCTCCAGGGCCTGATGCTGCAAAACGCACCTCAGGCTTGGCTTTTCCAGCTCCCTTGGTGTAGATGGTGAAGTGTGTTGGAGTACCCACCTCCACACCTGAGTTTAAGGTTGATAATGCCATCAGTAACAAAATCAAACCTTTTCATTTGACATTGTTGCACACATAAACAACTCTAAATTCACTCAGGTGATAATTAAAGCATCTCACCTGTCTTATTGAGACCAGGACCCTCTGCTCTCACTTTCCCGGCATCATGGGAAGGATCTACCTTGACTTTGAATGGACTGACTGGAATTTCCTGTAAAAGACATTTGGAATGCTCTAAATAAACCTGTATAGAAGAATCACTTAATCTGAAAAATAAATTCCTACCTGGTCAGCAAACAGCACCATGATGGTATACCGGCCCGCACCAGGGGGGGTGTACTTGACAGTGAAGGTGTCATTGTCATTCTTGATGATGTCAAAGTCGATGTCAGCCTCAGCAGGTCCGACCACCCCTGGGGCGCACTTGATTCCGATGCTGATGTCTCCTAATGGTGCATAACAATGAGCCCGATTCACAAAGGTTACTCAACTGTAGATCACCTGAATAAATTGAAGCTGTCACTCCACTGCCCCAGGCATCGTTTTAGGTACAATTATGCATTTAAACTAACAACGCAGCAGCTCAGACTCACAGATCCACCTGTTCAGCTCATTTTGTGCTCTCTGTTTTTTAACATTCACTGGCTGTGCCACGTTATTTGGCCAACTGAACTCAGGAGTGTTTTTGCAACCACTCACTTCATCTACTTGTGCAGGCTCACCTTGACCCGCCTCGCTGCAGTCTACAGTGAAGTACGTTGGCTCGTTAGCTTTGAGCCCAGTCTTCTCCACTCCGGGCCCGTAGACCTTGACTTTATCGGGATGAGAGCCCTCTCCAACCAGCACCTAATGAATTCACAGAGTGCTTGAAGCAGAAGCAACTGACTGAAGTGAAACTCCTATTACTTTATATTTGGTTAAGTATCATTACTTTACATTGAGATTTCTGTTTGTGTGTGTGTGAGTCAGTGTTTGATGTATCTTACTCTAAAGGGGCTGTTTGGCACGTTGACTTCACCCCAGGCGATGATGATGGTGTGTTTAATGGGTTTGACGGGAGTGTACACACACACAAATGTGCCATCCCCTCTGTCGGTGATCTTGATGTTGATGGTGCAACCCTCAGCGTCCTGAGTGGATACAGAATCTGGTCTGTTCTGCTCTGTGCAGCTTCATGCAATATAAATGGTTTATCCCTATAAATAAAGAATGAAGACTCTACAAACTTGTACAGTTCATACCTGTGCGTAGATCTTGAGCTGACCTTTGCCTGCCATGCGGGCATCAATGGTGAATTCAGTCGGTTTGTTTACAATGACACCAGTCGGCTGCAAGCCTGGCCCGTAGGCTTTTACCTGTAAAACTTCTGTTTAGTTTGTTGCTAAAACAAACATGTCAGACTTTTTTATACATAAAAATAACTGGACATTACTTTCTCAGGGAAGATGTCATTAACAGCTGGCAGAATGTGAGCCATGAAAGGACTATCCTTGATGTCTTCATCATCACAAATGACGTGGACAGCATAGTCCCCGGGCTCAGTGGGCCAGTAGCGCACGTCGCAGGAGCCGTCGCCCTTATCGTCACACTCAATCTTAGCCTGGGACGGGCCTTCGATGGAGAAGCCTGGGGAGAGAAATCATCACATTTAACTTTTTAACTGAGAGGTTTTATCTTGGGGTGGAAGTTAAAGGGTTAAAAATACAATTATTTTGTTTCTCTTGTAAAAAATCTCACCCAGAGTTCCAACTTCAGTGCCGATTGCCTCAACCACAAAATCTGCAGATTTTCCCACCATGCCGGTCTTCAGACCAGGACCCCAGGCCCTCACCTTCTGAACACCAGCTTCTTCACCCACCTCCACCTCAAAGGGGCTGTAACATACAATAATGTTAGAGGGCATGAATATCATAAAAGTATTTTTCAAGCACTCGTGTGAATTTGCACAACATGATTATTTCACTTAGAGTACATTTTGATCCACAACCCAAACTTTGAAAATATAACTAAATTCAAGCACTTTCAAGGATTTCAAGAACCCTGTGAAGGTAATTTAAAGACCCTACCTGCGTGGAATTGGCTGGCCTCCCCAGGCGATGCTCACTGTGTATTTACCCGGCTTAAGGGGGTAATATTCACATTCATACACTCCATTTCCTGCATCTCGCACTTTCACTTGCTCCTCTGCTCCAGCTGAGGAGGAATAATATTGTCAGTACTGATCCTTATCAGCTTATCCTGCCTATTTGGTTTGTATACATATGTAAATAATGCTTGTTGACACAAAAGCTAAAACACAGGAAAGGCTTTTTTATTTTTTACAGTACAAAAAGAAGTGAGGACTGATGCAGAGAGGAGAGAGAGAGCTGTCTGACTCACTCGGTCCTTTGACGGAGACGTTTAGTGCACCGCTGCCAGCTCCTTTGGTGAAAACTTTGAAGTCTGCAACCTCCTTCACTCTCACGCCTTTAGGCTGAAGCCCTCTGCCAGTAGCTCTGCAAGCGTTCGGGTTTATGGCTACAAGAAAAAAAAATATGAAAGAGAAATGTATTTCAAAGAGCAAAAATAAATAAATCAAAAAAGAAAAAGAAAAGAGTAGGCAGAAGTTTACAGAAAAGTTAGTAACTAAATCCACTCCACAACGGATTCCTTGAGCAGACAGAACCTGCAAATGATGATGATGCTGTTTGAACAACATACTGCAAATACACAACGCTGAACAATGCACAGTACAGTGCAACGAAGGCGCGTCTGACAACATTTCAGTCAGTCAGAAAATGTTGAGGGCAGGCTTTAAACTAAGTGCTGGCTGATGCAAATTTAAACTTCATGAAAAACAAACATGTCAAAGAGCACAAGCAAAGATATTTAACAGGAAGGAAGAAAGAAACACAGACTGACAGGAAAGCAAACTGGAACGATCTATTATCTACATGTACAACATCACATCTCTTCTCTCACTGGACACACCTAAACCATCAAGCAGCAGAAGAGAGCGGAGCAGGCGACCAGGCATGGCGTTTTAACCACCGTAGCAAACAGGAGCATGTGCAAGAGGCTGGCGCAGGAAGGATAGGCACTGGAATGACCCAACAAGCTCCTCCTAACAGACATATACTAACTTGGACGGCCAGGTTTTGGTGGAGGAACCCCCTTCCCACCCTTCACTCCCGGAGGGGTGAGCACTGACTGAGGAGCTATTTGCAGTGGTGCTCCCGTGGGAGGAGCAACTGTTGGAGCTAGAAATGACAGATAGGGATGGTTATGGAGTGGAAAGCGGTGGCTGTTCCTAGGCAAAATAAAGATGACTGTAGATTGTGATGGATAGATCACCCCGACACTAACAGCACGCTAAGAAATCCGATTTGTCTGACAGTTATTTACAACACAGACAGATGGCTCACCCTCTGCGATGTTGACAGTGTAAGGACTCTTGGGGATCTCCTGGCCTGCAAACAGGATGTGGATTTTGTGAGGGCCTTCCTGCACAGGGCAGTAGGTGCAGCGGAAAACACTGTCACCCTTATTCTCCAGGATGAGCTCAACTGTGTCTTTTTTGCCCTGGGGATCAACGATGACCACACTGATGTCGCCATGACCGGCACCTGAACAAGCCAGAGAAAAAAATAGAATCAACTTCATTCTTAAACATCAGTATTGTGTTAAGTCTAGGGATGTCTGATATTATTAGTCTACTATTAATATCGGCCAATATCGGTATTAAAATTTAATATCAGAAGATGTCGGCATTGGTTTTCAGTCTTTTAATGACACATCTTTTACATCCATACACTTATTATACATCAAACTCTTCAGCTACTTCTCCTCTCTCTTAAAATTTCAAAATATGACAGATCTGAGGTTCAGTTTTTGAGATATTTTGGTTTATTTGGCACAACTTGTGAAGTAGGAGTTTGCCCTGTGTAGTGAACGTATGCTGTCCTCACAGCGTGTAGCTACATGTAGCTAGCAGCTAACAAACGACTTAAACAAAGACAAGAAGTAGTTTTCATTTTGCACAATTTAAGCATGCATGATCAATATGGGATGAGCACAGCATATATCGGTATTGGTTTACATCGGTATTGGAAATTAGACAATTTTGGTATATCTGATATTGGTAAATAAGCCAGTATCGAGCTTATGAGGGCTACTACGAGGAGTTTTTTTTATTTTGAAACTGGAAAACCTCTTCAGCTTTTTTAAATTAAGAGTTCGGTTCATAAAGAGTTTCATCCAAACTCACCAGCTGTATAGATGTCAAAGTAGGTGGGTTTGTTGGCTATGTTGCCTGTTGGATCCAGACCTGGTCCCCTAGCGTGAACTTTGCTCGGGTCACCCATCACCTTCGCCACATTGACAGTGTAGGGGCTCTTATCAGTGTCCTGACCTGCAAACAGCACCTTCACCTAAAGTTGACATAAAAATTAAATATTAAACTTCTATAGGGAAACATGGGTTCAACCAAGAATTTATTTTATTCATCATGGTTGATTTTTTTTACCTTGTGGACACCTTCAACCTTTGGAACATAAGTGACGGTGTAGGTTTTGTTTTTGTCCTTGTTGGGTTTAACTTTAGCCTGGAGAATAAGAAGTGGAAGATGGTTCATTTAGACACGAGACTGTGCAAATCCCTGTGAACAAGAAGTCAAAGACCCCATTTATGACTTGCCTCCTCTTTGTGTCCTTCAGGATCCTCCACGAACACCAGGACTTCGCCGCTGCCGGCTTCTAGAGTATCCACCGTGAAGATGGCTGGCTGCAGAACTTTGTTGCCATGAGGTTCAATACCTGTGATGTAGAATGTGACGATGTGGTTTACTCTCTAGTGTTAGTGATAATGTACCTTTCCAGATACGGGCAGTCACGTACATCTTTAATAAAATCAGTACAGTCACTGAACCAATAAAAGGCTGTGCTTTAACAAATTTGCAATTTGGAATACAGACATATTCAAATGCTTCCATGTTTGTAACTATTAGCTACTATGATTGCTTTTTGTTTGTAAAACATTAACGTTGATCAGCCTTACCCGGTCCGTAGGCTTTGACCTTGTCTGGAAACAGCTGCTTTGGTTTGAGAGGGGCGCCAGGTTTCAGTTTCGCCTTGGGGAACTGAGACAAGTACGTCATGACGGAGTGCTCGTCCACATCTGGGTCCACGATTTCCTCAGGGGCAATCACCTGAAACACAAAACGTGTTAAAGGGGCAATTCCTACAAACTGTTGGAAATTTTTTGGCAGCATACAAAATAAAATAAAATGAATTCCATAAAAAAATGATAAAGTAGCTTCATTTAATCTTAGATGAACTACACTGTCATTTTCACCAAGGGGTTGCATGACTGTTTTTGGCAACTTTCCCTTATAGAGAATAATGGGAATGGGATTAAAGAAGGATTAAATGTATTTATTCTCTCCACCCATGACTTCTGTCTCCCTTAAAGCACTTGTTTGCCTGTCTGTCACACAGTGGCACAAAGTCATGCTCCACAATAGTTATATTTAACCTCAGGACAGCAGGGTTAAGCCACCATGGGGGGCGGGGGGATTTCATCCTGAGCCAGAACTCTTCCATATCCACTTAAAAAAACACCACATCGGAATCCAGCCTCCCCCTAAAGGCCTGCAGACCCGTGACATGCACCTCTGGTTATCTCACTAATGTTAAGCCTCATTGACAAACGATAACAACGTGTCATAGACAAACAGGTAAACAACCTGCATGATGCACATTACGATGCAGAGACTCTGGTGGGACCAGGAGCCTTGCATATGTCCAATGTGTTCGCATTGGTATTCAAATTTTTTTACAAGTTCCGTGTGCTAATTTAGAAGGCATGAATAAATCTCACATGCCTGCAGAATCACAACTTGCACCAAAAAGACTCCAGTTCTTACTGAGCTACAGTTAAAGTAGATGGAAATTCAAAAGATGAGCTGGGTAATAAAAATTCAAACTCTCCCTCCAGGAGGACGTCTTGGGTAAACACAGGTCTCCATTTCATACATATCAGAGCCTTATTTATTTATTTATTTATTTATTTATTTGATTAAATGTTGTCTCAGAGGTGCGTGTAGTGAAGCATGTTTGCTTTTGCTAATTCAGAGGTGATTTGTGCCTAATCAAAGATTCATTTATTTTTGTTTGCTTCAGTTTCTAACTATCCAAAAACGACTCAGATAACCTAAAAGAAACTGCAGAGAATATTCTGATTCAGATTTTGCCGCGTTTCTTACCTGAGGCACGCCCAGCCAATCATCAGCCTGTTGCATAGCCTCTCTGGCATTCTCCACGGGCTGACTTGGGTCCCACTCCGCCCAGTCGGGACACAGTCCTAACGGAAAAACCAAGAGGGCAATGACACAATAGTGCACTGGCTAAAGCAGGCATGACCAGACAGCAGCGACTATAATAAGACCACTTAGACTGTCACTACTATCTCTGAAGTGCTTCTGACGACAAGATCCCATGACCTTACCCACACTGCTCGGCTCCCACAAATTCTGTGTGTGTGACAACGAACGACTCTATCGACTACTCACAAGAGGCAGCTTCGACTGACTCGGTGGTGCTTTCACTGTGGCTGAGCCTCTCATGCTGTGAACTGCTAATGCCTAAATTGGATTAGCGTTGGCAATGGAGTGGCTACTCTCTCAAAAGGCCCAAGCAAGCACACCACAGAATACTATTATCTAATTAATATAGACACAGGAATGAAGAGAGCCGAATTTGCATGGATCTAAATCAAAGCAGCGTGCAGTGATGGTGCAGAACAAAGCTCTGCACACCCTCTGATGTGTGTAACATGGGCTATAACTGCAAACAAAAAACAGAACTTTAAAAAAATACATTGTTGTCAGCCCAGAATGCTTCTTTTTTGTCCAAGTGCAGAAGTGGTTTTTCACATTTGTAATTTTAATCAGTCTTTGTGTTCCCAGATCAAAGCTCATTTTGCTCTGCTTGTTCAGGAACAGCAGATGAGACAAAAGGAGCCTTGTATGGTCATTGTTGCGGGACAGTGTTTAAAAGATGCGTCTCCTCAGATCGATGGCTCACATAAACTCAGTTAAACACGGTGTTCCGCGTTTACTACTCCCCCACCTTTCAGTCTGTGAGGGAAACTCAGGAGAGGACTCGCTAAAGTTCATTGTTGGAAGCAGAAGCCTCTGCTGGCTGTAGCTCAAATGCTGGCCTTGTCTTTGGATCTGTGGCTCAAGCACCTCCCTGTGACAGATTACCCTGCGTTTTGTTGCAGGGCCAAGCATCCCCCTTGATAGAAGGAGGAGGAATGGTGTCCAAATTTGGGGGTGTTGTGTGGCAGCGAGGCTATAAACACTAAAGCCAGGCTTGGACCTAGGGCCAGCATCAGTGCGAGCAAATGCTTTCGTCATTGTGGGACAGCTGGTGGGGACGTCCTCAGGATCATAAAAAAATAAACTTTTCTTTTTCAAACATACTGCAAACATTTGCTCTGATAACAGGAATCAGATTAGCTAAAAATTTGGTTGGACTTCTCACAAATTCTATATTTGAAGTTTGAGCTCTTGGAGAAACGGTAGCGTCCCCAAGAGACGACTGAGTCATTTTTAACAAATAATTTGCTCCCAGTTGGTTCAAATTTTAAACAATATCTCAAAAATCTGCTTGTTAACTGAGCATTATGTAGTAGAGGTGGTGAAACACTGTCTTTATCTTTTATAATTGTGTGCATTGTTTAAAAAATTGTAATCATAGGTGGACAAGGATTGTAGATTTTTTATGAAAACAGCTTCAGTCTAAAATAAATTTCCCAAAGAAAGTAAATCAATTGTGTATTTATGACATCATCTGTGGTATATGATACCATATCTTATATTTGCTAAACCCTATCCAGGAAAACTCCACCACACTTATTCCGACTCAGCACTTCCACTCCCCAGCCCCTACAGTGAGCTGACTTCATCATAAGCTCCTTACCGGGGGCACAGTTGTCGACCAGCGCTCCCAGGGCTTTCCCATCCCTCCAGTCACGGTTAAAATTGTTGATGGGCAGCTGGGGCACCTTGTTCTGAATCCAGCCCAACAGACGCTGTTTAGGGGTCAGCTTCTTCGTCTCCTCGTCGTCTTCGTCATCCCACATGGGCATGGAGATGGAATAGTGCAGGATGAGCGTCCATATGAGACCCAGGATCAGCTTAAGATTCCCATCAACAATGGCTTTGCTATCTGTTGTCAGATAATGGAGAAAGCAGCGTAAGAAGGTTTAAATAGTCATAACAGGTTTTACTATATCTACAATAAAGCAAAAACAATATTCTTCAGCATATACACAGGTTTGGATCATTGTTATTTATATTGTTCACAAAAACGGTTCATCAATGTTATTCTTTGGGGTTGACCAAGCTATTCTCGTATGAAACATAAGAAAATGATGACTGGCTGCTGAGGAAGGAGGAATGTAAAGCTCCTCGGTGTTTCCCCTGGAGCCCCTTTTCTCTCAGACAGCTGTCTGACTGAAGACCTCTGACAATCTGTCATCCAGTCACAACGGTCCTCTGAAGACAGTGACAGCTGAGGCTATATGGAAACAGATCCCTCTCTGCATAAATGCCACTTGGATTTCAATTACCTCCTAAACCCGTAGAACTGGAGCACCATAAATCGAACAGGTGTGGATTCGATGCACAGGCAGTTAGCGCGCCATTCATTTCCTGACATTCTCTCTGTGGATAAGCTGGTTAAATAAGGTTTCTAATATCTACTTGAATTTTATTATTCAGCTGTTTAAATGAAGAATTGTTCAGATTTAATTGCTCTGGTGGCTAATTTTGCAGGTTTTACTCCAGTAAATTTCATTTTTTTTATTGTAAGATATTTTATTGTGAGCATTTGGACTTTCGGAGATCAGCTCTCTCTATCTATGTTTGATGTGTCACAACTTGACTGGCAGAGGCAGGTGGTACAATGTCTGTCCAGCTTTAAGGGTAACTGACTGGTCAAAGAGACATCCATCAGATGGTATCCAGTTACACAATGTGACACATGTGCTGCTGGTGATACTTTCTGGCGTCCCGGCTGCAACAAGACATTATCTTCAGGGGGCTTCCTCAACCCACACAAGGAAAAATGGTACCACAGAAGGCAAAAGGCGTTCACAATCCGGTTTCTGTCAAAGCAAATTGACCCAGCATGAGGCTGCAGAGCTGGGACAACTGTGCCAGACACTTTAAGGCCTGAACTCATTAAATGACACAGGCGATGAGGTATAATCTGTGATTGTGACCTATGCCCTTCAGTGATCAGCAGGATTGCTTGAGATTGTATTTTACCATTTAGTTTCCCCCAAAGTCAGCAGGTACACACAAACAAACATGCAGAGAGCGTTTTCCAAGGGTGAGGACACGCAGTGGCCTTCACAGTCCAACGGCCAAAACCTCAGCCCTGCCAGGAATTTCACTCGAGTGTGTAACGGGATCATTAGACGCTAAAACAGGAAAAATACTCTGTCAAAGTTTAATAACTGCTTCCTACATGAACTGTTGGGTGTAATAAAGCTGCAGTTCATTATGGAAGATCAATGCCTTTCGTGTGGTTCTGACACCTTCTGAGCTATATGAAATTTCTAACAGTATTCCATTTGCCATGTTTGAGTTTGTGTGACTTCATGGATGTGATAAATGACCTTACACATCTGGACACAGCCTTATCGCCAAATCCCAGAGTTATTTCACACCAAACAGGAGCCACGCTGAGTCTTTCTGGCCCTTGGCATGCCAAAGGCAAATGTGTGTAAATTGTTGCATTCTCATTAGCACAGTACTAGTGAATTCCCAGCGCTGAGGCATCAGGAGGCAGAACACCATTCATTGGCCTTGATCCATCATAATGACCTCAGTGACACCTCGGCAGTAACTTTCCAGTAAGCTGTTGACCTCAACTCAACCGACCAGAGGCCTAAGAAAGCCGTGTCTCCTGACCCTGATATGGAAAATGTGTGTGATCATGCAAATATAGTTCCTACCTACTAAATCATTTATATATATTTTTTATTGTGCTGAGGTTTAAAGTCTAGCGACTTACCTATTGAGACCAATTTGATGTGCTCCCTGTCCAGGAACTCCAGCGCCACAGAAACATTCTCCAGCTTCATCTGCCGGAAGTTGGGCCTGACATGATGCTTTCTGTACATCTTCTTCTGACTCAGCACCTCCAGGAGCGAGATGAGCTTCAGTCCATCGCTAAAATCCTTCTGCAGGTCGGTGATGGTCTTGTTCACGCACTTGAGGTGCTCATTGCACCACCTGGTGAAGGTGTTCTGCTGGATCTTCTTCCACGGCGCGTCTTCAGCCAGGTCCTTCTCCGTGGCCGGCATCTCGTCGTCCTCCTCTTCCCCGAAGTCCGTGGCCTGGTAGTACTGCGGCGGCAGCTGCTCGTTGCCGTAGTTATTGCTCATCATGACAACTACTTTTATAGCTCGGTGGCACCTGGGTGTTGGGATGTGTGCGGAAAACTTTTAGCAGCTTGGTGACGATGCGCGTTTGCTCGCAGAGGAAAAGTTCAAACCTGGATGAGTTTGAGAAGGAGCTTAGAGATTCTTCAGACCTACTTGCGATGAGACCACGGGTGTCAGGACAGTGATGGATTCGATTATCCGTTAGGCAGCTGGTGGCCTGTTCCCTTTAACTGGATCCTTCTTTAAGCCTTTAAATAAAAATATCAAATTTTCTTTTTAAAGGGTAATTCCGTGAGCTTGGAGTGGTGATGTTGGAGAGAACTGTTGTATACAGAGAGAGGGGAAGGAGATGGGTTTATATAGGAACCCCCCCACACACCTCCCATGGGCCACGTCACCCAGAGTCTGTGATCATAGTCTATTTGTTATTCCCTACGGATAACGGGAGACCAGCTCAGTTTACAGGAAGAATGGAGCACTGATTGGTCAGAGCCCGAGCAGCGCAACAGTTGTGGCATGCACCTTTATTTTTAGAAGCTCCTTTTTGGGTGACTGGGAGGTGGGAGGAGGACGAGGGGGAGAGGGGAGACTGACCGATTGTTGTGAATGTGTGTCATGCAGAGAGGGGTCCAAGTGGATGATCAACGGATCTAAGAAAAGAAACAGAGCAGCGAGTCCCTCTGGTTCTCTAGGTTGTCATGTTACAGATAAAAAAATGGACAAATGTGAGATTTAAACTTTAAAACCTGTCACCAAAAACATTTTAGAAGATGATGTCACTGAGTGAAGCATGACGTGTGTTTGATAGTCAGCTACCATCGCCGTGTGATTTCTGAGGAGACAATCAAAGGTCAGTTTGCTCCTATGAGATGATGTTTTAAATCTGCCCTAATGTTTAAACTCAGATGTTATCACAATGATTTATGTCACCTACAGCAGAAGAGATGTTCTCTTTTGGCTAAAAACAAGAAATGAGGTAATGAAAGTGAAAAGGTGTCATCTTCAGGCTCTGATCAGTGACTGACTTGTGTACCAGCTCAGGGAACATTTTATTTTGAAGAGTCAGTAAACATTGTGTTTGCTGCAGGTTCAGAGTTTGTCATGTTGTGACTCAGCGCTCAGTGACACCAGCTGACAGCCTTGATGAAGAAGTGGGAGGCAAGAATAACTGTGACACAAGCAGAAGGCACTCTCAGGGTACTCAGTCAGATCTCAGCAGGGGTCCCCAGACTCACCCCCTCACATTAAAACTTACAGGATTTGGCTGCTCTTTCAAAATATTTTTAGCCATTTTATTCAAGTCAAGTGTTCTGTTTATAAGCCGATTTTAGTGTAAAGTTCCTGTAAACGAACCGATATCAGCCTTTTCAAAAGGAGTCCTGGCTTTGGGCCGAAGCGTTCATCTTTTACAAACATCACATGCAGTTACAGTAAGACATACTGACAGATAAGAATATTATGGCCTTTTGAAGATCAGGTCAACCATTTTGGTTGGGACACACACACACACACACACAAGTACTTTGTACTAGTTTGTTTTTGCTATTGTAACTTGCATTTAAGTGGATCTAAGTGCATTTTACGTTGCACGCATTAGAGGCTCCAATTACCCCTTAGCCTAGTTTATATTTTAGGTGCCTGTGCTCGGCAATCTCGCTTCCATCAGTGCGTCCCAGGGCAGCTGTGGCTACACTGTAGCTCATCATCACCAGCGTGGGAATGGGTGGATGACTGATTGTGTTGGGGGGGTAGTAGAACCCTAGAAGGTTCTATACAAATACAGACCATTTACCATTACTTATTTTCAAAGTTAGGGTAACTAATCAGATTTTACAGTGTATAATGGAACATACTGTCATTTTTTCTTTGTTTTTCTTTGGTTACAGAAAAACTAAAATGGAATATATTGTTAAAGTTTGCTAAATGAATGCTATAGTTACAGTGTGTGTGTGTGTTTAGTTAAATGATCAGGAATCTCATCTACACTTATTACCCGCTGTCCACAGCGTGGGCAAATAATGCTTTTGTCTTTGTGTGTTTGATTGAATGTCAAGATGTGATCATTGAATCTACTAATGACTTCCCTTTAGAGCCAAATTCAAGATGGCCACCATGTTTACTCAACCTCAGCAAACATAGAAATAGCTTTAACATGGTCAGATTTAGAGATGTAGTGTTAACATTTAGTATATTAATAGTTGAGTCAATCCCCAGTGATTAACAACACACGGGGAGCTAACAGATAGTCTGATATTGTGTGACATCATCATCATGTCTAGTTCCTATTTCTATAGATTTGACCAAAAAAGCTGTAATCCCAGGATTTTGCAGCATAAAATGATCTAAGGCCTTGTCCACACGTAGCCGTTTTTTTTTTTTAAATACAAATATCCACCCTCCCAAAAAATAGCGTCCACACCACTTGGTTTTTAGAAAAAACTCCATCCACACATAACCAAATAAGTGCATTGTTAAGCACATTCATAGGCATGCCAGACCTGTAGGTGGCAGTAGTTCCCCCGAATCCTATCCATTTAGTCTTCCAACTTCAACAGAACATGAAACATGGTGCCTAGCTCACTTGTGTGGACCGATAAGGAGGTAGAATTGCTCTTAAATGTAGTTTTGGAGTATAAAGTCAACAAGCTTCAAAAAGTGCTTGAACGATTGATAATGCGAGCACAGCTCTGAGGGCATCCATGTTGTGTAAACACAGGTGGAACATGGGCCGTCAGCATTTTTGTTGCAGACAGTGACGTGAAACCTAAAACTCCGGTTATTTCTGTCCACACGGAAACGCTGAAAATGGAGAAAATGTTCACTTTCGTGAAGTTTTTAAAAAGATTCCTTTTTGTTGTGGAAATCTGCGTTTTCGTGTGGATGACAGGCCGAAATTGTAGAAAAATATCTTTGTTTTGGGACATACTCGGCTACGTGTAGACAGGGCCTAAGCTTGATGGTAGACCTTTAATATTTAATTGTTTAAAATCAGTAAATCGGGTAATACAAAGCAACATTTTACTTCACTATTCTGAGTTTTTATGTGATTTTAGGAATATTAAAGCGTGTCACATTGCACCAGATGAAGTGAACTGTGTGTGGATCTCTAAAAGCTCGTCACAGAGCTACATCTGTTGACCTGAACGGTTGACATTAAATCTCTCTAGGCCGCCCATGGCTGCTTTCACAGTCTGCTTTTCACCTTTTTTAATTAGCTTTTTCCCCGTTAGCCCATCAGCTGAATATATTAAATATTTAAGAAGGGATTTGGTGTGAATTTGCTGCACAGATAGGACTAAGGCCAAAGGCAGTTTGATTAGGCCACTTAGACACTTTTTAATCCTTTAGCTGTAACTCTGACACAGAATGAGACAGGAACCTGATTCAGAATCCTGGGGGAGTCTTCCCAGACTTGGGAAACTAATTTAAAGTAACAGAAGGTGAAGCTTTTTACACAAAGCTATACAATCAGGGTACTTTTGGATAATTAGCTGCACCTAATCTTAGTAAACCACGAGCTGTGGCGATGCAGTAATGAGTATAGTTTTAGAGGCCTCATCAGCCATGTTGACACACCAGTTCCTGCCATCTGTAAGGAACCGGGGTCTCTGGGATCACGTCACGTCTCTGAAGGGGGTTTATTAATATCCGTACAACCGCTGTAACGTGACGCCAGCATGGAGATGGTTGAATGTTTTCATGAATGGGGCTCCCGGAGACTTTAAACCCCGTGATCGTCGGTGAGGCCAGCACCCAGGAAAAGAAAGCTCTCTGACACCAGGCTGGTTGGTTATATTTATTTTCTCAAGTCATTTGCAGTGCAAAATAGACCTCCGGGTAACAAAATAGCCACAACTATATTGAAAACAACAATACAATCGACAGGTAAAGCAGCAAGCTTTAAAACGCTGTGCAACACAGAGGCTTCTATTCATGAAATAAACTCAGAATTGAAGACAAATAATGGCTTTAGGTTATGGATTATTTATTTTTAGGATTATTAGGACTTTACTTTTCATTTCAAGTTGATCAATAATTTACATTTGGAGTCCTGTGGCACTTGACGTCCTCAAAGTTCATATACAGAAATATTTCTGACTGTCCTTATTACGGTTCTGTTGAATATCAGTGTTTGAGAAGGTTTTTCACTCATTTCTGAAATTCAACAGACTGGAAAAGCGAGCGTCAGCTACGATTTAAATGCATGGGATGGCTTCACCATGTACTGAACATTGGTTTGAAACACTCCTAAGTCTTCTGAATAAAATCGCCATTAATTAACATTTACATACATTTTGTAATTTGGCTATCAAATATATGACACTCTTTCAAAATAGAATATAACTTTCTACAAAGCAAGTACAAATGGATCTAAGAAAAAATCTCCCCCATGAGTACTATGTGTCACATTTATTTACATGAAAAGTAACACATAATAAATATTCTACTTCTATGTGTTTTAACATGCTTTTTAAAAAGTTTGTGTAAGATTTTTACATCCAAAAGAACATTTCACAGATGTAAACAACACAAAAGGTTTAACATGACCTTCCTAAATACATAAACCAGCAGTGTTCATACTCCTGGTTGGATTCATTCATTCATCTAAAAGCAACCAGTACCTTTATAAAGCTCAAGAATCTTTTCCTACAACCGTCTTGAAGTCAATCAAATCCAGGAGGAAAGTAAAGCTTAAAGGTTGAATATGGAAAATGGACACTATAGCGACATCTAGTGTTTAGAGGTGGTATTGCAAAAATGGAACAAATTTTCCCGCCGTCGGGGTGTTGGTTCACTGCTGACACGTGAAGTGACCAGCCAGCTCCATGTCTTGTGACAAATCGTACAGGGTAATGGGCTAGACACACAGGAGGCGACAAACGAAACTCATCACTATCGCTGTGATAACCTGACACATGGGAGGTGACAAACGAAACTCATCACTATCGCTGTGATAACCTGACACATGGGAGGTGACAAACGAAACTCATCACTATCGCTGTGATAACCTGACACATGGGAGGTGACATGCGGCAGCAGCCAGCGGCAGCAGCCAGCGGCAGCAGCAGCCAGCGGCAGCAGCCAGCGGCAGCAGCCAGCGGCGCCATGTACCAGGGCGAATAGCGAGTCTTCTGTTGTTTTGATTGGCCGTCAGATTGGAGGGAATTTTGGGTTATTAAAGCAGTTCAGAGTAGGGCTGGGCGATATGGCCTAAAATCAATATCACGGTATATTGAGGAGGTTACCTCGATAACGATAAATGGACGATAACTACATGTATGCGCCAAAACAAAAGTTGTCCTCTAGATGGGGCTGTCACGTGTATTACGTTGAGTCACGTTGTCATGTGACTCGAGGTGGTACAGGCTCCAAAATGACATGAACATTGCCAACCTACACACATATTTTTATTTTTTTATTATTCACATGGGAAAAATTATGTCGATAAGATTCAGAGTTGCAAAAGCGGTAGATATGAAGTCTCACAAGGTTTTGCTAGAATTAAGTGAAATCTTGTAACGCTCTGGGAAATCCGACACAGCAACTTTTCCTCCATGTTGGCCCGGAGATGTATTGAGAAGCATCCTCTCTGCTCATTGGTCAGTCAATGAAACCTCCGCTGATTGGTCCTTGTCTGAGCGACAGCGATGAAAAGTTGAAATTTTTCAACTTTCTGGGATTGCGTCGCTGGCTCGCCTGTGCACGAGCGCAAAATTTCACATGCATGTTTTTTGCGTGTCGCTTAGTAGGAGGTAGACCTACAATTATCGCTTTGTCGCGCATGTCTCATTGAAAATGAATGGAGGAGAATCGATGTTGCCTCCCGTGTGTCGAGCCCATTAGGACTAATTTCTACTAATAGGTTTATTTTACAACAGTATTTACCGTTAGAACATCTTCTGAGCTCAGAATCAGCTGCTTGTCTGCCATTTTACACAGTCCCAGCCTCGCCTTGCCGAGCGGACGTTTTACCACAACGGTGCCCTCTAGTGGCTGGTAGATGTAAACATAAACCCAGTCTCGTGCCCGTCAAAAAAATTTTTTGATTATTTATTTTTTTTTAAATAGCTTTTAAAGGAAAAACTGTACATTCGTTCTGCACACCTCTAAACGCCCCGTGGAGGTATTATTTTTTAAAAATATAACGTTTTATTAAATTGTTCCATATTCAACCTTTAAGTAGATGACAGTAAAAGAGCAAGATTTCCTCCCAAAGTTGTAACTTTTACAATCAGATAAACGATGCAGTGAAGAAGCAAGTTAGGACTGCAAGACTGTTATTTAACTAAAGAAGAAGAGATGACTCCATACCAGAGGTCACATGCAGAAAACAACATAGGTGCGGATTAGCAGGTATTGAGCTCATCACACCTGTACGTCTTAAATAGTATTTGCGTGCTGATAAGTAAATGAAAACCTGCAGCGTAACATCCCTTTGTGACTGGATCTAATCATCTGAGGTAAGAATCTGTTAGCTAACAGCTCGTTTTGTGGGTTCCGTCTGAACTTTCATCATTATCCTCAAGCAAAAGTTCAACAAACATGAAAAATAAATAATGATTAAATAAACTAAAACCTATTCAGTAAGCATTAACAAACAAAACATTTTGTCACATTGTTAGAAGAGAAAACAATCACTGACCCTAGAGGAGGAATGACACACCACTTTACATTTATTAGACACGTTTTTCCTTTAATGTGGAGGCGGCAGGTCAGCTCATTGTCACCGATGCTCTCGCGTTGTTCTCCTAGTACCATGGACTCGTTCTAGCTCACTGCTGAATAAATATCTCCAGTTTAGTCTGTGGATGTGGCAGGAGGGAACGATGGCTGGTCTGAAGCAGCAGTCCCTCCGCGTGCGGCTGTAACCCATCCGGTCAACATCTGACGAAGGCTCTGAGGAAGCTAGCCATCGCTAGCAGCAGTGCTGTGGCTGCAGTGAGAGTCACAATGGAGTTCCAACCTACCTCACTCCCCTGAGGGAAGACATGAAAAGAGCAGCATTTACATCTTCTACTGATGAATTGTACAACGGTGTAATAAAAAGTAGATCAACATCTAAAATCAAATGAGTTTGCTGAAACAAAAATCAATTCCGTCAGAAAAAGCAGAATCTAAATGTTCCTTCTGTCTCCACTGGTTGGGGTGAACACCTCATCACTCTCGCTAAAACCACAACTTCTGTTTAACCTGAACAAACATGAGCAAATGTGCTGTTTAGTGAGCTTAAATGTGCATTTGTTGTGAGTTTTCTGTGACTTTAGTGGATTTGTTTTGTTTTGTGAAATGCTTCAGAGTCCCAACTCCAACCCAAGGGATGCACCACTAAAAATGCATCTGCTTCATGGTTTAAGATTTCTGTCTCCCATCCACACATCAACGGTAACCATCGCTGTCCTCTCCTGCCCAGTGGGATAGGATGCAGATTACCTTTTATTTAATGCTGGGATGTCATCATTTTTTTAAATCCTTGGTAATAAATTTGAGTTCTCTGATTTTTTTAAATGATGCAAAAATGACTATTATCATTTTACAGTCTGTATTTGACACTGTAAAAACCAAACCTAGAGAAATATTCAATCATTCATTATCTTAAAGCCATACTATGCAACGTTTTCATATTTTTAAATAGTTTTCTTGAGCCAGTATGTGCTAAAATGACCCTTTACAGGGTTAGTGAAATGTCACTCAGACCCCCACCGCCCTCTGTGGCCAGAATACAGCACTTGCAACTTCAGAGTGCCTGTCCGTTATCTGTTGGATTTAAAGTGGAGCTGACATGCCTGGTGCTGCAGTCTGCTTCCAGCATGTTTCCTGCATGTTTTAGATCATGAACACAGCTGATGTGTTTGATTTAGTGATGAACCGCTCCTGTAGACACTAATGAAGGCTGAGGAGACATTTCAGCAGTTAGATTAAGGTGTTAAAAAGACGAACACACAGCGAGGAGATAAGTTTCACTTTTGGTTTCACTAACGGACACTAGAGGGTGCTAAAAGCAAGCCAAACCTGCCAAGTATCCCTTTAACTCCCTACTCCTCACTAGGGTAACAGGGAGCTGGTGTTTAACTCCAGCGGTCATCGAGTGAGATAGGGACAGGTCACTAGTCCATCACAGGACACACAACCATTCACACACTCACACACACCTGGGGACAATTTAGAGTCTCCAGTGAACCTAACATGTTTTTAGTCTTTGGAGGACACTGGAGTAGCTGGAGAAAACCCACATGTGCATGGACCACACCCGAGATTCGAACCTGCAACCTTCTGCAACCTTCTGCAAGGCAACTGTGCCACCATGCAGCTAAATATTTATGGTTTTCTTTTTACAGACAGGAGATCGTTTAGAGAGTCACATATATAAACTCAGCATTTCAAACCAAACAGAAACTAAAGCTGGGTTCTACACTGCACAACACATTTAAATAGAAAACAAAATATGCATCTAAATTCTTTATAACATGAATTATAAATAGAAAAGGGATCTTTAAATCATCTTTGCTTTTCTGTCCAGAGGAATATTTTTGTTTTATATATGTCAAACTGCCCACCTGTCTCATCATTTAACAGCAAATTTAAAAACTATTACAAAAACTGTTCAATTGTGCAAAAAGTGTGTTTTATTCAGTGTTCCAGTTATTTCACCATCAAAATGAAGGCAATTTTGTTTATTTTTAAAACTTTTGTTCATTCTGACTTGAACAGATGACTACTTATTTCATTTATTCAGTAAACGTTTGCCATCTGTTTGGTGGCGACCAAGTCCTTTCCTTCAGCCTATTTTTAATAACTTATTACTTTGGAATTAGTTTATAAAAAGTTTAACCGTCTGTATTTAAACTCTGCTTATTCCACCTTTTTGCAGCTGAAAATATACACTGATTTGCCGTCATATATTTCTGAGGTGTAACTGAATTTCTTTCCACTCGAGGCAATTTTGAAAATAAAAAAGGAAAATCTCCAGAGAAACAGCATCTCAAAACTGGAAATCAAATAAATAAAGTCGAAACTGCAGTTTGGTGTTTTTCATAAGAAAAGAAGCAAATTAGATTCTCTTTTTGTGTTATTTATACAAGCGTATCAATTTTGTGAATAAAAAACAAAATAGTGAGAAGTTCCTCTCATACCTTGCTCTCTGGGACGCCAACTCCGACAACCAGCACCAGACCACAGCCACAATTATAATCATTCCTATGAAGGGGATGGAGAGAACAGGGTGCTCATACGGATGGATGAATCTCTGAGGAGGGAACGGAAACAAACACAAACACCACGTCGATGAGGGGATGAAGGAATGGACACGAAATCATAAACACACACATAAGGAGCTGTGACAAGACAAAAATCCATAAATTAAAGCAGGATATGATCCATGACGGTGATTTATTGGAAGATGAATTGCTTTATATTTCCTGTTGAACCACCGATGCATAACTTATTAATGACATAAACATCAACTCAGTGTGAGAATGTGTGTGCAGGACTGTGCGGCATTTGTGGTCGGCGTGCGACAGCAGGAAAAACAAAGACATGCAGTGTGAATGTAGCACTAGCATATGAAGGCGTTTAATTCTCTCTACCCTCGTTGTGTTGCTCATTTGGTTTTATGACAACATCTGTTGTCGGACAGGCTGAGAGGTCATGGACATTCAGAGAACGAGGACAGCGTCAGAGACAGGCACAGGTGGACAGTTTGACACGACGCAGACACATCTGGCTGTTGCAGACAAACACACAGGGCTTTTGCTGTTTTGGAACATTACTGGAGGTTTCTGCAAGCCTTTTTTCCCAAATGGAAACATAATTTTGAGATTTAATAGTAATTAATCTATCTGACATGGTAAAACGACACATAAAGGTGTTCATTATTCTGGCTTCTATACGCATCAGAAAGAACAAACAAGAAAAGTTATCTTGACGTTATGACAATTAATTAAATTGTGTGGTTTGTATGTTAGGAAGACAGAAACTCATAATTAACTCATAATTTGTCAAAATGATCTTTTTAAAGTAGTTTTATGGAGAAATAAAAGTCACATTTTAACAAAGATTGTCTAAAAGATTCTTTAAGGAACTTTTCTCAGGATAATTGTTCTGACATCTGCATTTAACGACCCAGTATCCTTTTGCATGGCTGAATATTTTCCTATAGACTAGTGTTTTGGTCCAGCAGCAGTGATAAAGCATCGTCACAGCAACAGTCAGGACACGGACACAGTGGGAGGAAAGGGTTCCCCAGCCCAAACCACACAGTAAATACAGATATGGGCCGACAGGCCAGGTCGGCTCATATCAACATGTATCACCACAGCATGGGACACACGGAAAAGTGGGCGACACACACCAGATCCAACAGGGAGTCATGTGAGATTTCAAGAATAAGAATGTGTCTTTAGCTGGGTGGAAATATCAGGGTTGGAAAACTGTCAAAAGAAAAGTTCAGATCTGTTAAAGTGGATTTCTGTGAAAACATTTTGGAGAAACTGATTGACAAGCTAACAGCTAGTATAAGCGAGGCTAAGACTATCTTAAAACAACTCCAGTCCCAAAATCCAGATTACATAAAATATTTTTAAAATGTGAAAGATATAATAAAAACTCAGTAGTTTTTGTTTATTAACCTAGATTTTTCCATTAATTTTAACTACAAACTCTCTTGACTTCTTACAGCAAGCATTACTAAAGAAAAAGTGACTTTTTGCTGAAAATTGACTAAAATTTATTCTCAAGACCAAAGAATCGACCCAACAAACCCACAGAGTTTATGCTTTCCTTTTATTTAAACAAATATACAAATATTTCTGCAAAAGACCACATTTTAATTTTAAATATTAAAAATTCAGTTTTTTTGTTTGTGAAAACTTTAACTTGAAGAATTTCGCCTGCGTCAGAATCTCAAAAGGCACTCCCTTCATTTAACATTAGTTTATTAACACTGCTGGGATGTAGCTCCATAAACCCAGAGACCAATAAGCTGGGGAGTGCAGTTTCCCCTTTCTCTCTATTTCTCCAAACTGAGGTTGTTCACAGAGGAATCAAAAACAGATAAGATTTTAATCCTTCATAACCTTTCCACAGAAATCCACTTAAAAAGATCTGAATCATTGCTTTAGACCAAATTTATTTGTAACAAAATTAAAATCAATAAATGCAGCTAGGTCTGTTCTCCAAAGCTGCACAGCATTTTAAATGTTCTATGAAGGATTAGATTCTAAAGGCTGCAGGTGTCTGATCTCTCACCTGAGCCCCCCCTGACAGCTTCTCCAGCTCTGCCTTGCAGCGCTGCAGCTCCTCCTCCAGCTCCGCCCTCTCCCTCTGACTGCTGTCGTACAGGACCTGAAGCTCCTGCAGCTCCATCTTCAGACCATCACACTATGCAACACAAAGATCACTCAGACTATTGATTTAAATTGAATTATTCTGTTCCACAGCCTTTACAGACAGCATCCTACCTCCATCTGAACCTGGGAGGCCTTCTCCTCTGCCTTCTTCAGCTGGTCTCTCAGTGAGAAGATCTCCCCAATGCCTCCATTCCAGCTCGTCGGCGTCACCGGCTTCCCCTCAAATGAGATATTCTTCTGGATGGAGGCATCCACCAGGCGACAGTTCTCCGACTGCGCCATGGTCATGTAGCTCTGTGTCAGGACCTCGTCTGAGGCTGGCGCCTCCTCCCTCACCTCCGTACCCTCCACCGTGTCTTCCTCTTTCAGTGACAGGTAGATGCTGGAGCTGCAGGGGTGGAGATGAAATAATTCAGATATCCATGTTTATATCACATAAGGTGGTTAAAATGGTTATAGTAAAAAGGTTTGACTGAAGGGTTTCAGCTGTGGGGTCTTACAAGTTTACTACAGCAATTAAACAGGTGGGAAGTATTTTTACACAACATATGCTTGTGAGGATGGGGGTTGTATCCCAGACAGCCCCCCACAGACACACACACCCGTCCACGGCTGATCAAATGAACACAGCTGATGAGCGAGCAGCCATTGACCTCTCACCATGTCCTCTGTCTCTGCAGCAGCTGCAGCTTCTCAGAGAGACGTCTGTTGTCCTCCTTCAGGGTCTGACACTCCTCCCTCAGCATGCGGCACTCCTCCTTCAGCAGGTCCACGTCACCTGACAGAACAGCAAAGGTCAGGGGTCACATGTTGGATCGTAAACACATTTATTAAGCACCACTGTTATTCATTATTTATCTTATACTCTGCAATCCTGCATGAGGTTTTCTCACCCTTGGTTTGAAATATTCTGTTTTGTGGTCTGTCTCTTTAAAACCGTCCTCCCAAAAGACACAATTTGCTCTGAATAGTTAAAATATGGTGTTGAGCAACACAGCTGCTCACTTGTTTCACAGCAGAGCGATCTAGCCACGAGGTAGTCATTATGCAAATGTGTCAAAAAGAAAATCCTGGAAAACAAGTGAGCTGTTTGGTCAGTTGGGAGCACTGTTCTCTGTTAAAGAGACAAAGAAACACTGCGCTGAGATTTCTTTGACCTTCAGGGCTTTTTAGGCCTTTTAGAGGCAGAAAACACCTGAATAAGTCCTAAATAAATGATCTGATGCTGCAGATGAGTTCGAGACAAGAAAACAGATTTTAAAATTCTGATTTAAGCGTATTACTGACCATCTCTTGTTCAGCCAATCAAGACAATTCTGATAGCATCTGTTTTTTTCTGATGCATTTCCATGAAAATAGAATAAAGTTTAGAAATAAAACTCTTGCACTGTAACTAATACCGTTAACTGAAAACTCATCTGATTTAGGTTATATTCACATATAAAATGTAATTTGCGGATGCTTTTTAAATGTAAACAAAGAAAATACAGTTAAACAACAGCAGTTCAGGCTCAGCTAATCTACTGGTGATGCTGGAAGTGTGTGTGTGTGTGTGTGTGTGTCCCTCACTGCTGTGATGTCATGTTCCTGCTATCTGAACCACACACGCACACACACACACACACGCACACACACACACCACGCCCTTTGCAACAGTCACATGTGTAATTATTGAAGCCTCCAGCTGATTTATGTCCCTGACAGCAGGATGCTAACATGATGTGAGGGAAGCAGATCATTCATAGGCTTCTGTTTGGTTTTTGTTGACTGATTGCAGGTGATTTATTTGAGCAGCACGTTGGATGAGTTCCAGAAAGTGAGAGGATCATAAATCTTTGTCATCAGACAGTCCCTGAGTTTATCATTGTGTCTCATTAAGAGTCTGCAGATGCAGGTTTTTAGTCTTTTCTTTCTCTTATATCCATCCTCTCTGCACCTCACTAACCTCCCTTGTCATGTGCCTCACCCTCTCTCCTCTCAGCCTCCCTGCGTTGGCTCTTCATGTTGATTTCGGCCCTCAGCGTGGTGATTTCCAGCTCGTACTCCTGGGTCTCTTCAGTGAGATGCTGCAGCTCAGCCCGTCTGCGACACAGCTCCTCCTGGAGTGAGGCGATGTCGTTCTCCCGCTCCGCGGCTGCCTCCTCTGCCGCCTGCTGGAGCAGGACCACCTCCTCCTGGGCCACACGCAGCTCCTCCTGGGCCTCGGCCAGCTCGCTCTCCTTTTCTTCCTCCAGACTGTTCATCTCCTCCTGCACAGAGCGCAGCTGGGCTGTAGCAGGAGCAGGAGGAGGAGGTTAGCATCTCCTAATAGGAGGTGGGTGTGTGGGTGAGACTGCAGTGTCAACCTGAGTCTGATGTGTGTTTGTGTCGGATCTCACCTGAGGTTTTGTAATGGTGTGTGTGTGTGTGTGTGTGTGTGTGTGTGTGTGTGTGTGTGTGTGTGTGTGTGTGTGTGTGTGTGTGTGTGTAGGTGGTGTGTTATTGCATGCCTCTGTGTGGGTTTTATTGGAAAGAGGAGCTGATGTAACTGAATGTAACCGACTCACTATGATTCCCAGGGAAAAGTTAAAACTATCTGTTTTATTGCTCCAAAAAGAGGAGGTTTTATGTCTCTACCATAATAAATAAATAAATAAATAAATAAATAAATAAATAAATAAATAAATAAATAAATAAATAAATACAACAATGTTGCACTAGTCTTTCGCACAAACGGTCATTTGTCTCACAGTGAGAAAAACTGCTAAAACTTCAAAACTATCATTTTCCTTTTTATTCTCAGAGAAATTAAGTTTGATATTTCCTTTATCATATTTTTTCTGACATTTTAGAATTAAAATATAAAACATCTAAATATTTCATTTCATTTTATTTTGGAATATTGTACTAGTTTGCCTGAAGGGTCAAAGTTTGGTCGAATAATTAGAAAAAAAGCATTTAGCTCTTAATGTAAAGTTATTACGGAACATTACTATTTTATCAATATTATTAATAAATCACATTCCATTATTAAACTTTATTGCCTCGAGAAAAGGAAAAAGTTTCATGAGTCGTTTTTCTGGAGGTGGACATCAGAGGGATTTTCACATTTATTTTCTGCAAAACAACAAATCACCAAAGAGGAAAAACGGGTTTCAGCAAATTCTGTTAAAGTTTTACTTTCAGACGGATAGAGGACAGCAAGTAGATTTATATGTAAATCCTTTCAGTTGTTTGTTTGTTGTATATCTCCTTAAGTATTGTTGCAAAACTGCACATATTGGATTTTTATTTATTATTTAAATAAACAAATAAAAGCTCAGACCCATTTCCAAAATGTGATTTCGGGTTCAACTTTCTTTTTCAGATAAAAACATGTGAACTTCCTAAAGAACAAAACTTTCATCTAGGACAAAATACAGTCTAACATTTAATTATTAATCATATTTTTTTTTGTGTGTGTTGTTTTGGTACCTTGCAGGTTCTGGATCTGCCTTGTGAAAGCTTCAGCCTGGTGTGCACTGGCCAGACGCTCATCCTCCAACAAACCTGCAAGCATGACAATAAAATCAAAATCAGGAGAGATGAGACGAAAGAAAAAGCAACTTAGAGGAAAGATGATAAGCTGTTACAACTTGAGGCTCAAAACGAGAAAAGAACAGCAACCTATTTTTAGTAGATTTTCAGTAAATTACGTCCTCCTTATCCAAAAAAAGCTGTTTTTTTTCTTTGGCAGTCATTTTCACAGCTCTTATTTTGCTGCTATTCCTGGCTTTTTTGTTTCTTTTTGGACCTTATTAGTATGCGTCATGCCAACTAATTTCTTCAGGCAAATTCACTGGTGGGTTCAGCAACAGCAGCTAGTTAAATACAGAAAATACAGAGCGCAGTCAGATGAATATCCTCAAATATTCTCAGAGGATTATTTAAAACGAAGCAGAAAGGTTCATAATAAATTCAAATAAATGTTTAGAGTTTTCCTGCTGATGGCCTCATGTCTGGGTCAAGGCTAAAAGTGTGTTTTAAATGCAGCCTGACACCATTTATAGACGGATTCAGTTTCAAAACCCTTTTACTCTCTCGCCCATCGAGTCCAAGACTATCCGGCTTTAAGTTTTTTTTAACTGACTGAATTTCACGAGGCTTTTTTCAAAATTGTCCAGTAGACTAACAGCTCTCTGATTATTCTTGTGCACATTTTCTCATGCTTTCAGTTTTTAGTCGTCTCAGATTCATATTGTGATCAGAGTTCTGTTGCAGCCATGTTTAGCAGGAATCCTTCTTCTGCTGAAGACAGATCTTTAGATCTTTACGGCTGTGTCAGAGAGAGGAGCGCATGGCAATAAAATCTGATGACGTCTGTGCAGAACAGCTAAGTCTCTCTCTCTCTCTCTCTCTCTCTCTCTCTCTCTCTCTCTCTCTCTCTCTCTCTCTCTCTCTCTCTCTCTAACTGTGGTTTCCCTCTTAAATTATTTCTTTTTATTCTTGGGCCTCCTCACCATCAACCACTAGTTGAAGATATTTTCTTTTCATTGTGGAAACAACCAAATGTAAATTATTCATCCGCCAACTTGACTGACGAGCTGAACGTTCCCACAGCAATCTGACCCATAGGGATTCCTCATTGTGCTCCAGGACATTTAGTCTAGATGCTTCCCTCAGCAGGAATCCAGTTTTCGGAGGAATGCCCCACCACAGCCAGACACTGAGTTCATCACACACTCAAATGCACACGCTCATAAACACATGCTGAGCTCAGTGTGCTCAGCCTCATACCTACAGCCTTACTCACCACAAGAACCCCTCTGCAATAAGCTCATCGTTTTTAAGGTTAGATGCAAGACTCTATTCAGTAACTGTGAATACGTTCAGTAGTGAATCTGCACAAACAGAAAGTTTGTGTGTTTATTTAGGCTATGGATCCAGATCATGACATTTTGAACGCTTCTATAAAAGGACCAGACTTCATATTCACATAGAACTGTATTCATGCTGCGTGTTTTTTTACAGGGATAGTACAAAACAGGCTAAAACCAGCTGTTTCACCACCATAATATCCTCCAATAAGGATGACTCTAAAACTCTGTTCTCTCTGCTTAGGTCATTAAGAAGTCCTCCTGTTTCCTTACCGTCCCACTGCTACTCAAGAGATTTCTCTAATTCCCTTATGTCATTTTTAATGAATTAATTCAGACAATTCATCTCAATCTGGGTCCTACCACTGACGTCTGTGCTCCTGATGAGTCCTTTTCTCTGGCTCATTCTTTTTCTATGTTTAAACTCCCATCTACCTCAGAAATCATGGATCTTATCTGTGTTTCCAAATCCTCCACCAGCCAACTGGATCCTATCCCTACTGCTCTGGTTAAAACCTGCCTTCCAGCCTTGGCTCCTCTCATTGTATCCATTATTCATTCTTCACTTTCTACTGTACTCTCTCTCTCTCTCTCCATGCTCTTAAAAACTGGATGGCTGGGAACTTTCTACAGCTGAATGATGACAAGACTGAGATCCTCATCTGTGCTCCAGACAAGCTGGTTCCCAAAGTCAGAGACTCTCTTGGTCAGCTTACTTCTCACACCAAACTCTGTCAGGAATCTTGGTGTGACCTTTGACCCAGCTCTCACCCTGGATTCTCATATCAGTTCTCTGGTTCGCTCTTCCTTCTTCCATCTCAGGAACATTGCTAAGCTGAGTCCCATTCTGTCCCACACCTTCATCTCCTCACGCTTAGACTACTGCAACTCACTTTTCACTTGTCTGAGCAGAACCTCCCTGAAACGTCTACAGGTGGATCAGAATGTCTGTGCTCAGCTTCTGACCAAATCGTTGACGCACACCCACGTCACCCTGCTTCTCTTCCAGCTTCACTGGCTGCTGGTTAACTTCAGGGTTCATTTCAAGATCCTGGTTCTGGTTTTTAGGGCCTTACATGGACAAGCACCATCATACATTGGTGATCTTCTCAGTCCCTACACCCCCAGCAGGTCCCTGAGGTCCAATGATCAAAGTCTACTGGTGGTTTCTACCAATTCTGCATTTCTCGGGACCCTGTTTTACCTTTTTCGTATTCATTTTTGTCCTTCTCATTTTTCAGTTTAAAATTTTCAATTTTCCCCTTATGATATTTTTTAAATCATTTTTATATTTTTTTAATCATTTTTTTCCCCATTTTTTTATTTTTTGTTCTTGTGAAGCACCTCGTGATTTTTATCTTGGGAGACGCTATATAACAAATTGTTTCAGTCTATGAAAACTGCAGTAATTCACCTTCTATTGAAAAAACCTGGAGCTGACCCTAGTAACCTAAATAACCTTCGGCCAATCTCTAATCTTCCTTTCATTACAAAGATTATCGTAAAAACTGTAGCTTTGCTGCTCCATCAGCATCTTTCTACTAACAGCTTATCTAAACAATTTCAATCAGGTTTTCAGTCCCACCACAGCACTGAAACAGCTCTGACTAAAATAACAAACGATCTCCTAATTGCAGCAGATTCTGGCCTAATTACCATCCTCATTTTCCTCGATCTCACTGCTGCATTTGACACCATCTGTCATTCCACTCTATTGACAAGATTATCCTCAATAGGTATTTCATGCACTTTGTTTAATTGGTTTAAATCATATCTCACAGACAGGACTCCATTCAGATGAAAAGATTTACTTCCACACCCACTGATGTAACCACTGGGGTTCCTCAAGGTTCTGTCCTTGGCCCGCCTTTTTTAAATTATTTAATTTTAATATATATTTTTTTTTTTTGTTCTTGTGAAGTGCCTTGTGATTTTTATCTTGAGAGGTGCTATATGAAAGATCATTTCTTCTTTTTGTTCTTCTTCTACAATTTATAATCTACATGCTCCCTCTAGGGTCCATCTTTAGAAAATTTAACATCAACTTTCATTGTTATGCTGATGACACTCAGAAGTCCTTCTCATGGGTGCAAAATCTGCTTTAGGGAAGGCTGGAACCTTCTCATTGGCTGTTGAGAATATTACAGTTACCTGTTTAGACCAGATAAAAAGCCTTTGTGTCATTCTAGACAGTACCATTTCCTATCATTTGCATATCAGTACAGTTACCCATTTGGCCTGCTATCTCCTTCAAAATATTAATCGCCTGCGTCCGTCACTATCTAATCACGCCACAACCATCTAGTCTTGTCACTTATCACTTGCACTACTGTAATTCCCTCCTCTTTGGTCTGCCACAGAAGTCTTGCACAGACTTCAACTGGTTCAAAACTTTGCAGCTCATATCATTACTGGAACACCCATCTCTAATCACATCACCCCCGTTATCCAGCAGCGTCATTTGCTGCCGATAAAGTTCAGGATCATTTACAAATCACTACTTCACACATTTAAGGTCATTCTCAACTTTGCCCCTGCTTATTTTCTCAGCTCCTACAAATATCTACAACCCCCTGTATGCTCAGATCTTCAGCCCCTTTACAACCCCCCCGCTCGACTTTTGTCACCATGGGAAGTCGAGCATTCAGTAGATCTGCGCCGTCCCTGTGGAATTCTTTACTGGTGGAACTCAAGTACACCACATCTCTCTGAGATTCAAATACCACCAATCCTCTTGAGGTTGCAAATATTTCACTCTAGTTGTGTCTTGAAAATAGTTCCGCTTTTTAAGAATCAGATGCTTTTTGTTCTGTACTAATATACATGGTTGATTTTCCCATCATCCATTAATTATTTAAATGTTCCATGAATGGGAATTGAAAAATCACACAGAGCATAAAACTTTACTTGGTACCTGCAATGCTTTTTTTTTTACCTTGCAGCTCTTGGAAACTCTCCTGGTGTTTGTTGGATATCTCTCTGACTTCATCCAGCTCAAGCAGCAGCTGCAGTATCTGAGTCCTCAGCTCCTCCAGCTCCTGCTCCTCCGTTAGCTCCTCCTTCCTGTTCTTCTCTGGTTCTTCACCTTCATCATCCCTCAGCTTCTTTTCCTCCCCCTCATCCTCCAGAGATCTTTCCTGGTCCATATCCTCCTTCTCGTTGTTCTCCTCCAGGATGCCTCTCTCCTTGGCTGTTATCTTGTTATCAGTGGGGCTGCTGTCAGCTTTCAGATCATTGGGGTCATCTGATGGAAAGATGACACAGATGTTAAACATGGGGGGGGGGTCCTTTTGAGTTCTAAAGAGATGCTTAAACACTGTTTTTGAATCAATAGCACCACCTTGTGATTCAAGTGGTACAAGTTATTTTGCACTCTGATCATTTCCTCACTTGTGCAGCTTAAAAGGTACTAAACACAATATCTACAAACAACTATCAATTATGATCATGTTAATCCATCTGTTAGAGGAAAAATAACACCTCTTGCCTTTTGATTAATACTATTTATGAAATGTTGCTGTTAAAAAAACCTTTCAACGTGTTTTTGAGTGTACCCACAAGCCACATCCAGCCTTTACTGTTCCTGTGAAGGCAGCTACTTGACCAGCAGGTGGAGTGAGTTAGCTAAAACAATGCAGCACAAAAAGGAACGGAAAGGGAGGGGGAGGAGAGCTGGTATATGCCGAAGCAATCACTATATGACTCACCACTCAGGAATGCTCCTCAAAGTCCATAACAACACCAGCTACCCTTCATAGTAACACAGATATGACACACACACCTCCCACGGTGCACCGTGTCACGTTACATGCCCGTCTGAGGTTTTTCTCCTTGATTCTTTCAGACAGAGACAGATCAGGAGCAGATGTCTGCGTGTCTGGGTTTGTAAAACCAAATGTGACTCTGGAGAGGATGTAGGGCATGCTAACATGTTAATAATTCAGATATTAGAAGAGCTAAAGATGCCGAGATAGGTGTGAGATGGAGGCTGGGAAACAGATGGTTAATATTCCCATCCAGAGTCCTTTCCCATTGGTTGGGAGGTGAAAAACCTGCTTTAGTTCTCACAGAGCAAATTTAACTCCCACTCTATTTCAGCCTCCTTCCTGGAAATTCTGTTTACACAAAAACAGCGACCTGTGATGATTTCACTTTCACTCCTCAGATATAAATTAACATGCAGCTTTGCATGTCTGTGATTAATCCGTCTCCAGGTGGCTCAGAACTGAAAGCAGCGAGAGGATGAAGGAGAGATGGTGCATCAGGGGACAGAGCAGAGTGTTAACTACAGATCTACCTAATTAAGAGCCATGCACACAGGTGTAATAGAGACTCTGGGGATCATTCCACTCCTTGTGATAATTATTTCTCTGCTTTTATACCTCTCTCTACATGTAAACGACTGCCATCACAGCCCTGGATGTGTAACGTGTCCGTAACCATAGAGCCTTAGGTTCTTTTGTCTCATAATAATAATGTTAATTCAAAGCACGCAGGCCCTCGGAGGAAAGTGAGGGGGTTGTCTGAGCACTGTGATATTTTCTCATTAAACTTTGATGCTGTTGTAATGAGTTAGTCATAAAGAGTTGGAGCTCCATAGCAGGAAGTGAGCCAGAGCTGCTTGTATAGCCAATGGCAGCTAAACGCTGTCAAGAGACAAAATAGTTCACATTAAATTTCCCTCACATCCAAATCCTCCAGGATGTCGACCTCAGCATTTATTCTCAGAGAAAATCACTTCAAGTGTTCTTGAGTAAAAGGATTTAGCAAACATAGCATCATTTATACTTTCATCCAGTGGCGGCTCGTCCATAGGGGGCGCTAGGGCGCCGCCCCACCACTCACAGGAAGGAGAAGAAGAAGATAGGAATCACAAAATATATTTAAAAAAACATAAAAAGTGAACTAAACGATCTATACACACCATATGGACTAAGTGCTGTGTGTAATCTGTGTTTAATAATGTTTTTTTTTACTTTTAACACGGCCGAATCGTCGACGTACTTGTCACGTGTCCTCTCGCGGGCGCAGCAATCTTTACCATTGACTTAATATGGGCTAACTGGCGCATGTGCAGTGGGTCCCCAAACCGTCCACAACGAGAAAGAATAGGAGAGCGGTTGGTCGCATCTTTTAGCGATCGTCGCCGCCTCACAGGGTGAATTCTGCTCAGACCAGGGGGAGGAGATCGCTGATTGGTCAGGTTGTTCACCCCGCCCTGAGGGGAAAACTTTCCACAGGCTGGCACAGTGTGGCTCCATCTGTGCCAATTTGTCACGGCAGCAACACACTACTTCCACTGAATATTTTTTTGTTGTCCAACCTTTTAGCCATCTTTGCTATAATTGTGAAATCATCAGTGACAAATAAAGTTAATTGCTTCAAAACCTGACGTAGCAAATGCTACTAGTAGGTTCCAATGTGTGAAACCTCAGCCAATCGAATTGCTTGTTGTTGAGTTTTTTTCAGCTGGCTGGCTTTCGTGTTAACCAATCACAGGGAGAGAATCCACGTAAACAGGAAAATGATGAATGCGGGCGGGCAAACTCTTATATAGTCTTTGGCAAAACAATGCCAGCAAACAGTCTGATCAGCTAAGCTTTTACGTTGGGATGTAGAATTTCACGAACCGAGTGGATTATTTTTACTACACCACACGGATTATGGCCATAACCTGCAGGTAAGCCTCATTTTAGCTTTTGGCTTCAGGAAACAGCATGCTGCCTCGTTAGCGGCTAGCACCGCTCCATACGGTTTGAACTAAGAGTGATACTTCTTGTTTGTGAGTCTGGGCTTTAATCTAAACGCCGGCTGCTTCTGTGAATATCTTGCGTTGTGTCACTGTGTGTTTTTCTGGATACGTGTAGCGTCTATTTTACGGCCTCACGTTTATTTACAGCTTATGGGTGTTCTGTTTGTAGAAAGTGGATTCTATTGATTAGATTTAGCCTACTCCCCTTAAGCGTGTGTGCAGTCTGTGTAATATATGGGTGAATGGATGAATGTTTTTGTCAAAAACATGCTTAATATATTCGAAAACCTTTTGAATAACTTTGTTGCCGGAAGCGCTACTGTGACCGTCAGTTGTGTGACGCTGATGCTTAAGAATCAATGGTAATTTTGCGTCCCCTAGTGGTGATATGTGGTTAGCGCCCCACCCAAAATAAAAGTCACCGGCCGCCACTGCTTTCATCACATTTTTCACTATGATGCAATGATTTTGAGGGCCGATACCAATTTACGATTATCACGCAGCTCAGACCTGCTGATACTGATTTATCTCAGAACTATGATTACCAAAACACTGTTTTTTACTTTCTGATAAACGTGAAAATTATGATTCTGGAAGTAAAAATTCCTAAATGGAACATCTGTTGTGGCTAGTGTGAATAAATGCTCACTAGATTAGTTTAGGGGTCATTTTTTAATTGCTGCTTGGAAATGGTGCTTTCACAGATCTAAATGAAAATGGGAAAATTTCATTTTCAGACTGGGGGATATACCTGATTAAGCAAATCTGGCAGAATATTAGCTGGTTCCAAAACCCAGACTAATTTGCTATATTTGTTTATTGGTGTTCAGTCCTTCAATCTATTCTATGATTTCTTTACACAAACTAAATATGAATAACACCTAGATAGGTTTAAAAGTAATTCTTAAGACTGCCTGAAGCTACAGTCCAAAATTCTAATATGCATCAATTTTACTCAAAAGTAATTTTGGGATTCATTTTGCAACAATCTAAGCACATTTTGATGCATAAGCTACATAAGAAAAAAAACAAACAGAAATGTTAATGCTGCTACCAGTATCTCACGGTAACCACGGTAACCACACACCTCCGTGTAGCTTAATCACTCTAACTGCAGTTTTCATGAGAGTTAAAGCAGGTCAAGGACAAACAGTATTTTTAAGGAAACTATGAGCTGCATCTAAATATAAAGCATGAGCATTCAGAGTTTGGATTCATGGGTATAGTTATGTGAACTCAAGGAGAATTTGAAGTCCTTTAGCAACAAGAGACACACTGGGTGATAGAAGGCAATTGTGCAGATATTTTGATGTATAAACTATATAAAAAGTGTAACGTTTCTCTTTGCAAATATCTTTGAAAGTTCAGTTAGCTCAAAAAATAAAAGTGTGATGTCATCACACTACATTGAACATTATATGATAACATCTTCAAAAATGATGCACCTTAAAATGTAATAGAGTAAAACTGTAAAAGGTAAAATGTAACCTTCTGTGACCGGTTTAAATGATGTTTCTACAGTGGATTCTGCCTGAGATATGGAGCTCCAAGTGGGCTGAGTTTTCCCTTATGAGTTTTCCAAAACTGCAGTAGGAATGGGGAATTAATGCCAATGCATTTGCACCGCTAATAAACACTGAATATACTGTAAGCCAATTATCTCTGCAGCACATTTCCACACCACCCCTCACTCATCCAGCCCTACAGACCATTAGAATGTCTTTCAAAAGAGTTTTTAACAATTGAAACTGGATTTGCAGCAGACAGTAAATGGCTCACGTCTTCTTTTCTCTTCAGGTACTTTTTCCAGCATCGTTAAAATTACAGTTATCCCAACTCTACTGGAAAAGAGAAGCTCTCAATACTAATTAACCACAGCCTGAAAATTCCCTTTTCAGAAATCAATGATCTACTCCAACTCTGAAACTGTTTCCTGACAATTTTAAATCCCTTTTGCCTGAATAATGGTTGACAGAGTCTGTGTGTTATTAGCTCTTTATAACAATTTGTGAAATACTGCTACAACCCTCAGTTTGGTTCTCAAAAATAGCCAAGATGTGGGCTCAGACCATAGAGAAAATGAGATGGTTGTGTCAATTTAAAACTATCTTCACAAACTTGAAAGAAGGGTTGCCAACTGAGGGACTTTGTCGCAATTTTTTAAAATTCTTTTCGAACCCCCTTAACAAATCTAGCAACATTTCTGAGAACCCTTAGCTACTTTCTGTAGAACATTTTCATCAATACTCCCTGCAGTTTACCAAAACACCCAGCCTGCTCTACGTCTGGACCGTCCAGACACTCTGAAAGGCAGCGACCTGCGTGTGTGCATGCATCGATTGACCAATCATAACCCTTTCTCGGTCGATGCACCCACTCACAAAACAAGTTGTTTTACATGCAAAATAAATGTAAGATACTGCAAGCCATTTCTGTGTTGGACTTTTTTCTGTATTGGATATCAATGAGAAAATAAAGACCGCTCTGTGACTTTTTTAGCAGCATGGCGTGATGTGATGACATCGTCAAAGCGCAAATTAGCATTTGTCGTCAACTAGTGACTTTCTGGGTCAACTTCAGCCACTTTCTGTCAAATACAGCATGCAACACTGCTTGAAATACAGTACCACATACCGCGTAGTAAATTATTAGTAAGGCTACTTAAAAATTAAACTAACATGATAAATATTTGATCTAAGCAGGATTTTAAAAATGTGCATCCAGGATTTCATCTTTAAAATGACGAACTATAGTGAGAAAAGGGATCATTTGTAGAACTACGGTCAAAATGCTGGAGCCACAACATAAAAAAATCCAAGAGGCAGTCATCGTCTGAATTATGTGATCTAATTATGGAAATAAAATAAGTATAAGTTTTGATTTCAAACATTCTGGCTGTTACGTCCATGCTTGACTTATTTGAATAAAAACCTGGACGAGGTCTCAGATCCACAGAAACCAGTCAGCTGGTGGTGCGCAAACAATTTCATTTTCTGTTTGGACATGAAACTACTCTCTGCTGGAAACAGCTCCCTCTGGAAGTTAAATTTAGTCAAAGTTCAGCCACTTCAGGGAAAAATATCACAAAGCTACATACTTTCCCACATTGTGAAATACACTCATGTTTTGTGCTGGTGGGTTGTAACCATGCAGTCCTTCTCCATGCACCCTTTCTGCTGAGGCTAGAGGCAGTAGGACCATTATTTTAAATGGCCTCAAATATCCTGAGGGTATAGGACAAAAAAAGAAACACACAGTTGACCCCAAAACATTTACCTGTACTAAACCAGAGGATGTGATGGGCTTTGTGAAGACACAGGCCAATCCAACGTTCCTGGTGTTCCGGTTAGGCCCTGTCCATGCTATCAAGATCCTCAACTTGGAAATTCAGGGTGTATTTTATGTTCTAATGAAGGAACTGAGTGCATCAATACTATATTTTATTATAGGCCAGTTAGAGTTGAAACCATTCGTACTGCTTGTTCCTTACTCTTTTCTTCTTTTGCATTTTTAAATTCTACTCAACTCTATTCAAGCAGTTCATTTTATCTGCGTTTTAATCGGGTTGATTCAAAGCATTTGTTTTTACAATTTTATTTCAGTGTTTTGTGCCTAAAGCAGAGCAACGCTAACTGCTCCTGTGTGTGAAATCTGTGCTCTATAAATAAACTTGCCCATCACCTCACCTTGAGGGTGAATGTCACAAACACGGCACGAGCGAACGGGCTGCAGTGACACCTGAGATCCCGCTCCTGCAGAGCTGGTCCTCGGTCACGCTGCAATCACATTAGACGCGGATGAGGCACGCATACGGGAGCAGGGACGGACAGCACTGTAATCTCAGGAGCAGCCTAACAGCTCCGGGGAGATGGCGGTTTTATCTATGCGCAACACATTCCTTCCTAATCACATTGCAGTAAAAAAAAAACGCTCAATATGTTCGGTGCAAACAATGTGACACTTTTGGGAAGGAGGCAACAAGCAGGCCGAGTGTTTTCTGTGAGCATCTCAGAATAACTGTCAGAGATTGGATTCAAACATTAATAAGGCATCATGAGCCCTTTGTTTTGCTTCTGATTGGGCACTCAGTGAAGTAATGAAATTTGCACTTAGCAAGATCAAAGAGCACAGTTAAAAATGTGGCAAACAGATGCATCATGTGAGGGATGGATGTGAGGAATACCACAGAGAGGAAAAGTGGGATTCTGCTTTATCACACAGACCAGTTAAAGCATAAAGTATCTAGTAGGATTCATGTTGATCTGACACACGTTTAGTTACAAGCTGAACACCCTCCCACAGCTACGACTTTCACCACAAACTCAGAAGACAGAGGCTTCATTGAGCATCTTGAGTAAAAAAGTAAATTAGATGTTCAATCAATATAAGCAACAAAGCAGAAGATGTGATTCTGCATAAAAAATGAAGAATTTGTTTTTCAAGTGGTTTTTAGGTTGTAACTGATTATTATGACATTTTCACACCGGCAGTGACTAGCCCATTTAAATCAAACCCTGATCCATGTTCCCCCGTTCATTTCGTATACACAGCAACCGTACTAGTGTGTGGCATAATAAAAAAAAAAAACATATGGAAACTCATTGGAGGTGGTCTCTATAGTTCCAAGTGAACTCCAGTGCATCACCAACCATGTTGGGCAGCAAATTTGAGCTAAATGAAAAGAAATAGAAATATGGTCTGATTTTCACTGCATTCTCGTATGCAAGAGGGCACACAAATGTCAGTAGCATATCCCTGCGTGGAAAAATGTTAAACCATGAGAAAAAGCTACAAATAAATAAAATAATGAACTGATTTGGACCTAAGGAACCCAGCTATAGGTGTGACGATGACACCTTAAATATATTCAGCTCTTTGCACCCTAAAATAAACTCTAAGTCTAATCTATTCTGTCTCAGTTTGAATGAGACTTAATTTTATTGTACTGGGGGAAAACGTCGACTGTGAAAAGCAACAACAGCTCACTAAAAACTGGAGCTGGGAGCTTTTGCAGGTGTGATATGAAGGCGCCAATTGCTGAACCGTGAAAATAAGATTAGACAAGTGTTAGTGGCGATGTTAGTGTGTGTGTGTGTGTGTGTGTGTGTGTGTGTGTGTGTGTGTGTGTGTGTGTGTGTGTGTGTGTGTGTGTGTGTGTGTGTGTGTGTGTGTGTGTGTGTGTGTGTGTGAGACGTGTTTGAATGAGAAAATACACGACTTGTGATCCTTTCTATCTGCTCTTATCTGTATGTGTGAATATATAAATATCGGGGTTTCGATCTGTGTGTAAATATATGAGATAATCTCAGTGTTTTACTTTGAGTTAAAGTAACAATAGATAGTTTTTAAACTTTAAGCTAGAGCTTTAACATTGATCTCAGTGATTGTTGGTTTAGAAACTTGACCAGTTTCATAACTGACACCACTCTGCAGCCCTCTGCTGACCAAAAACTGCACAAGGTAGTTTTGTGGAGCGGGTAGGTGTTCTAGGGGGCGCTCTTTACCTGCTTTACGGCTGTTAGCTGTAATGCTAGCGGTTAGCATTTTCAATTCGCTTATTGACACTAAAAAGCACAAGAAGAAGAAAATAAAGAACTTTATGTTTTCTGTTGGCATCACAGCAAAGCCTGGAAGTAAAAGTAAGAGAGTAATGTATTTGGAGGTGAAGCAAAGAGCTAAAAATAGAGCGGCCTACACTAGTTTGAGGGAGCTAAAGGAGGCTACAAAATCCCAGACTGATGGTGACCTGGCTTTGTTGCTACTGGACTTGTAAGTAATAATATTTTTTGTCTGACAGTGCAAAACTTTTTTACTTCGCGGATTATTTAGTATTAGTTGGCTTATGTTAGAGTTAGCTCGTTGTTGGCGCTAGCTACAGCAGGTTGCAGCAGGGTTGTTTACGACAATTGTAATTCCACTTTCAGCCAGCAGGGCGAAGGAGCAGGAAACTGCTCTGCGTTACTTTAACTAGAATCTAACAACTGCAGCTGGACATGAGTTGGTCTCTTCTTTTCCATGGACCTCTCCCACTTCAAGCAGGAAAATGCAAAGTGCCAAGCTTTTAAGTTGCAGAGAGCCTCGGTTAATGTGATCTAACTCAGAAACCACTCCCCCTCCCTCCTTAAGAGCTTTGTTGAATTGATTTGCATGTGAGATATTTTGAGCAGGTGCCTGAAGGTGGGAAATTTTGCAAGATTGTTTGGGGATTTGATTCAAAGCTGCATTATATGTACTGGTAATTTGAAACCTGAGACTTCCTCCTCCAATCAGTGTTAAGTTTTCTCTTTTCATAGATTTTCTCTCTTACTCCTCTCACCATTGATTTGCCGTTTTTTTGCATGGAGGCCACAACAAATGGTGTTGCTAGCTGCAGAAAAGCTGCAAACTAACTGACCTTTCCTGGCCGTGGTCATATTGTCATGGATCAGTACCATTCACACAGTCATATTTAAAGTGTGTATGCTCCGTATGTGTATAACGTCATAAATCTCGATGTAGGAGGCCATGCATAATGCACTGCACCCCCTCTCAGCTTTGAATCCAGCCCAGCTCTGACACTGGAGCTTTTCCCCTCCACTGGCTCACTTCCTCAGCAACACAAAATACAGAAAATGGAGGGGAGTGGGGGGGAGTGGGGGGCAGATAAAAGAATAGACTAAAGCGAGCACTGGAGGGAAGGTATGCCATGGAGAGAGAAAAGATTTGACTTCAATGAAGCTAACAGAAATCAGGAGCAGCAGTTCAATCCAGTTCATCCCCATGGAGACCCACGGATAACATATGGAAAGTCTCCATGGTAATGTAGCTGTGTTTTCGTTCGCAGGTTGGCCTATTATGGATATATTTCTTTCCCCCTCACTAAGGATCTTATCAGAGGTGCCTTTGTGGAGCATCGCAACATCGCAGGAGATCTGCTGATTCCAACCTGAGACTCACGTGTCACAGAGCACCTGAATGTGTTAGCCTGAAAACTCCAGAGGAGCATGTAAAGAGAAAAAAACAGAAACCACACACACTCAAGGGTGTGTGTGACTTCTTTAGACCCTGGGTTGGTTAAATCAAATATCCATGTTTGCATTTTGTAAAGGAAATCAGGGGAATTGGGTCACTGAAACAGAAAGGCACTGCAGAATGTGCAAAAATGTGGCCTCATTAAAATGAGCAGGCAGCAAAAATAAAAATAACCCTGTGTGTGTGTCTGTGTGCATATGTGTCTGTGTGCATATGTGTGTGTGTGCATGGTTAAAATTATTATTAGGAACGTGTGTGTTTGCATGGTGGTGCAGTGTGTCCATGTTGCTGATAGAGATACGAATAGCGGTGGTGGAATAAAGCGTGACGACAAGTGATGCAACAATAATCCGCTTGATCACGAATCATCAAATCCCACCTGAAAGCAATCTGTGAAGAAGGTTTTGCATCAGCAACGTTAGAGAAAGGAGGGGCTGTGACTCAAGGTGGAGTTTTCAAAATCCAAAAAAAGCATAAAAACTCAGAGTGAGAAGGATGAGGGTGCTAATAATAAGTCTGCAACTGTTACTGAGAGGAGGCAGAAAAGTTAAATCTGCAGAAAAAGAAAAGAGCTGCATGGCTTCATGAATGCTCTCTATTCACCAGGGAGTTTCAGGAATTTTCCTTTTTTTCCATTTTATAAGAATAAAACGACACAATCGTTTTGTTGGGGAGTGCTTTTTTCAATGAAGCATTTAAATCTAAAGGGAGGAAAAACTGCAAGCACACACGTCACATTGTTCAGGCCTAAAAAGAAGGAGCGAGAGAAAGATTTGGGTTAGCTTGAGGGCAAAAAAGCATTTGGTTTTTATGTTTCTCTCAGAACTTTTCTCACATCAGAAAACTTTGTCTAAGCCAGCAACTTTGTTGTTTATTAGTTCCAGAGAGCCGGGAGGAATCCTGTTTGGGTATGCCGCTGGGAAGTTTCACTGCTGTTGTGAATTTCACAGCGTGAGGGCTCCGCAAGAGCCGAGGGGGGAGGAGGAGCGGACACCGGAGGAACACTGTGTGGGCTGATGGCACTGTCAGGTGCAAAGGCGTGTGTGTGAGTGTGCATGTATGAGTGTGTGTGGGGGGGAATGTAGAGAGAGTGATGCGTGGAAGAAGTATAATAAAAACAGCTTGCAAATTTTAAGGGCACATATGATACTATATAGATTTGTGGCACATGCTCCAAGTATCATTTTTACAATTGTTTGCACATATAACAGCCCCGACTGGATTTTCAAAGCTTGACAAAAAAAAAAATCCCCTTTCTGAGAGCCAAACCAACAACTCGTGTGATCTCATCCAGGGTGGAGAAAATTCTGTTTAATCCATTTAGATTCCCTAGTGTGTTAAATTCAGAATGACAGGAGTTAACACAAGCGTTGCTCTACCCTTTTTACACTTGCTGTAAGCCTGTTCTTGTTATGGGGAATCTGTCAGAACACACTTTACTGGAAGCAACACACTTGCCATCGATAGACACTGAATTTCCGGCTTTAAAAGCATGCCTCGGGTTATGATGAAAGGAAAGAGGTCTCTGGAGTTAAGATAACAGGAACAAGCTTGTTAGGGAGGAAGAATTTCTCCTGAGACAACGTCCAAGTGACGGTGGTCAATACACAGCCTTGAGCTGCAGAGTGCAGAGCAGGACTGACTGCTTTAATAAGTCTGCATCATACTTTTTAAACACTTTTAGGAACAAATTAAATCAAAAACTTGTTTAGGTTTGAATAAACGTGTAGGCTAAAAGATTTCACAGAAAGGCAAAGTGTGTCCTTGTTAGGCTTCATAAACCACGGGACGGATTTCAGTGAAACTTTAAGAAATGGATGATTACACATAAATCTACAACTGATTAACCTTTGGAGACAACCCTGTTTAAGATGCATTTCTTCACGGAATGCAGAGCATTTCATTTGATTCATAAGAGGAGTTCCTTTTGCACGTAAGCTAAAATTATAAGTCACAAAGCTAAAAGTCTTCTACTGTGAGCAACAGAAAACTCTGGTGGTCACACCTTGGATTTTTTATGTTTCTACAGTTTAATGTAAAAGATGTGAAAAGCTAAATGGGCCCTTTACAATTGCCTACATTTAGATGTATAATGTATAATTTCTGAGTAACAAGAGTTTGTTCACATAAAATTCTGACTTTATCGACAACTCAAACAAAGTAACATCAACTGTTAGCTGAACATCAAACAGAATTTGTGATCTTGTGAAAACTCTAAAACACAAGAAAATGTCAGTGGAGTCATGGAAAGTTCAACTTGCTGTGATCCTTTTAAGCTTTGAATTATTTTTCTACAGTGAAGTCCACCTGAGCTCCAGAGCTCCACAGATCGCTGGATTTTCTCACCTGTTTCACTAAAACCCAATTGTTGTCAGTAGAAGAGTAGGTTGCAGTTTTTTGCTAATTTTGTCTTATTGTGCCTGAAACGAGACGTTTCAAAAAGTCACTTATTGTGACGTAAAATTATAAATGGCCTGTATTTGATATAGCACCTTCTAGAGTCCTAGAACCCCTCGTGGTGATGTACAACACAATCAATCATTCACTCATGCACCTGCACATTCACACTCTGGTGATGATGAGCTACACTGTAGCCACAGCTGCCCTGGGGCGCACTGGCAGAGGCGAGGCTGCCGTACATTGGCGCCACGGTCCCTCCGATCACCTCCAGTAGACATCTTGGATAAGTGTCTTGCCCAAGGACACATCAGCAGCTTTCTCTGACGACAGCCGAGATCGGTCCTACAACTTTCCGATTACTGGAGAACCCGCTCTACCTCCTGATCTGCTGCTGCCAATCACAGTGCACATCACAAAAAGACTAACTAGCTTACCACCCCTCACCTGTCGAGTCCCTGCCCAACAAAATTGTTGAGGATCTGGCATTTTACAGAAGCGGAGCAGAGCTATGGCAAACAGTAAAGGCAAGTCACACGTGAAGTGTTGGGTTGTTGGCTGCAAAGAACACCAATCCCTACACTTTCTCCCAGTCAAAGAAAACCGTCAGAGAATATGTGGCTCTACTTCATGTTTGAAGTCTCTGCAATAATCAGCAAAATTCTTCAGTGTGTGAAATCCACTTTGAGAACCTCGGACAATACACAACGTCTTCTGTAAGTACTTTCAAATAATGACTTTTGCATTTCTATCACAGTTATGCATGAACTAGCTTGGCTCAGAAGTTAATAGTTTGTCCTGTAACCAGTGTGGTGCCAAGATTCACGCTACAAAATTAGGGTAGCGCCTCTATATTCTGCCATTTTCACAGGGTTAAGGTTAGGGCCTATCAGGGAGTGAGTGGGCGTGGCCATCAACAGCTTGTTTTCCTTAAAGTGGCAGAGCCCAGAAACGTCTTATTCAGGAAGGTATTCAAATATCAAGACTTTGTGCTAAAAAACTTCCTGTTTTATTTAATCCATAGAACTATTATAACTCAGAAAGTAAACTAAATATACCCATTAGGCTGAAAACCCTGAGACAGAATTGTGACCAGGGTAGTGGTAAAGGTGCTTAAACTGTCATAAATGAAGGCTGGCAAAGATCGATCTGTGAGAAAAGAGAACTTATCATTTAAATCCTTATGAGTTTCCTGTTCATAAACATTCCACCAAAGTTCACTTTCAGGTCACAGTTAGACAGGAAGTTAAACTCAAGCAGGTCGGACCAGATCGCCCTTGACCTGTGGTTCTCCCTAACTGATAAACATCCTCCAAAGTGTGCCTCTTCTGTCTGCACACCCATTCAAAACACGCAGACTTCAAGTGGAGAACGAAAAAAACAACATTCCACAGATTTTTCCCAGGGCACAGCACTGATTCTGTGAGAAGCACAAAAATAAAGATGCATTGTGCTCATTGGCGGCGCGAAGCTGCAGCTGTTCTGCACATTCACAACGCGAAAGGGAAAAACGAGTCAGCGCTGAACTAAATTAGCAGCAAACACAGCAAGACCTCACAATAACATGTGCCAGTCATTAGACAGAGCCAGCACTATGCCCCCAGGTTATTTCCTGTCTCCTGCACGTAGCTGCAAGCAATTCGTTATCAAATGATGCCTTATTTTGACCCTGATTCCCACTCAGATCACCATAAAGCTTGACTTCCTCCCTCATACCCCACCACGGATCACATCACCATCCCTCATCATCTCAACCCTGGAGCAAACCCAGAGACAAACGTCAAAATGTTACCTTCTCCTCTGATCCTACGACTGCTCGAAGACAAACACACGCCACCAAGTCCCAGATTAGGACAGCACAGAGAGGAAAGATGTGTACAGACCTGTGGAGTCCAAAGCCTCTTCTATGAGAGGAGGTAAACGCAGTCCATCCATGTCCCCCCTCCACCCCCCTGGAGCTGCACAGAGAGACGGAGCAGGCGAGTGGGCGACAGAGGGTCAGAGGCTCTGCACGCCCACCTCCGCTGCGGGGAGACAAACACACAGAAAGTACAGAGCACCGTGTCAAGTACTCACGCTTCTGTGCGTTTTCACACACACACGCACAAACTCACACACACCCTGACACACACACAGAGAGAGAGAGAGAAACAAGCCAAGCCGAGGATCGGGGAGGATCCAGGGAGCTGAAGGCAGAGCGCTGGAGCGTGGGAGAGATGCCGAGAGGGAAGAGGGGAGGAGCAGGAAGGAGGAGGGAAGGATGCTGTTCTGCCAGACGGTAAGCATCTCCTCGCTCAGACCTCCCCCTTTCTACCTCCCTCCCTCCCTTCCTGCCTGTGTTACTCGTTTACTGTTTTTGTTCAGTTTCATCCCTTTTTCCACTTTCTCTTCCTTTCCCATCCCTTCTTCTTTTTGAATATCCACCACAAACACAGGCTCAAAAAACACATGAACATTATCAGTTGAATACAAATTTGCTACATGTTTAAACGTTTTAAATTAAAAACAAGTTAAAGAGATGCTTCACTGAGAAAACAATTTTTTTTATTCCTTGTTTTTGAAAATGATCGGTCACTCTGAGTTTTTCATGCTGGCTGAAAATGAAAATAGTCTCCTATCTCCTTAGCTTCTGATAAAAAAATTAACGGTGAAACTCTAGGATTTGTTAATCCTGACAGATCTACATCACACTGTCACTAATTCATGGCCTCAGCCATCTTGGCTCATGACGGGGAAGGCTGTTGTTGGTTTAGTGTCCAGGAAACAGCAAAGAACGTCTCAGCTAGTAGAAGCTAATGTTAGCATTAGCAACTCCACCACACGGCAGAACTCCTTCAGGCTTGTGTTATTTGTGGAGATAAAACATCAAAGTTGCAGCACAAACAAAGTCAGTGGTAGAGTCGTGTTGCTGTTAGCCAATCAGAGACAAGATGTCCAAATATCAGGAAATAAGACTCCAAATCTTGCCAAGTGAAGCTACTTTCTCCTCCAGCTGAAGTTTCTATGCTGAAACAGGTGCACCAGAGCTTTTTTCCTTAGAATACAACTTTACATGGCATTCATTCCTACTAGAGACAACTGCAAATGTATTCAAATATGAGTGAAGGACCTCTTTAAACATTTAGAACTGTGGAAAGGTAAATGCCCCTGTGTAGTTTTCTTTTTCTTTTTTGCTTTGGTCAGAGGTTTTTGACTTAGAACACTCCCATGGAGACCATTTTTGCTCCATTTCTTTCTTGTTGTTGAATCATGACATTTGACTTTAACCGTAGTCGTGTGAGGCCTGCAGCCATTCACACATTGCTCTGTGTTGTGATTTTCTTGTATTTCTTTAGAATGAGGCATGTTGTACCACATGTTTGGCATTCTTTAGCCTGCTTCATTTTGTCAGACAGGTTCTGTTGAAGTGATTTCTGCATTCCAGACAGAGGAGCTACGTGCCGAGGTACCACCCCCAACTACCCTGTACTTACACTGTATGTGGCTCTGAAACTACATCTGCAAGAACCCTGTCTGTACCTGTACATACGCTGTATATATCCCTGCAAGTACTGAGCTGTATTATGTAGTGCTACCAAAACAACAGACAAACAGATGATTGGAATAAGCATCTGTGTATCAAAGTTCATGTTTAACCAAACAAGTAAATCTGATTGCTGTGAAACCCCAAAAGCCTGCCAGTAGCCACAGTGAGACTAGATTTTCCAACTGACCTCATAAAGACCCAATTTCACACATCAAAACCCGAGCCTTGACCCTGAACTGTAGAATTAGCTGTAGCTGAGTCACTTTGGATTAGTTTCTGTCAGAGCACAGCTCAATGTAGCCACAATTAGCTCTGTAGGTCCAAATTAGTTTGGGTATGGGTATGAGTTTTCCATGTTTTACATCAGTTGGAAAAAGCTGATGTTTTCAGCTTTTGATCAAAAAGATGTTTTTTAAGTTTTCACTGACAAATTCACGCTGGTGACTTTTCACAATTGTTTGCAAATATGTTTCATCTTGTCTTAAAATTACTTTCAAAAAGAATAAATAGATAGATGTCAGAAAGCACCAGAGGAGACTGGCTGATAAACAATTTAAGAATATTAAATTGTAACTCACCCGTCTAGTGTCCATCACTCAGCATGAGTATGTTTGAAAAGATGAGTTAAAAAAGACAAAATCCAGCTTATATTTGAATGTTGCTCATGCTAAATCTTCTCACCATCTCTTACACACACATGCACTTCCTCATTTACTCAGAAATATTTAGATTATGGCCTCTAACTCAACATGAGATCCAGATAGGCAGATCACTGACCATTTCCTCTCCTCCTTACTGACTCTGAACAGCAGCTCTGGTGCTATAAACAGCATGAGCACCACTATCGCTGCAACGTACACAAAGATATTCTTTATCTCTGTCTTCTACCTCACGTCTTTCCTCCAGCTGCTGTCACATCCGTGTAGCATGTAAGGAGACAGAAATGTGACACGTGTCAAGAAATCTAATAATGTGTCAGAAAAAGAAAAAAGATCTAATTGCTGTCTGTCTCAGAAGGAAGACATTCTGATCAAAGAGCAGGAAGTGCTCTGCAGACGCGACACGAACACACCAAGTGAGCATGCATGAACGACATGGCAACATCTGAAAGAGGAAATGTAGAAAAGGGAAGAAGTTGTTTCTGGAGCAGAAATAGAAAGCTGCGTGCAAGAGCTCGTTTGTACCTACGATGCACAATAAATAATAATACAAGAGAGGACAACATGAAGCAAGGGATGAAAAGAACATCTGCTTTATTCACTTAGGTGTGGTTTCTCCACTTAAACAGCTATGATCCCTAGATAAAACACACAATTTGAAATCCCAGACTGTTTTCTCACCAAACACAGTAACACCTCGCACAAACACACAGACAGAAGGAGGGAGAAGAGAGGAGAGAACTGGTTGACAGGGTGCTGATAATGAGCTGACAATGTCTGGCTTCAATCCACAAGTGTGACTCTGATGTGGCAGCAGCCTGGTCGCAGCGATGAAGAAGTGAACAAACTGTCGAACCTTGGGCAAAATAAACCACACATTTTGCAGGAAGGTGCTTACAGAGCCACAGAGAAGCTTGAAAATGGCTCACAAAGGTCAGTATTTCATGGCTTTCCTCCAAACAGTGTTGTACCACAAAACCACTACAATCACTTTTAATGTGAGGATTGACACCTGTATTCAAAGATGATCTTGACTTTAGATGACAACAAATAGGTTAACTAAAATAAGAGTTTGACTAAAGACTGACGGGCCTGCTGTCACTGTGGAGCAGTTTGTTCTGTAACAGCGGGTGCTAACACTGAGTGTGGAAACCTTTCTTCATACTGTGTTCCTTGTCTTTAGTCCATGGACATGACACCCACAGTCTCAGCAGAAATCTGGGGAATGTAATTCACATGCAACAGAAATGGACGCATATGCACAAAACGTAGTCCCAAAAAAGTATTTATACATGTTTTACTGGTCTGGATATCCGTCGTTTTACATTAAATATCAGTTATGCATGTCATTTTGAGTAAAATGTTGGTATGCATGTCTGGGTTGAAATTTATGTGAACAAAATACATTATAAATATTTGCTCTAATGCATTTGATATCCATCCATCCATCTATCGTGCTTTATCTTTACTTGGAGTGCTGGGAGTGACCATCAGTGAAGATCTTGGATGACAGCTGGTTGCACACAAGAGGACTGGTTTATAGTATGATGAAAAAATAAAAAGTTTGGAGTGAAAGCTCACACTGGATGCTGCTGTGTTAAGTTTTTATTTAACAAGCACCACAAGAACAGCTCATGGTACGAGGAGTGGATAGTTAGCAGACATTGGTTCTGTTTGAGATGGAGAGTTTGAAACCACTGGAGGGGCTAAAGCTGGTGGTGTTTTAATCAGCCGTTGTAGTTGTCCATGCTGGACACCATTGAAGTTTTCAACATGGCTGAGATCAAGGTGATGACAAGAAGAAGTGCAACACAGATGCATGTGATGCTTGTCTCCGCTGTTCTGTTCTCTGACCAGAGAGGGCTCCTTCATTATCCTAAATTTGTGTTTGGTTGTCATGGCCACCCACTTCAAAGAGGCCATGAAAGGAGAAAGTGCAGGTGGACTTCAAGGAGGATAGCATGGATGTGCTCTAAGCTAAAACCAGGGTACATGCAGGTTTAAGGAAATAAAATGTAAGAATTTATAAGACCTTTTTAAGGTTTTCTGTCCAAACCTTTATTGGAACTGAAAATGCTGAAAAATAACACAAACATCAAGATAATTGCTAGTCTGCACAGGATAAAGGTGCAAAAACAATCAATGCAGTACCACTATACCTGCACTTTCCCATGGCTAGGGCAAGGAACTTTTATTTTTTCATTTTAGAAAAATAAGTTTGTGAAAATGTGAAAGAAAGGTGCTATTATATTTGGTTGTATTCAGTCTGACCAGTAGGAGGCAGTGTAGTGCTTTGATTCTCCCACAAGCATCTCCTTGGTAACGGATTGCTGACTTCCTCATTCTGCTGAGCGAAGCTGCACTGAACAGAAGAAAGGGCTGCCTTTGTCATTCTTTCACCTGTTTTATAGGAACCTTGTCTGTTTGTGGGTTCTCTGAGACCTGTGACAAAAGCACACACACTGGCATTATGGTGACAGGGCTGCTGCTTCAAAGTTTCAAACTGTTTCTTTCCCCTTTGTTTATGCACTTTTATCACCAGTACAACTCATGACTTAGGTACCATCCACCATTCAGCCGGAACCATGTCGCACAATACCGTCATACGCCAATGGACTTGGTCTGGTGAGGTGACGCTTTTTGGGTATCATCACAAGAACGTTAACTTCCAGCTGGTCTGATTGGATCTAAACAGTCATCCAAGTCAAGCCCTCCTCCCATTACTGGACATACACCTCTACCACTACACATTCATGTTCTGGGCCAGAGGGACAGTCCTAAAGCTATTGCCTGGGTGTTTAGGAATAATTTGGCCCATGTTATTATGTTGTTAGGATTATGAGCTCAAAGGAAACAGCCCACTTATAGAATGTCCATCACAAAAAACACCACATTTTTAGAAGTTATCCAGTTTCTGAGAAACTCACAGAAGAACCCCAGGCACTGCGGTATCTGCTCTCTAAATGTCTGGGGGCCTCCTCACTGTCAAGGGCCAGATAAAGCAACTCTCAGCTGTGAAGGAGGTCAGAAGTGGCAGGGAGGAGGTCCCTCTCTGTGAAATGCTGCTGAAGCAGGGTCAAGCACAGGTCTCCCTGTGGAGGGAGGCAGCACTGGATACGGTGGAGGTGGAAGCTGTTGTTTAGGCTACGCACCTGACAGCAACCACCTTATTCCAGCTTTGATCCAAGCATCATATTTCTATGGTAATTATTACCTTAGGTGGCTTCTGAAGTGAGCGTGTAAGAGGTGAGTCACACACACACACCAAAAAAAATTTTAAAATTGATTGATTTTCAGGTTCAAACTGTGATTTAGCACTGAGCAGCCATATTTGTGTAAGTCACCATAGGTCATATTTACTTCAGTGATGTAATTTAGTTCTGTGACTGTATTTAGTGTTTAATAACAAATCCTTTTCATCGCCAGTTTAAATGGTTTGTCTGTTGCAGAGCCTGACTGAACAGAATGATATTGGAGGAGGTGGTGGAAATCAAGCAAACAGCTGAATTCTCTCTAGGTGATCATCCTTGCTGCCCTGATGTTAGTCCTGATGTTCTTCTTCTAAACATTTTTAGTGAGTAAATAAAAAGAGGGAAGCTATTTTGTGCTCATCAGATGAATATAACCTACGTCTCATGTTCTTTTTTAGTTTACATCATTATTGCTTTATTCTGCTTTGCTTCCACCTCTGCATGTTTCAGCTGCCTGGATGCAGTGATGGTTTAACTGTTGTCCTTTAAGGTAAAATTGTTGTAAATGTGTTGAAGTTGCTTTATTTTCCCAAACTAAACACACCGAGAAGGTGTGAAATAGGGATGTGTAGGCGCATGCGTGTGTCCAAACATGTGTAAGTCCTTAGCTTCAGTTGTGTTGACCGAAGCCTAACACGGCTAAGCTACGTATTATTTTGTGGCTATTTTTCTAAGGAAATGTGCTACTGTGGCTCAGAGGTTAGGAGTTTGCCCTGTAATTAGTGGTTTGCTGGTTTGAACTTCCATTTTTGACTGCACTACATAAACAAATACTTATATATAAATAATTAATCATTTCCCCATCAATCTTCCAACCAAACTCAAGTTTATAGTTATTGTCCCCTATTAAAAACAGACAGACTCCCTTGAACCAGATCTGTTCCCACACATGGTAAAACATCCTTTTCAACAGCTTCAGAAAAAGGCAGAATAAAGGTTGATAGTTCTTAATGACATTACAATGGAATTTGTTGTTTAAATCAACTACCCTGTATACCCATGGCTGCAAAGAAGACAAGGGTGCCAGGACAGATCAGGCACACACATCTGATGGGTATGATGGATCTCATCACGTTGTCCACATGCTCCTTCAGCAGTGATGAAAGTTTGATTAGCTGAAATCACACAATAGGAACTGACATCTCTATATTAAGAGCATGCACCTGTAAACACAAACTAAAGCTAAATATGTCACACAAACAAAAAAGAAACATCTATATCCTCAGACAGTAAATAACTTACCTTATAGCAGCAGAACACATGCAGAATATGGAAGATGCTTGGTCTGGATGAAGTGGTGACTCATAATTGTCCCTAGGTGCCTGCTTTGTCACTGTGTGGCCCCGTGCTGGACTATTGACCTGTCCAAGGTCTGCCTGTCCAGGTCCTCTTCCTCTCGTCTGCCTGGTGGAGACAGACACCAGCTCTCAGAGACTTTACTCAGGAATAAGGTAGTTCAGAAAATGCTCGTGTTTTTGTTTGTCTTAACAGCTGATCTGCAGCAGCATATGATCTTTTAGCTTAGATGTCCTCAATAAAGTCCATCTCCCTTTCACAATCTTCTTTCCCAACCTCTGTGAAGTAGGTGGCAACAACAACCAAACACACAGTGAGTTTGATGAATGAGCCAGTCGGGTCAGAGAAGAGCAAAGAGGGAAAAAAACATTATATTCTAGTCCCCGTTTGAAGAGTCTAGGTATTCTAGTTTTATAATTAGAGAAGTTTAAAGATGCTCAGGGAGTCAAAAAAATTAGCTTTTCTCCGCAGGGTGTCGGGACTCTCCCTTAGAGATCAATCAGTCAAACTTTATTTATATAGTGCCTTCCACTGCCTCTATGGAAGCCCAAGGTGCTGAACAACATGTGCAAAATGACATGTTGATCAACAAAAGAGGCAATAAAACAGATTAAAGTACAATTAAAAGGCATTCACACAAAAAATAGCATTAGTAAAATTAATAAAAATTAAAACAGTGGCAATTCATTCCAAAGAGTTGGAGAGAAGACAATAGATGAAGATGTTCAAAGAACAGGGTGAGAAGCTCGGTCATCCGGGAGGAGCTCGGAGTAGGCCTGCTGATGGATGGATGGATGGATGGATGGATGGATGGATGGATGGATGGATGGATGGATGGATGGATGGATGGATGGATGGATGGATGGATGGATGGATGGATAAAAAAAAATCTTGTAGGCAATTATCTAAATACCTTCAAATATAAAATGTACAAAAACAATGTTACTCTTGAGTGCATTGATAATTTGAAATTAGGTGAGACTTCTAATGGCTTTTATACACTGGTGTGTGTGTGTGTGTGTGTGTGTGTGTGTGTGTGTGTGTGTGTGTGTGTGTGTGTGTGTGTGTGTGTGTGTGTGTGTGTTGCTTTGATTACCTTGTGCCTTGACTCACCTGTTCAACATATTTCTGTAATGTTTTACTTGGTTTGTATAATTCAAAACTGACAACAAAAGATTGTCACACTGAAAATGAATGTTTCTTGGTCAGATGTTTTTAAGGAGATGTCAACAGGAACCGCCAGCTTTAGCTCAGAGAACTCACTCCACATGGTGCAGGTCTTCACGGCTCCCACTAGATGGCAGCAGAGCTCATGAGACAGCAGCAGAGGGACTATTGTGATCAATGACCGTAGAAATGAAATTAAATGAAAGAAATGATTGTGACAAACGAGACCTTTCAGAGAATCCTACAAATTTATTTTACAAATGTTAAATGGCGACAGTGTTTCAATGTGTGGCTCTTTAGAAACATATTTCATAGAGGTGATGGTAAAACAGGTTCATAAAAATAAAAAGTATGCATGAAAAAAGCTGGTGTTGGCCTATATTCCTGTCCTCTTAGTCATTATGCGCGTTAATGTTAGAAATGGTGATGTGGCGCGCGCACGTGCGTGTGTGTGCGTCGTACTGGAATATTCCTGCGGAAAACAAAGTTTACATGTTGTATTCGATGAAAAATAAACCTCTTTGTAGTAGACTGTAGCGAACACAGACCTACTTAAAGATAAAAACTAAAATATACTATTTCTAGTCGTGCCAGTTTTATATTTATTACTTTTTGTTTTGCCTCTGCTGCCCTCTAGCGGATTTCCTAGGAATAAACAGGAGGAAGTCTATTAGTTGCGTGTGACAGGTAGCAGCCGCAGCTGGTGTGGCTCCATAGATAATAACTTGTCGGCGTCTTCGAATGGTCGCTGCTTTTGCTCGAATAAGAGCAGAAATGATGTAGGTTGTTGTCTCAGAAACGTGGATCCGAGCGGCGCGTGCGGGCATGAGGGGTGTCTTTGTGCTTCAGTGGGTTTAAAAGCGAAGTGAAAGCAGCGAGGATGAGCTCAGGTAAGTGACGTGTGGTAAACTGATTTACTGGCTTTTGTAAATGATTAGTTTGAGTCACTTCGGGGAAACCTGAAAATGTGAAGTCGTTTCTAATCATTGTAGGTGATGAGTTACTCATAGGTGTTTAAAATATTATAGGGCTTGTTGGTTAAAAGTAAAAAAGAAAAAAATCAGGATAATGAAGATGATCAACCTAAATATCTGCTCACGCTGGACCAGTATTTGAATAAAACCATCACACTGGTATCAAACCTTTCCAGATTCTTATTTCTAAACTCTTGGCAGATTTATTTCCCATCAGCTGTTGAACAAGGAAATATGTGAAAACAACACCCCGTTCTGTCATCGGGTTACAGTGTTTTGCTCTCCATTTAGGTTTTTAGGACAGTAGTTCAGCCAGATTCACCAGTTTACCTGAGACTACCCACACCCCTTCCTCTCCTGCTGAGGGCTTCATCTCTGACCTACTCCTCCTCCTCATCTGTTGACATGAGCTGGATTATTGGGCTGTAATGTGGAGTTGCAAACAAAAGCCATGTGATATTTAAACCCCATTGTGCTTTAGTGGTTTAGGGGGTTAGGGTTAACATTTAGGTGGGAATATTTTGTGATCTTTTGTCTTTGCAAGACTTTCCTTGTGTTTGATTTGGTGTTTTACCCAAAACTGTTTTTGTCTTGCAGGCATACATAGACCACCTGTGGCCCCTAAACCAAAGCCACCCACCAGCCAGAAGGCATTTCTGTCCCCCCAAGTCCCCAGCCGAGACGGCCTCACTCTGTCCCCAGGCACAGCAGAGAAGATTAAACCTCCAGTAGCTCCCAAACCTTCCCCCTCAAAACCCACCGCTGCCGTGGAATCAAAAAGCCTGCAGCAAAAATCGGCTTCAGAATCCCCGTGGAACGTAGGACTTCTTAACTCTCAAAATGGAATTCAGCAGAGCAAAAAGCCCGAGTGGGATTACGTTATTCCGATTTGCTTGTGTAGCAAGGAAAACTGCACATGCATCAGGACCACAAACGTAAAGCAACAGGAGAAAAACGTTAAAACGCTGCACAGTAAAACTGAGGAAAATGGATTTTTATCTTCAGGCAAACAGGATGATAATCGAGGGACAGCTAGTGATGCGAGGTGGCAGGGGACGAACTCCTCCTCCACAGATGCTCCTGTCATTAACCACAAACATCTCCGTGAGAAACCCAACATAGTCAGAACTCTCAGCGGAGACTCTGGTACCACCAGTCCTCAGGCCGTTGGGTTGCCTCTTCCTCACAGAACAAATGCTGACACAAATACTGTTGGTCCAGCTGGAAGAGGGCAAAAGAACAGTTGTTTTGGCTCAGAGCAGACAAATGTTCTCCAGCCCAAACCAGTACTAAAACCCTCTAGAAAGCCTCCACCTCCACCTGTCTCTGTGCAGCGGAAACCCAGAGCAGCTGCTTCGCCTCATCAGGAAAAGGTGGAGGACGAGCGAGAGGAGAGCGCCATCCAGGAAAGGAGGGATGTAAGCGTCAAAGAGGTGAAGATGTCATCAGACAGGAAGGGAAGCTCATCCCCGTCTGTCAGCGCACCTGATAGTGAAAACAATCAACTAGCTTATCTGTCTGCAAGGAAAGCTTGTCCCCCGCCAACCATAACGCCCAGGAAGAAACCTCCTCACCCCGACACCAGGAAAGTGCCGACCCTTTTAGTTAAAACACCAGCTGAGGGTGTGCAGCATGAACAGTCTGGTTTAGACGTGAAACCTAATAAGATGGAGAAATCTGTTAGCCAGACGGATCATAGGAATAAGAAAGTTGGAGAACATCAGGAAGAAATGGATCGCCTTCCTTCTAGCACTTCAGCGAGTCGTCCAGACCTCAGTAAGCCCCCTCTCACGACTACTGCAACAGAGGAGAAAGGGATGGTTAAAAAATCTTCAAAGAAGCATTGCAGGCACAACAGCACATCTGCACTGGAACAGAATAAGGACTGCACAGTGGAGAAAGAGGTGGATAAATCAGAAGACCACAAGCCAAGGCAGGTCAATACTTTAAACAACGGTTCTTTGAAGAGGGAGCTGCCTGCACCTCCGGTTGAAAAAGCAGCAGAAAAGATCCGGTCTTCTGGCTCCAACCTGAGCAAAAAGAAGGCCAAGTCCTTCTCTTCTGCTGACATCTTGCGTTCTGACGGGCAGAAGGGGAACAGCTTCCGGAAGGTTCTAGAATTAAAGCTGGGCAAGATGGTGCCACCAAGGAAGGCCGCAAAAGGATGCCAGAATCCATACGGCACCTCACATGATTTAGATAGAAGTGCCCACGATGACCAGGATGATTGTCAGGAAGCCTCCGATCTTCCACGTTTGGAGCGCAAACTCCCCTCCCTGCAAATTGGAGTGGAGCAGAGTGTTGATGGAGACGAGTTTTCTCCTGGAGTCAATGAAGATGCCCTGTATGACAGCATAGCCATCTATGAGGAGATATCGGACTATGAGAACTTGGATGTTGGAAACACAGGGACCTCTCCTCCAGCTAAGGACTGGCAGACGGATCAATATAATGATGACAACATTTACGAGGAACAAGAGCCATATTACTCACTGGAGAAACCCACTCACCAGGCTCACACACGGACAGAATGTGACAGGTACATATTTCTTTTATTTGCATTAACTAGTAAATGCCTCCCGCTTCTCAGAACAAGTCATTCAAAAAGTATTTGGTCCAAATCAGAGAGACTTCGTATCAAAGAGAAAAATGAAGATCACTTTTTGTCAGGAACGTTTGCCAATTGTGGCAGCACACATGACTTTTCAGGTTGATTAGTTGGAGATCGACCCAATTACCTGCATAAAAAAGTTTTGCTATACAACAAATTATCATTGTGGTCAGTAATAACAATGTACAACCCTCTACTGTGTGAGTCTAGTGTATCGGTGTTGGGTGTAGCTCCTTTTGTGTGATGAGGTGATTTCCATCGTCACAATGCTGTCCTGCATGTTTACGCTGAGACAAACGACTCACTGAAACGCCCGTTTCACCTCTTAAAGGGACACTTCATTTAAAAGGCTGAGCAACACAACTGCTCATGGGATTTCGTCGTAATATGAAATAATGAGATTAGATTTAAATCCCATTGCTGAACGCCATAAGCAACTACAAAGGGCCTGTAAGGCAGTGAGTGCACTAGTAAACGTACTTTTGGCTAATAAATAGTGTTTGTACTGTATATACAGCAGTCTCACTATTAATCCTGTGCACAAGGGTTTCTGTGTAACAAATACTCATGTAACAAAAGTCAAATCCCTGTAGAGCCGGTTCCCTCGGTTTTATATTTAATAGTAACACACCACCCAGTTTCTATACCGATAACAGTTGCATTTAAGTGGTGTTTTAAATATGATGGGATAAAACTTTTTCCTGATCTTTTAAAAACAGTCAGTCACTCTGAGTTTACCATACAGGCTGAACATGAAAATAGTCTTCTACCCTGATTTCCTGCATTAGATTCTGATACAAAATAGACAAAAAAATGTTTGGTTCAGAAAATCCTGACAGATCTACGTCACATTGTCACTTAACATTCATGGACTCGCCCATCTTGACTCACGACGAGGAAGGATGTTGTTGGTTTAGCATCCAGGAAACAGCAGAATGTCTCGGCTAGTAGAAGCTAACCGTTAGCGTTAGCAACTCTACCACACAGCAGAACTCCTCCAGGCTTGTGTTATTTGTGGAGATAAAACATCACATTGCAAAGCAAACCGAGTCAGTGGTAGAATCGCATTTCTGTTAGCCAATCAGAGGCAAGATGTCCAAAATTTAGGAAATAAGACTCCAAATCCTGTCGTATGAAGCTACTTTCTCCTCCGGCTGACTTCTACATCTTCAAACAGGCGCAGCAGAGCTTTTTTTTCCCAGAGAACGAGTTACAAGGCATTCATTCCTACTGCAAGTAGAAATATGAGTAAAGTTGACCTTTAACCCTGAACTTTCTCCTTTTGTGCTGTGTAAGGTGGTGCTATTGTTTCTGATGCTGATTTTCCTCAGGGCGTTCTGACAAATGATGCTAACACCAGTATAGTTAGTTTAAGCTACAAAGTTAATTTAACAGATTTTAATTGTCTGGTTTGCTGCTCTTTCACCAGAAACCAGTGTGAGTGGTGTGTGACTGCTATAAACGTATTTTGCATTTTGGGTAATAAACATTTAGTGAGATTATGTGATGCAGAAAATGTGTTATCTGAACCGCTTCATCCTCACAAGGGTCGCAGGGGAGCTGGTGTCTATCTCATCATCGGGCATGCAGTGTGTGACAACCTGCACAGGTCTCCAGTCCATCACAGGGACTCGCAGAGACGAACTACAATTCACACACCCACTCGCACAGATGGACACTTGGAGTCCAATTTACCTAATATGCATGTTTCTGGTCTGTGGGAGGGAAACGGAGAACTTGGAGGAAACTCGCGTATGCATGAGAACGTGCTAGCTTCATCTAGAAAGGCTGCGCCTGCAGGACTCGCACTAGTGACCTTGCTGCTAGGCAGCAGTGCTACCAACTGCGCCACCGTTCAGCCCAAATGTTAAACCACAATTTAAAGTTATAAGTGGATTTATTTTGATTGTTTTGCATTATAACAGCATTTTTATTGTGCAATTATAGGTTATGAAATAGATCAATCAAAATTGGAATGGATTGAAGCTGATGCTTATTCTTGTCCATCCAGATAAAAGTAAAAATATAATTCAAAAAATATAAAGAACAATTAAAATGTAAAAAAAATAATAAATAAAATAAGATCAAGGCAAGGCAAGGCAGCTTTATTTGTATAGCACATTTCAAACATGGAGGCAATTCAATGTGCTTTACAGAGCAGGAGCAACAAAAGCATTAATCAAAATACACAAAGAAATAATTCAGACAATTAGATAAAAGACATAGTCAAAAAAGTTTAGCAGTTACAGTGCAGAAGGAGCAGCATAAGAAACATTCAATCATAGGCTAATGAATACATGAAGGCTTTTAATTTTAATTTAAAAGTTACTAGAGTTGGGGCCTGTTTGAGGTCATAAGGAAGCTGATTCCATCTATGAGCAGCATAGTGACTAAAAGCAGCTTCTCCCTGTTTGGTTCTGACCCGAGGTTCTACCAGCTGACTGCTGTCTAGGGATCTGAGAGCTCTGCTAGGTGTATATACAGGAAGGAGATCCAACATGTACTTAGGCCCCATACCATTGAGTGATTTATAGACTAGTAGAAGCACTTTAAAATCGATTCTGTAGTTTACTGGTAACCAGTGCAGAGTTTTTTTAGTTTTTTTTAGTAAAGCTAAAATAAAAAAAATATTTCTTTTTTTTAAATAAAATAAAATGAATAAAAACATTTAGACCAGTACAACTAAATCAACATGTTAATGGAATGACAATAGAAGGCTAAGCTAGGCAAAGATGGATCAAATAGAAGAGAAATAAAGAAAGATACAGTAAAGTAAATATGCATTTATACCCCATAAACAGCAAAATAGAGAGCAGTGGAGCCATTGTTTACATAATAAACAGTCCATGTTTTTGTTTTTGGTATGACTGATTATATAAGGATCAGGAGTAAAGTGACTTGATAAGAAAACACACAACAGTACAAAAGTATATAGATAATATTTACAACCAACATTCCAAGTATGGAGATGTAGCTTTTATACCGTCTATAAAATGTATCATATTTCAAATAGTTCTTTGTGCATTTTAAAGCCGTATCAACATTTTTTGTTAAAAGTTGTCACTTGCATTCATCGTGTGTTCTTGCAGCATTTATTTACTGTGATTTCTGTTAACAGGAGTTCAGTTGATGAGGAAGTGACTTTCCTGAGTGACACCTTCTCCGACACCTCAGATGAGGAAGAGGAGAATGACGGCGACAGCAGTTCTCTGTCGAGTAAAGGCGACCCCGAGGAGCCCGGAGTGCACACGGTGAGGAGCAGAATCTATTTATTACTGAAATATTTACTTTAACCAGTTGTTTAGTGGAGGGGGGGACTATTCTATTTAACTGGCACTGTTTATGTCGGCTCCATGCTGTCATACAAGTTGTGTGTGAATACATTTTGCTGCTGTTTAGTTTCATGAAGATTTACTACAATTTGTGTATTATCAAAGTCTGTTTTTGCATCTTATTCAGTTGCAGAGAGAAAAGAAGAAAAGCAAAATCCAACACATCGCCACAGAAATCATGAGCTCCGAGAGTGTGTAAGGAAATAGTTTTTTTTCCTCCACAAAGCAAACGTTTGTCAAGATTTGGAATCAATCCGTCCCTAGTTGGCCATCAGTGTCAGCTGATGAATACATGAACATGAAAACAGCCATAACTCAGTTTGATTTGGTAGCTGAGGGTCCTCCAAAACATCAGAGCTTGTGATATTGCACATTATGTTTAAGATCTGACTGAAATGGACAGAATTCCACTTTCCCCCAAAAAGACGATCTTTGTTTTAAATCTGTAAGGCAAGTAAATATTCTATTAAAGGAAGGAATGATGTTCTTGGAAATTAAAGGCCCAGCCCACTTTTTTCTGGCTTTCCCGTAGAGTCACACACTCTGATGTCACAGAAAATAGTTGACGTGTTTTTTATATATCGGGGCGAGAGACGGTCAGAAGGCAGTTTGATGGATGGATCAGGATCCAATCATTGAGAACGGGACGTTCACAATGATTAAAAGGGTTTTGCAGGATTGTACGTTTCAGAGGCGATTACAATTTATTACATTTAATTTACTGGTTGACATCTTTATGTGAAGACCATTTCAAGCAAGATGACAAAACATGCTCCAGAAAAAATGTTTCCTACTCCCTTTAAATCAATTTTAGCAGAAAAAATATGTCAAAGCTTAAAGAAAAATTAGTTTAGAATATTTTATAGATTTTTTTTCATAATTAAGAAAAGCAACCTTGACTTGCTCGTTAATAACTGCATTCTCTTCTTCCTGTAGGTTTGTTGACGTCCTGAAGCTGCTTCATGTTGTGAGTATAACCAAACGCCTCACCTTTTATATATTGTTTGCTTCATAAATAGAACAACGTGACATGACGATAGCAAAGCTGGGTGATAATCCATTTATGTATGATCGTCTGACCCTGAGCTCACATTCTCCATATGTGTTTAATTAAGCTGGAGATCGCGGCACACCCAGGGCTGCATCAGTCCCCTCGGTTCACATTCCTCCCCAAACCCTCCGGAAACACAACACTTTACTTTAGTTACAATAACTTTGTCTTGTAAGCCACTAGAGTTCCTTTGCCATGTTTCCCAAAAGTGATCATGTGACAAAGATCTTTGAATGGAATGTAGATGTGTGCATGCAGACAGACCAGTAAACCCAGCTTTGGGGTTTGTTTGTTTTTATCATCTGTGCACGTACTGCTAAATTCTAGTCCTCTTTCCCATGGGCGGTGCTAGCCGTCTGGGTGCCCCGAGTGCAAAAACGGTGCCAAATTTACAGATCTGTTTCTCAGATATGATGGGATTGCTTTGTTGTGCAGGAACAGCCACCTCTGCAGCAGCTCACTGTTTTTAAATGAAAGGAGTGCTTTAAGATGAGCAGATGTTTGGAGAGAAAGAGGTTGGATAATTTTGGGACTGAGTCATGTGGAGTGACTCCCTCTCTGTGGAAAACCAGCAGGAAGTTAGTCTCTGGGCTGCGTAGGAAGGATTTTATACCAGATCACACAAGTAAATAGGATACTTCTATGTGTTTATATCAGATTAGTCATCTATTTCTGATTCTTTTGTGTAATTTAGGCGTCACTTCTCCAAATGTCAGTTTAACACATCGACAGCTTTGATTTTGATTGCAAAAATAGTAAAAACATTCATCCAAACTGACCTCTGTAACCTTTAGTCAGCCTTGTTAAAGACACATCCATCCATATGAAGGTTTGTGCCTAATTTTCCTGCCACCGCCTCACTCAGTGTCAGCTGCTGAAACAGGAAATGTTCACACAGACATTAACCACAGGAGGTTGTCTTTTCTTCTGTTTTCTGGGAAGTCAGTCTGCCAGCTGGTTTATTTGCCACATGTCCCTATAAACCAGTAAAAGACTCCACATCATCAGAAATATCACACAGTGGCCCTCAGGCCTTATACCTTTCCTGTTTGAGTCCTGCTTCACAGTATTTGGGAAATGTAAGGTTGTTTAATGTTGGTCAGATGTGTGGAAGTCATGGGACAGAAGAGTTCCTCTTTCATCTTTTTATAGATTGTCTGAATAATAGTCTTGGGTCCACGTTGCCTAATTTGCAGAGAAACCGTTTCTTAAACCAGATCAGTTTTTCATACTCTAGTGTTTCTGATTTACAGGACTTCAGAAACTCGGTGGAAGCGGCGTCTCGTCAGCATGGGAAGCCCGTGATTGAGGAACGTTTTCTCAACCAGATCCTGTACTACCTGCCACAGCTGCATGAACTCAACAAAGACCTGCTGAGAGAGCTGAAGCAGAGACTGGCTCATTGGTACAGCGTTATTATGAAATACATCCTTACATGTGTTTATTTTAGGAATAAGGCCATGAAATCAGCTGTGGTGTTTTGATTGTAATCTAAAGACAGCCAAACATAAATAAATTCCACACTTATTTCTAAAAGCATCACTTCTGTACATCATGTATCTCAACCTGTTCCTTTTTCCCCTAAACAGGGATGAGAATTCCCAAATAGCAGACATTTTCCTGAAGAAAGGGCCCTTTTTAAAGATGTACTCGACCTACATCCGGGAGTTCGACAAGAATGTGGCTCTGCTAGAAGAGCAAACTAAGAAGAACCCGGCGTTTGGAGCAGTAGTCAAAGAATTTCAGGTACCGCTGCCGGTTAAACCCGTTTCCTCTGTGTGCAGAGGTGTGTTTGTGATGTCGGTGTGTCATCGGTAATGTATGATTACAGAGATGAATCTTTGTTCGATTAAATTCTGCATTTAGTGAAAATATAACTTCATTCACAGGCGAGTCCACGCTGCGCCAACTTGGCTCTGAAGCATTACCTGCTGAAGCCGGTTCAGAGAATTCCTCAGTATCAGCTGCTGCTCACAGGTGCATCTAAAAAAATAACACAACGGTTTCTGACTAAATCCAGCTTAATCCAACCTTGAAAGTCATATTGTACTTGTGAGTCATTATGGGCTGCTAAGCCACACTCCTCTGTGAGGATTAGAGCTCCATGCTGCCATCTAGTGTCAAAAACCATCTTCACCGCCTCAGTTTTTTATGTTAAATCAGATTTGGTGACATAACAGAAGCTTTAACGTGATTGTTCTTACTGTTCTGTGCGTCAAATGGATCAGGACTTAGACCACGGGGCACCAAAGTGTGAAGAATGTTTCTCCACATCTTATTGTGTAATTACATTATGTAAGGGCCTGCAGACCCTTCTTACCTTGGGTTTTATGACCAAATCATTCCAGGAATTTACTACGCAACAAAACAGAGGCAAAGCCAAGGGGCAATGTCCAGCTGTTCAATGTGATGATGCCAAACCTGAAATTTTTGTTTTTTTTGTTTACAGACTACCTTAAAAATCTGTCCGAAGACTCAAAGGACTATGTAGACACACAAGGTAAAGCTCTGGTTGTTTTAAATCTATGCTTGATCGCTTTAGTGAAGTGTGTGCGTGTGTGTGTGTGTGTGTGTGTGTGTGTGTCCTGTCCAGCTGTAAGGCAATCAGAATTGATGTCTGAGTGCCAAAAACAAGCCTTACAGTTTTTAGTGGAATGACCTTAACACGTTTCTATCCAATCAGCTGCTCTTGCTTTAGTGAAGGAGGTGGCCAGTCATGCCAATGACATCATAAAACATGGGGTGAGAGAAAAAGTCAACTCTAAAGACAATTTAAAAAAAATAATTATTCATAGAAAGTGTCAGTGTTGCTAATTTCTGCTTTTTCTTGTCAGGATAACTTTGAGAAGCTGATGCAGGTGCAGAGCTGTCTGAGTGGACACCAGCATGAGATCGTCCAGCCTGGACGGGTAATTCATGTCTGATTCAAGCCTTCAATGTGACAGATCTATACCCTTTACTGTTGTGTGTGTGCATGCATGCATGTAAAAGAAAAGAGAGTCCTGCAAACTTAAATCTTTTAAGATCATTGCTTCTAAAATCTGTTATTCTCCTAAAATTACAGCTACAATAAAAATGGCTTCCTAAGGAATGATTGTTGATTCAGTTGTGGGTTTTTGTGCTGCAGATTTTCCTTAAAGAGGGTGTCCTGATGAAACTTTCCAGAAAGGTCATGCAGCCCAGTATGTTTTTCCTGGTACGGCACACTCTTTAGTTTCTGGTGACGGTTTTGTGCAGATTTAAGTGTTTTCTACACCAGAGTCTGAACTATCATGAGATCAAAGGTTAAGGTTCTTCCTCATCATTTGTTTTAGTTCAACGATGCCTTGCTGTACACCGTTCCCGTTCAGTCAGCCCAGTATAAGCTGAAAAATATGATGTCGCTGGCGGGGATGAAGGTGAGCACCTCCTTGAGCTTTTGTCCTATCATCACATAAAAAGAATGTCTTCCAGTAAGCTGCAGCCGTCTGGGTTAATGATGACAATAATTACAGGTTAGCAAACCGAGTCATGAGGCCTACCAGAATGAGCTGATCATAGAGAGCGTGGAGCGCTCGTTCACGCTCTCTGCCAGGTAATTTTACACAGTCCTGTTTTTGTAATAGGGTGTGTGTCGTCTAATTTGTTGTTTGTTTTTGTAGTTCGGCTTCAGAGAGAGATGAATGGCTTGAGTCAATTTCCACGGCGATCCGTGAATACACCAAGAAGAAAATTAGTTTTATATCCGGCAAACCTCCAGATGAGGTAGAATCACTACAGAGACACTTTTATATTGTTCATGTGATACAAACGTATAAAAGAGTGGGTGTATGAGTATTTTTTTATTGGTAAATCCAGGAACAAGAGAGGAATGTTGATGATGACGGTGCTACTTTAGGATCCAAAGCCCCCATATGGATCCCCGACCTACGGACCACCATGTGTATGATCTGCACCTGTGAGTTCACCCTGACGTGGAGGAGGCATCACTGCCGTGCATGTGGAAAGGTACGCCAACAAAACACATACTCGGTTTGGAAATAATCCCATCTTTCAGCTCAAAGGGCTTCTGAGGGGGAAATAAGACACCTGCTACATTTTCTTTGAAAGATGAGGCTTTCTAATGGCTAGAAGCCTCACATCTTATATTTAGAGTTTAGACATGTGACCAAAGATGAAATCCGTGTGTCATCCCTTAGGTCGTGTGCCAAGCTTGTTCGTCTAACAAATACTGCCTTGCATACAAGAAGAACCAGCCAGTTCGAGTGTGTGACCAGTGTTTCGCCGTTCTTCAGCAGCAGAGAAGTATGTCTCACCTTGTTTGTGATCAGATTGTTAGCAGAATGGTGCCTTTCTCACGTATTGTCAGGGTGTCACATCAATGCAAGCTACAGTGAGGAACATAAGTATCTGAACACGCTGCGATTTTGCAAGTTCTCCCACTTAGAAATCATGGAGGGGTCAGACTCCAACTACTACCATGGGCAAGACCAAAGAGCTGTCAAAAGACACCAGAGACAAAAGTGGACCTCCACAAGGCTGGAAAGCGCTACGGGGCAGTTGCCAAGCAGCTTGGTGAAAATAGATCAACTGTTGGAGCAAATATTAGAAAATGGAAGAGGCTAAAGACGACTGTCAGTCTCCCTCGGATGGGGGCTCCATGCAAGATCTCACCTAGTGGGGTATCACTGATGATAAGAAAGGTGAGGAATCAGCCCAGAACTACAGAGGAGGAGCTGGTCAATGACATGAAGAGAGCTGGGACCACAGGTTCAAAGGTCACTGTCAGTAGAACACGACGCTGTCATGGTTTCAAATCATGCATGGCAAAGAAGGTCCCCATGCTCAAGTCATCACATGTCCAGGCCTGTCTGAAGTTTGCCAAAGACCATCTGGGTGATCCAGAGGAGGCTTGGAAGGTCATGTGGTCAGACGAGACCAAAATAAAACTTTTTGGTCTAAACTCCACTTGCCGTGTTTGGAGGAAAAAGAAGGATGAGTTGCATCCCAAGAACACCATCCCAACTGTGAAGCATGGGGGATGGAAACATCATGCTTTGGGGGTGCTTTTCTGCCAAGGGGACAGGACAACTGCACTGTATTAAGGAGAGGATGAATGGGGCCATGTATTGTGAGATTTTGAGCAACAACCTCCTTCCCTCAGTCAGAGCATTGCAGATGGGTCTTGGCTGGGTCTTCCAACATGACAATGACCTGAAGCACACAACCAGGATAACCAAGGAGTGGCTCCGTAAGAATCATAGGTTCTGGAGTGACCTAGCCAGTCTCCAGACCTAAATCCAATAGAAAATCTTTGGAGGGAGCTGAAACTCTGTGTTGCTCAGCGACCAGAAACCTGACAGATCTAGAGGAGATCTGTGTGGAGGAGTGGGCCAAAATCCCTGCTGCAGTGTGTGCAAACCTGGTCAAGACCTACAGGAAATGTTTGACCTCTGTAATTGCAAACAAAGACATCTGCACCAAATATTAACTGATTTTTCAAATATTTATGTGCAGCAGTGCAATACAAATTCTTTAAAAATCATACAATGATTTTATTTTGAAAGGCTGTATCTTGTGTGTGTGAATTTCAGACCCCTCCATGATTTCTAAGTGGGAGAACTTGCACAATCGCAGTGTGTTAAAATATGTGTGTTCCTCAGTGTAGACACAGGCTTTTAAAACTCTGTGTGTTTATCAGGTGAAATGACCTCATCAGCAGCTGCAGCCACTGGAAGCAAAACTGCCTTTGTGTTCAACAGGAAGCAGAAGAAGATACCTGCAACCCTTAAAGAGGTACATTTGTTTTCTAAGTTCCCTGGCAAAGTAAATTAAACTTAGTTGCACCTAAAGTCCAATATTTACTTATCAAAGCCAATCCTTTTACCAATAAACCCCCAAAATTCCTCAGATGGCTTTTATTTGTTTCAGGTAACGGCAAACACTGACAATTCCTCCATGAGCGGATATCTGACGAGGTCCAAGCACGCCAAGAAGCAGGGGAAGAGGCTGTGGTTCGTCATCAAAGACAAAGTCCTGTACACATACGCTGCCAGTGAGGTAGCTGCTTGGCAAGGAGAGTTTTTCACCGCTTTATATTTTCTTTATTCTAATCTTTTCTTTCTTATGCAGGATGTTGCAGCTCTAGAGAGTCAGCCCCTGTTGGGCTACGTGTTAAAAGTCGATCCATCACAGAAGCAGCAGTTTATGCTCTACCACAAAAACACGCTTTCCTACAATTACAAAGCCGACGACGTCCAAACAGCCCAAAGGTACAGTAGAAACAAGGACGGCCAGTATTGTTTTCAAACAAAGACTAACAATAGCAACATAAATCTGTGTCTTTAAACAGATGGATCAACTCGTTCAAAGAGGCCACCGTGTTGTAACGTGCTGACGACCTGTGCATCACACTAAACCGACAAGCCTGGAAGTGTTTTACCTCAGACGCCATTGTCAAATGAAACTGGAAGGAACTATTTTTTATTTTATAACAGATCATAAACACATTTATGGAGTTGTAGCTCATAAAATTATAAACTCTTGTAGATATTTTAGCTGAGTAAACCTTTGATTTTAATCACAAAGACCAGTGTTTAGCCATTTGTAAGAAGGACCGGTACTTTAAACAAAATACTTTTTGAGTTAAAAGCAAAGTAAAACATTTTTTTTCCTAATTTTATTTTATTTTTTCCTTTTCTCTTCCTCAGCTGGAGGAGTTGAGACACTACACAGTTGTATTATTGGGTTTCTTGTTACTGTAAACTTTAACTGTAGCATCAGTGGTGGTGTATTGGGAGTTTGAAACTGAATTTCACTCATGTCACGTTTTTGCACTTAAATCTAAACATGCGCACTTACTGGCATTCTGTACAGAAATGACTGTTATGCAAAATTTCCACACATTTATACAAAGTTATATACTTTTTTGTCTTGTCAAATCAGCTGCTTATTAAAGTACTGAAAACACGCTTTGCTGTGTGATTTGCTGCCAAAACACCTGAAAATAAGTCCTGAGCCTTTAGATGGTCTCTCAGTTTAAGATGAATTACTGAAATAAATGGAATTTTGCACCAAATTCTCATTTTTCAAGTTTAATATATACAGCTGATCAACACAAGCATTTGTACAGTTGCCTGAGGCCAGAATAATAAAAGCTATACAGGATGTGTAAATTGAGTGAAAACAGACTGAATAACAAATAGTTTTTACAAATCGATTAAATTATTTAACCTATATCCTCAGACCGGAGATTTGAGGGTGTCAAATTTGTTTTTCTTTTATAATCATCCTGTTTTACTATTTATTGTCCACTTGATGGCGCAGTAGAGCAAACGAAGCATCATAAAGCGTGGACTTATGTGTGGAATCTCAGCAGTACTGCAACATATTTATTAAAAACACATACAGCGTAATACACATTGAGAATTACAATGTTTATCACACAAGCAACAGAGCCCAGCGTTATAAAATAAACAGAAGGCACTGACAAACAGCTGCCCAAGTGCGCATGTGCAAAACTCGTTTATTGATAAAATGAGGTCACGAACTCTGACCCTCCCACAAACCGTTGCAAATGCTTAAAATATTAATTTATCAAACTAAAGCAACACGCTTGTGGCATTCCTGATTTCTAAAACAACTAGAAATGTTATCTACCGTGTGCAAATGAAAGGTTGCTGAAAGAGAAACGAATTAGCGGTAAAACAGGAAGGAAGGCAGTGGGTCTGCGAAGAGAGGAGCAGCTACCGAGTAGCAAACACAGCTAACTTAGCTCCGTAGCAGTACTGTCTTGGACCTTGGTATAATTGCGCATGGTAAGTACACATTTTAAAACGTGCGTGCATTAACATGGTTTTCTTTCTTACCATCCTTACTTTTTTGTGTGTGTATGGTTGTCCAGAAAACGTAAGGATAGTAATATTGTTAGCAGAGAAGGCTAGTTAGCCAAACATAGTAGCCGCTTATGTAGCTGCTGTGCTAGCATCGCTAATTCGATTTATCTCAATAATCCACTATATTGTCTAATTAATGTGCTAACAGCGAGATGTAATGTTAAATCTTTATCGACACGGGTGATATGCCAGTCGCGATGACGAGTCCAGTTGAAAATATAAGACGTTTTCGGGTAATTCCCACAAACGACGTCTCTCTGTTGATTCTTCGGTATCACGGGCCTTCAACCTTAACATGCTTTAACCCTTCAATGTTGACCTTTCACCGACAGGAAAAGAAATATCTTTATCTTCCGTATCGATTTTCACCAGCCGGCTGTTAGCATCGTGTTTATGTTAATTTTGTGTTTTTAATGCTGATTATTTGTTGTCACCGTACAGCACAATTAAGCTGCATTTTGTTTCCAGCTAGCGTTAGCTTGATCGCTTTTAGGCCACAAACATTTATTTGACACAGTGGTAATAAACTTGGTTGACAGCTGATAAATGCGACCAGGTCGTTTCATGAAATGGAATCCAGATTGCCTTTTTATGGACTACGCAGGACGCTAGTACATAAATAACTAAAAGGCAAACTAATATCCTCACATTATGATAAATCCACTTATTTGTAAATTGGTAAATTAGAGACAATATTTTCAGTGAGTTGGCTCCAAAACAAAAATATTTACATTAAAAATTAACTTTTTTTTAAGCATACCTCTTCTAATGTGCATTCACTGAAATCTACTGTTGTAAAAAACAGTTCAAACTAATAGGATTTAGTTAGGATGATATATACATAATGAGACTAGAGTACTCTACCTGCCTTAATTTGATTATTGCTTACTGAGTGTCAGCTTGTTCAGGTCAAAGTGATCAGTTTTAAATAGCTTAACCAGACTAAGGTCAAGCTATTCAAAATACAACTTTGTCAAAAGTTCTGATTTTAGGTTTTTTGAAGCACCTTACTGAAGTATTCTGTATTGTCCGATTAGCTGCCTTTAAAAAAAATCCATAAATAATTATCAGAGTATTTGGTCTGCAGTATAACTAATGTAAAGGTGAAACTCGAAAAATTTGAATATGGTGCAAAAGTTCATTTATTTCAGTAATTCAACTTAAAAGGTAAAACTGATATATGAGAGATAGGCTCATTATATGTAAAGCCAGGCATTTCAGACTTTATTTGTTATAATTGTGAATTATGGCTTACAGCTGATGAAAACCCCACATTCAAAAGCTCAACTAGAATATTGTGAAAAGGTTCAATATTCTAGACTCAAAATGTCACACTCTAACCAGTTAATGAATCTAAACACCTGCAAAGGGTTCCTGAGCCTTTAGATAGTTTCTCAGTTTAAGTAAAATTACTGAAATAAATAGTCTTTAACACCATATTCAAATTTTTTGAGTTTCACCTGTATACACCTGTTCTGCTCTACAGGTGTGGACGCCTCATGGGACTCTGATGTGAAGGCGTGTGCAGTATTAGAATGGATGGACAGTCTCAAAGGATTCAGTTCGTTTCTACAGACAACAGCATGGCTTTAGGACATCGAATCCAGGTAAGGAATTCACTGTGGGAACCTTACATTTATTAACCCCTACCCCAGAGTTTGCATAAAACTAAAATGTTGTTACTCCTGCTTTAATTGTTTTACTGTAACAGATTGTAACAGATCAGCAGACTGGGCAGAAGATCCAGATCGTCACAGCGCTGGAGCCATCCTCTCCTGGAAAGCAGCAGTTTATCTTAGCAAATGCCGACTATTCGCCGGGTGGAAAGGTGATTGTGGCCAAGCAGGAAGGCTCGCCAAACAAAGTGATCCTTACTTCTTCAGACGGGTCTGGGGTCAACCAGCTGCTGTTCACCACTCCTGAACTGGCTGGACAACAGATTCAGGTCTGCCTGAAGATGTTGGTGACCTCTTCGTCTGTGTTTGGATTAAGAGAGAGAGAGAGGCGTTTTAAAAGCTCATGAGAGATTTAATGACTGGCATGTAAGCATGTTTATGCATTTAAAAATATTGTAATTTGCTATTTTGTGTTACTTTTCAGTTTGTGACTGAAGGCTCAGACCAGTCTATTGTCAAGCCTGTCGTGGAGTACTGTGTTGTCTGTGGGGATAAGGCCTCAGGTGGGAATTACACTTAAAAATTAAGTTTTTCTTTTTTTTTTTATAAAAAAATTAAACATATTTCTCTCCCTCTTTTTCCTCCCAGGGCGTCATTATGGAGCCGTCAGCTGTGAGGGCTGTAAGGGCTTTTTCAAACGCAGCATAAGGAAGAACCTAGTGTACACGTGCCGAGGCTCTGGAGACTGCGCCATTAACAAGCTACACCGAAACCGCTGCCAGTACTGTCGGCTGCAGCGCTGCATCGCTCTGGGCATGAAACAGGACTGTAAGGGACTATAAAGCTGGCTCTATACTTTTATTAACACAAAGATTCACATGAATAAAGTCAAATATTTCTTTTGTATTCTAGCTGTGCAGTGTGAAAGAAAGCCTGTTGAAGTTTCCACTAGAGAAAAATCTGCGAATTGCGCGGCCTCCACAGAAAAAATCTACATCCGCAAGAACCTCTGTAGCCCCCTGGCGGCTATGCCAACCTTCGTATCCGAAAAGGAAACTGCCCGGTAGATACAACTCAACAGCTCACTTTTACACCAGTCTGAAATTATCTTTACATTTTTAACATTTAATGATAAATATATATACTTAAACCTAAAAGCTACCACATTACTCTATATGGTTAAATAATATCCCATCTCTGTCTTTAGGTCTACAAGCTTGCTTGAGTCGAGCATGCTGCTCAACATTCAGCAGCCCTTCTCCAAGCTGGAAAACACAATCTTGATTCCTGCCTCCCCTGAAAAAGTAACACTTTAACTACTAAGTTATATTACAATCGTGCTGAGTCATGTTTGGACAAGTTTCGTAGTAACAGCCCCCTCCTCTACAGGATGACCCGTCTCAAGGGGATCTAGGTACTCTGGCAAATGTAGTTTCGTCCCTCGCCCACCTGAACAAAACCAGGGAGCTGAGTGAGAGCGAGAATGATCTGATGGGAGCTGAAACGCTTAGCAACGGGGACAGCTCCATGACAGACATCCAAGCCGATGAGCAAACTGCGAGTGAAATCACCAGGTGAGAGTTTATATAAGGAAACGTGGCTTTGATCTCGACCATTTGTTGTTGTTTTTTTCCATAATGGTACGTGCACTTGAGGTTTCCAGAAGAATACCCAGGGGTTGTTTTTTCGTTTTTGTCATGAAGCTTTAATAAAATTACGTCTCTGGCCATGTGGTTTCTGATTCCAGCCTTGTGGACGTAATCCGATTCATACATGTTCAATAAAAACCCACGTTTGTCCATGTCAGGGTTGTATTGTAGTGCTTCGACTTGTGTCGTCTGTTTGATTCTTAACCATGACCGTTTATGTTTGTTCAGAGCTTTTGACACGCTGGCCAAAGTCTTACACACCAACGACGGCTCAGAGGGAGAGTGCCTGGAGACAACGATGCAGCTGATGTCGGGGGAGCATTCGGGTCCTGTGGTAGAGCTGGAGGGGCCTTTGCTCTCTGACATCCATATCCCTTTTAAGGTATCAGAACCACGGATCCTTATTACTTCCTCTAAACTTAAATCACTTATATTTTTCTGTATTTATGATTATTTTATTAATTTCTCTACAGCTTATGATGCCTTTGCCTGTGCCAGAGTACCTGAATGTCAACTACATCTGCGAGTCAGCGTCCCGGCTACTTTTCCTCTCGATGCATTGGGCGCGCTCCATACCTGCCTTTCAAACCCTATGGTAACGGTTTATTTCTTTGTTTTGTTTAACATTATAATTTTATTTAATTATTACATCAGAGTTATTGTTGTCAAAGTTATTAACGTTCATTACTTTCTTTTCTTTTTTCCTCAGTGGTCAGGACAATGACATTAACTTGATGAAAGCCTGTTGGAATGAACTTTTCGCTCTGGGTCTGGCACAGTGTTCCAGTGTTATGAATGTTAATACCATCCTAAGTGCTATTATCAACCATCTGCAGACCAGCTTACAGGAAGGTACGAGGGCTCTGTCTGTGTCTTCTTTTTGTGGCACGCTTCTTGTTGAGGTTGTCGGAGCTGCTCTAACTTTTCCACAAAACCTGTCTTTTTTTGTAGAAAAATTGTCCCCAGACAGAGGAAAACTAGTGATGGAGCACATCTGGAGGATGCAGGAGTTCTGTAACAGCATGTCCAAGCTATCTCCAGACCCTTATGAATATGCCTACCTCAAAGCCATCGTACTCTTTACTCCTGGTGTGTGGTAGTGTGTTATTGCGTTTATTGTGTTCACATGTGCAAGTTTCTTACCTTGCATCCTTTTGTGCTAGATCACCCAGGCATAGAAAATATGCCACAGATAGAAAGCTTTCAGGAAAAAGCCTACATGGAGCTGCAGGACTATGTTACAAGGACGTACCCAGAAGACTCTTATCGGTTTGTACGCTTTACCTTTTACGCTTTTCCATAAATGGCGGGGGAGCAGTGGTACATCAGCAGACTTACTTTACAGAATCAGACAGATTGGTGATGGTATCACAGATGTTCTTGCTACATGTTTGAATCCCATATCTCCTTTTTGCCTCATTACTTCCAGGTTATCCAAGCTGTTGCTGCGTCTTCCGGCCCTCAGGCTAATAAGCGCAGCTGTCACAGAGGAGCTGTTTTTCGCCGGGCTCATTGGCAACGTGCAGATTGACAGCATCATCCCTTACATCCTCAAAATGGAATCCACCGACTACAACAGCCAAGCCGTGTCTGGCGTCTGACGAACTGTGCCATTTGTCATAGCGATATTGGATTGGGAAAACTTGACAGATAACCATTCCGAGAAGTCCTCAGAGCAGTAACTGAATGGTTATATCATAGTATGTTCATGACTCATTATCGTTTCTGAAAATCGCTCTAAACTTCTAACTTCTCAGTAACCAGTAAGTGGAGCTCAGCTCACAGGAAGGACAGATAAGGAATGCTGTGGAGGAAGCAAGCCTTCCAACCTTTGTTCAATCAGGAATCAACCCTTAAATCCTACAAAGCAGATTTAGCTTTTTATTAAATTGTATTTTACGCTTCATAGCCTACTTTTTTCTGACGATCTCATTTGTACTTTGAATGAAACAGCATGACTTTTTTTTACAGCTTCTCCCACGTGGCCTGGCTTTTAGTTTGAGTAATCATAAGGTGTGAAAAAATGTAAATGAATTTGTGAAACATTATAACTTAAAGGTTATCACCTTTTTATACTAATTTGTTTTAGTCAAAAGTATTGGCTGCATTACTTGTTAAATATTTGGCATCATATGGATCTGAATGAACTGTATATACGTTTGTATATAGAAAGCAACGAGAAAACTAACGGGCGACATTTGGTAATTTGTGTATTGCATCATCATTTTGGACATTTAATCTGGATGAAAAATATGGTCATGCCATTTGAAAATAAAACCATCTTTTCATAGTTTTTCTAGTAATTTGCTATTTCATTTGACTATTAAAATATGGGATTATGGTTTATTTTTGCCCTTTAACCTTTGTGTTGCTGCTGTTTTACATCTGGCTTTAAGTCTTGAGAAACACAATCTTTCCTACCACCTCCCTCAACTCTTTTATTTCTAAGAACCAATTAACTGACTTATAAAAGGACAGTGCCATAGAAAACCGCCTGAAGCTTTTTGTGTGCATGTAGCAATATAGGTTACGCAGTTTAAGGCTTATAACACACTTCTCAGAATCTGACCAGACTGCAGATTGTTTACATGCTCCGCCAGTATTAATAATTTAAAATCTGTATTACCCCAGAGACTTATTGTTGCAGTGTCGTGTCAAGTGACATGAAGGTGGAAGTTGTTCCTGGGTGCTGTAGACTAGACCTTCAAGACCTGTTATTAGCTAGTGAATTTTTTATTGAGGCTCTGCAGAATGGGACGATGTGTCTTAAGTTCCTTTTGCTTTAGTTACCCAGTAAACATCCAGCTAATTAAAGGCACTGAGCATAGCTGGTTACCAGCTTATGTTGTGCTTTGGTGATGGGATGCTGCTGGACCAGCATGCTAGACCAACATCCCATCCTAAACCAGGACCAAAACACAACATGCTGGTAACACCTATGCTGGTCTATGCTGTTTGTTTTTTTTCAGCAGAGTGATGTATTGAAATGAGATGAAGGGATGAATGATGTCGCCTGCTGCTGTTTCTTGTGGAGTGTGACCTGTAGCATGAGATTCAATGCTTTGTCATTTGAACCGAAAGATGCCCACAGTGGATGAGGAGAGTGAGAGAGAGAGTGTGAGTGTGAGAATGTAAATTTTGCAGGGTATGTACATACTTATACGCATAATGTGCTACATTAGCTGGTAGCACATTAGCAGTAGCCATAGACATAATTCAGTATCATATATTTTAGCTTTTTCGCTGCCATTGTAAGCAGATTTTGTGTTTCTGAATGCTATTCAAGCTCTTTTTTCAGGGATATTTACTGTAATCCGTGAATGAATGTCAGTTGACCTGAAGATGCTCAGGAACACGAAGTATGGTACAGCTGTCTCGCGCCGATACGCATGCGCATTGACAGCCTCTCCTTTTTCAGCAGAGAGAAGTGGGCGGAGTTTGCTCTCACACTCAGTTGTTTTGTGTAGGAGAGCCAGCGTGAGTGAAAGAGAGGGAGAGAGGGGGACAGACGACTCCGGGCTCACTGGGAATAGTTCTGACACCGTAGTGAGGTTCCGTTAGCCTCCTACAGGCTCCAGATGGGAGGTTATTATGCCCGGCATAAGCGTGTCCGTGCGAAGTTTGTCTGAAAAGGAGAAACACCTCAGCAGGCCGGATGGTGAGTGAAGCTTTATGAGTACATTCTTTTGTTAAGCTGTCCAAAACTCAGCCCCCAGACTGGACCAGGGGATCTCTTGTGGCAGAGATGTAGCGCTGTCCTTAGAGATTCACGAAAGCTTCGTGGCTTTAAACATAAATGTCTTCAAAGAAAGATCTAAAGTATCCGGGTATACATTTGGGTGCATATAACATCTTCTGTATGTAATAAGATGTAATAAGTATGAGAGGGTGTGCTGAAGACGCAACCATCGTAATAAGTGTTCCTAAGCGATTCATTAAGTTATTTATTAATACTCATATTTATACTTTCATTACTGTGTTGGATGCAGCTAGCCAGTTAGCTTAAAGTTTTAAGCTAACATAATCCCAAAACATGCTAAATTATTAGTTATGCTAACTGTCATTCAGTTTGATTGTTTTGGTCTTGGTGTGAAAAGTAAAGGAATCACTTCAAATCAAGTTTTCCTAGCCATCAATATATGATCAAATCCAGTGTAGCTCAGCATATAAACAATCTCCACCATAAAACAAAGTCACCACAATAAGCTAACACCATTTCAAAAAGGTGTTGGTTCCTTTTGTTCAGTGGCTGACCCAGTTAAGGGGTTGGATGAAGAATAGCTGTAATGTATATGTTCAGCCAGTCATACGTTTACTTCCCTGACTGCGTCTAATTCACTGAATTGAGGGCGAGTGTCAAATGTCCCATTTCTAAAATCTGTTATCATATTAGAGTGTTTTGGTCACATATAATAAATATATTTATTACTTCTTATACATTTTTTAAACTATTGCAGCCGAAGGGTTACGAAACATCAGCTGATAAATTTATTATGAGTAAAATCTGCCTATAACGCCGGTTGTTTTTCAGCTGCAGTGACACCATGGGGTAAGAATGCTTGATGGTTGTGCAACCAGAAAGTCTTCTAATTAAACCTCCAACGTCAGCTCAATCACCTTTTGTCCCTACAGGTGAAGCCTGACCAGGTGTTACATCAGATCAACATTAAATCATACTGAGACAGAGCTTCAGACATTCACACCAGCTTGTTAAATAATCACTAAATCTTTTTTTGTTGCCCTGGACTGTGTAGTTGTGCTTTTCCTCATTCTGTTGGCCGAGAATGACATTCCAGATTTGTTCCTCAACGAGCCTTTGTGCAGCAGATATAGTAGGTTAGAGGTCAGAGCTGATGTAACATTTGTGTTTTCATGACTTGGTTCCTGAAATTCTTGCTAACTCTACCATCTGTGGACACAAAACCTGTTTTACCACATTGAAGTTTTTTTTTTTAAAAAGCAGCATTTTTGTAATGTTGATCAAATCAAACAAAAGGACAGACATCACCCATCACACCAGCACTCTCTCTAATGATGCTGAGCTGTTTAATGGATGCTTTTGTGCTGTTAGTCCTTTACTTTTCCTGTCTAATGAGGTGCTTTATCTCTCACCAGCTCTGATGCATCATTGATTCTATTATTCATCTCATTTTGAATCATTACATTGACTACACCTTCATATTTACTGTAATTGAATCCCGCTCAATTCTCTGAGCACGGGTAGTTTTAATGGATTATTGATTTAGTCCTGGACCAGTTTGTCTATGAGAAAATCGCAAATATGCCTCCAGCAATTCATTCCCCTGATCTCATGGAGATTATTCATTCAGGAAACAGAAGACTTCAAACCCTCCTACTGCTCTTTTTCCTGCTTTTATTCGAATGAGGCTGATTGTTTGGCCTCCAAGTGAAGAAAGAATTCAAAGTTTGACTACATGAGCAGCTGGGACGTAGAGGGGAGGAAGAGGAGGTGGCGTTGGGTCAGCTCTCTGAAAATGAAAGATGTGCTCCTTGTTTTTCCCCCTCATCTCCCCGTGAGAGCCCTGACTGGGAGAGTATCCATGAGGATCAGTTCGGGAATACCAATAAGCACTGCAGGCTTCTTCCCCTCTGTGGCTCTGTTCTCTGCTGAAGGGAGTTTTGTCCCGTCTCTATGAGCAATGCCAGTTCTGTTAGGATCAGTGTTCATGTGCAGCACATCAAGGCCTCGTTGTCTATCGGTTTTCTTTAGACCACTGCAAACACCTGTGCTTGTATTTGCATGAGTCTGCACAACCCCACCTTGTGGTGTCAACAGATTACATCTGCGATGGAGACTGCCTAGAAGCACAGCTTCCTCATCATACTCTGACAACGTGTTTGCATAAGAAAATGTCAGCGGTTCCGATTGTTTTCTCCCCAACAACGACCAAAAACAGGCTTAGTAAGAAAAAGGTTATTTTAATACGGCTCGGTTTTTAATCAGTCATGAGCTGTTTAGGTTTACTTTTGCATAAAAAATCGAATCACTAACTAGATCATTGATCCAAGAGAAAGAGCACACTGCACCATCTGCAGGCTTTATCCACTCCTGTGATTTCGGCCCCAAACTGCTGCTTGGATTTAGGTTGATGGTTTTCAAAAGCAACAATGCAAAGCTTTGCCTTGTTGGGGGTCCAGATTGAGGCTAATGCAAATGGATCTTTATGTTCTGCTGTGGAGGGAGAGATCAGAACACATTAAATAGGTCATGGCATTAGACAGACGTTGTGTGGTTTGTGTATGTAGGGCAGCAGGAGGTGAAAGGTGGTTTACACAGGACCAAGGTGTCGGAGAGGCACCCCAGAGTGGTGTTGGTACAAATGATGATCATTGGGGTGACGGTATGAAGCCGAGTTGATTTTACACACTCGGACTCTAGCTTGATGAGCTAGTGGCTAATTTCTACCATCATCTGCCATCTTAAGACAGCTCATGGATTTCAAGGCTTTAAAACAAGCCTTTAGTGTGGATATGTGTGTGTGTGCGTGTCTAAAATGTAGAGGTTTCTCTGCTCCAACACAGCTTATTTGAATCATTATTAAAAGGCTTCTGCAGAACTCGATGACCTGCTGAACAGGTAATGCAACCATCGAGTCAGGTGTGTTGGAGCTGGAAAACAGCTAATGAGTGCTGAAGCTTACAAAGTGAGAGATGGGACTTCGTTTAGTTCCTGATTTTGCTTTATGCAGCCTGGTCGAACAGCTTTTTGTGCATTTTGTTTATTTGAAAACCGGAAATGTCTTTTTCACCAGTCTGACTCAAACTTCCTCCTGGAGGAGGATATTAAGCTTCTCTGTCCTTTGTACAGCAAACAGGTTTGACCAAAGGGCTGTGACTGCATGTGTGAGTGGTTTAGATCAGGCTTGATCTCTGGGTGGAGCAGAGATACTGTTCAGACTATACGTCAGCTCAGTGAATTCACACTCCAGCCCGGTCCTGGACAGAGACGAGGTGGGACACAACAAAACGGGCTTTTCTCTCGGCTAAGAAAGAGTTCTGTGTTCAAGGAGGACAGATGCCAGAGAGCGTGGGGCCAGGACGGAGGCTGAAACACCCCCGGCATGCCTGAAACAATCAGCACCACATTCTCTGATTTACCAATGTACATATTATCAGCTGTGTTTATAAAGTTCAACCATAGTAACTTAGAAACGACACGCGTAATCTCACGCAGCATTGCCAGAGCTCATGTGACGTGTTTTAGCTCTGAGTTAAGTTTAGCTCAACTCTAATATTTACTAAGTTAAAGCCATGTTTTAGGTTTAGTTCGCTGTAGTGACCAACTGAGTTTCAAAAGTTAATCACTTGTAGATGAACGTCCAGTAATTCCTTTGTGAGGGTTTCGTTACAACCTGTCCTGGTTTAGGGATGGAGAAATGATCACACACACACACACACACGATTGTTAAACTACTCTACATTCCTAAACACGCTAACCTCTGAGCTTCACCTAATTTGAAAGAACTGCCACCCTTTAGAGAAAAGAAGTCTGACCTGATTTAAAGAAGAAATGGTTTGGATATGACACATTCTGAAGGATCATCAGAATGTTTTATACAATTAAAGGAACAAACACTCAGAAGTGGTCATCCTTACACACACACCAGCCTAGAACAGACATTTCTCTGACAAATTCCTCCAGAACTGCATCAGACTATCAACAAGTTCATGAAATCTGCACCAACATTTGGATAAAGCTGTGATAAGATAGGATTCCCTCTGCTGAACGTGTATCTTATTTTACGAGTTAACTGCCTGTGGTTGACTCAGCCTCATCTTGTCATGATTGTCATGTGTTAGATAGCGTCAGTTTGTGGTGAACTGTATTACTCAGATGTACTTAGCTTGTCTTTTTCACGGTGATGATGAAATACTGCCAGAGGATTGCATCCTAAGTCTGCTGTGAGCTGTTTGTTTGCTTGAATAGACGTGTTTTATTTGTAAAGGATTAGCACAGCTTTGTACCACCCTCAGTGCTTGTTCTTTTTGCTTAAGGCTTTATCAGCTTATTTCCTGTCAGAGCACTGCTGTTGCAGCAGTGACTCGCATGGGAACTTATTGCAGTTTCATTGCACTTGAAGTAACACCCCCTTTAAAAAAAGTGCAGAAACCAGATTAAGTTTCTAATTCTTTGTCTTTTCAGTTTTCTGGTAACCGAGCCTTTTCTGGTCTCCCATCATGAGTAATCATGCCCACATGACTCTCATCTGCAGTCTGCTGCAGAGGAATCTTATTTCATTACTTCGTCTTTAGTCTTGTGCACAACTTACAGTGGAATCAAACAGTAAAGTATTCTAGTTATTTAGGATTTTATTCCCATATTAGTCAGGCTGATTCATTAAAACGTACAGTGATTTCACCATAAAAGTCAGTTTAGCGTAACTGCTTCTTTGAGTGTTGAAGGTTTTCACAAATAAAGACACACACAAATGCAGTTTTCATAGGAATCTACATGAGTGGTTTAAAAAAACTACAAATTTATTATTTCTATTTATTTATTTACTTTGTCACAGGACCGGAGCACCGAGAGCGGGTTTTTCAGCCTGCCTCTCTCAATGCGTCGGGGTTCCTCAGAGAACAATCTGGATGTAGACCTCCCAGATGGAAGTTCCCGCTCTGGGCTCGGCCTGGAGGTTCAGCGCAGCTATTCCTGTTTGGACAACCTCCAGCAAAAGATCCTGAAGGTGACGGAGCAGCTGAAGATTGAGCAAACGGTCCGAGATGAGAACGTGGCCGAGTATCTGAAGCTTATGAACAATGCGGACAAGCAGCAGGTGGGGCGCATCAAGCAGGTGTTTGAGAAGAAGAACCACAAGTCGGCGCAGAACATCGCACAAATGCAGAAGAAACTGGAGCAGTACCATCGAAAGCTGAAAGACAGCGAAGCCCATCTCAGCCACCCTCCTCGCTCCTCCTCTGTCAAACGCAGCACCATACCCAGGGAGTCCACCAGAGAGCTGCTGAAGGACATGACCGGCAGCGGCCGACACCCCACCATGGACAAGATCAAAACCATCGGACCAGGAGTTTCCCTCTCCCCTCCTTTCTTCTTTAACAAACCCAGAGAGTTTGCCAACCTGATCAGGAATAAGTTTGGCAGCGCTGATAACATCGCCCACCTAAAAACCAACCTGGACTCCTCCTGCCCCTCGCTGCCTCCTGAGAGCACAGGGAAAGGCCTGAGTAGCAGCACGTCTTTGGTGGGAAAGTCCAAATATCCCAGTGATGATGAGTGCTCCTCAGGCAGCACCTCCTTTTCAGCAGACAGCAATGGGAACCCCGCTCTAGGAGGAGCGAGTGGAGGACAGGGACAGCAGGCCGGGGGAGACGTCCACGGCAAACTGGACCTGTACTATGATGATGTGCGGGAGATTAAAGACACCCAGAGCCAGTTGGAGGAAGACATTGAGGAAATTAGGACACAGTTCAAGAAACATTATGACCTGATGAGCCAAACACTACAGGAGGAGAAATACAGGTGTGTGTCTTTACTTTATAATCCACCTTTTTTTGTTATCAGGATACAAATCTAGAAGCAGTTGTATTGTTTTGCTAAATGCATTTAAACACACCAACACCCTGTATCTTGACTGACAGGTACGGGCGTTTGGAGGACCAGCTGAACGACCTGTCAGAACTTCACCAACATGAAATGACCAATCTGAAGCAGGAGCTCGCCAGCATTGAGGAGCGGGTGGCCTACCAGGCTCTGGAGAGGGCCAGAGACATACAGGTGAGCAGTTATGAACCAATATGTTTATGAGTCAAAGTCCAGGTCACGTAGGCAGCAGCTCAAGTATCTTCCAAGCAACCTCCACCAGCTCCTCTGGTGGGATACCAAAGCATTCGAATATTCCCCAAAGCATGTGATCATCGGTGAGGAGTGGTATGAAGATCAACCAGTGAATTGAGAGCTTTGCGTTCTGGCTTAGCTCCGTCTTCATCATAGTGGACCACTTCAGCATCTGCATCACTATAGATGCTGCCCTGGTCAGCCTGTCGATCTCCCACTTTGTCCTTTTCTCACTCAAGAACAATAGGCCATGTAAAAAAATGTGGCAGAGTTTTTGTAAAATCAATGAATCTCCCCTGTCCATCTAGGAAAAGAACTTGGGTCCATCCCACCTTGTTCTCAGCAAGAAAATCCAGTGCACTGTGAAGCATATTCATAGGCATGCCAAGCCTGTTGTTAGCAGTAGTTTCTCAAATCTCCAGTGTCTTTGCCTAAAAACATTCCTTAGATGTGGACTCTTTAGGTGGTGGGCTATAACCATCTTCGCCTGTGGTCTTCTACATAGAGCAGCAAGTGAGCTTGGAGAAACAAGCGAGGGTAAACACAGGTTCACATGGGATGTCATTTTTGTTGTGGGCGAAACCTAAAACCCCAGTTATTTACATCCACAAGCAAAGTGTATTGAATATCGGCAATTATCGGTTATCGGCCATAACAGCATCATTAATATCAGATATTGACCAAAATTTTCATATAAGCACATCCTTTAACAGAGCCAAAGGGAACGAAACCTGGACCAGACCAACTCTCTCTTTGCTCAGAATCAGTTTGTTAAAGAAACTCTGTGCTGACCTAATCTGTTGTGTTCCAGGAAGCCCTTGAGTCGTGTCAGACCCGCGTGTCCAAGCTGGAGCTCCACCAGCAGCACCAGCAGCAGACGGTCCAGCTGGAGAGTCCCAACGCACGTGTCCTGCTAGGAAAAAGCATCAACATCATGCTGGCCGTCATCACCGTCATCCTGGTGTGCGTCTCCACCGCGGCCAAGTTTGTCGCCCCGCTGATGAGGAGCCGGTACCACGTGGTGGCGACCCTCGTGGGGGTGTGCTTCCTGACTGTCTTCTGGAAGAACTGGGACCGTTTACAGTTTGCCATCGACCAGATGTTGGTACCCGCTTAGAAGCGAAGAGATCATTCTTAATAATTAACGATGTAGCTGTTATAATGTGAGGATTGGTTTTACAATCCTCAGAGGACGTGATTATTTTTAAGAGGTTCGTGTTTTTTAAAGACAGTGTGGATTTTTTATTTCTTCTCTTGCCTCTAACGTGAATGTTTTACTAACAACCTGCAAACTATATTTAACAATAAATGTTGTTATTGTGAAATCATCTGAAGGCATAAACGGGTCAGAACCAGTTATAAGAAAGGTGTAGATGAGTGTGTTTTTACAGCAGATGGATACAATTGTCTGATCTTATTCCAGCTGATCATGTGACTTCCTTCGGCCTTGACCAAAACAAAAAAATTGGTTATGAATTACATTTTTATGTTTTTGTTTATTTCCTCTAGTGAGGACAGAACACACAACTTTTCTAGACATGATAATTTGTAAAAATAAATTTGTAAAAAATCAATTTTACTCGGGTTGTTTTGTCTGATGCTGAAATTTGTTGATCTGAAACTAAGTTACAAAAAAGAAAAAAGAATAAATCAACTTTCTTGTTGCCTTCAACGCCTCATCCTCAACTCTGAAGACATTTTCTGTTTGATTTGGGGTTAAATTGAAGAATGATTCAGTTGTTTTGACTCAGATTTCCAGTAGATAGACCAGTGCTCTCCACCCCTGATCCTCAAGGGCATGTTTAGGTGTTTCCCTGCTCCAAAACACGTTTAATAGTTGATTTACCCGTTTAGCAAGTCTTCAAGCTCTGCAGACGGATTTTTATCACCAGCTGATTAAATCAGGTTTAACAAAGCAGAGAAACCATTTAAAATATGCAGGATGGTGGCCCTCAAGGACCAGGATTAGACACCCCTGTTTTCTAACTGGCCTACTGCTGTTGAAACCCACGCTGTCTGGTGAATCTGGGACACTCTAAAGGTGAGAGATGAACCCCTTCTTCACCTCTGAAGAAACACGGATTAACAAACAAGATCTACTTGGGGTTTTAAAGCATCAATCTGGAGTTTTGTTCGGTTAGATCACCTGTAAATTCAGTATTGGTCAAATGCTGGTCTATTCTGATGAAAATCCAATTAAGATGGTGAATAAATGCTGTAACAAATGTGACAAGCATTTGACCGGACTCAAACAGGAACCAGAATGAGAGACGTGCTTAAATCTGCAAACAAAAACAGTCCATATTAAAAACATTTATATATGTTTTATAACAAATTGAGGAAGTGGCCATTGATTTTCAAAGTTCTCCTGTTTTCTAATCCTTTCCACTCTGCAGCAGTGATCGGTGCCTTTTATAAGGAAGTAAAACATTTGGAAACAGCTATGTCAGCATCTTTCTTTTGCCTACTGAAGTAAAACTAAAATAAGCAACGTCACGTAAATATTAGGACAACACACACACGTATACACACAGTATGTAAAGAATGAATTAGATAACTCACACAAGGACTTCTAATGGTGAAATCCTCTAGAAACCCACCGCTGGGGTCAGAGAGAGAAGAGAAGGGGATGTACGTCACAGTTACTTCACTTGGCTGCAAAGATTAAAGACACCTGGGATTAAAACTCTTGTAAAATCCGATCATGTCTGAGATGAAATCTGAAGTTAAGATGGTTCAGAACCTAATCTTTGCCACAGAGAAATGTTTCAACCTATAAAGATTACATCTTAAATGGATTACACCCCAGAGCTATCAAGTTTAAAGTAAAGTTCGGATTGAGATTATGTCTGCTGGGGTTGGAGGAGCTACAGGTTATATGTTGGCCATTCTGTCACACACAGTTCTCCCAACTGGAAGAAATCAAACAACAGATTTAGCCAAATAAAAAAAAAAGTATTTTTCAGCTTTTAAGACAAAAACAATAGGTCAAACAAAAGCCCATGTGTGATTATGGCAAAAATGTTATATCATAATTTGGAGTCTAATCCTCTAAGACAGCAGGGCATGCAATTTTTGGAAAGGCATAATAGGAGGTTGCCACAAATGCAGGACACTTTTTATTGTGTTTTAACAATTTATGGATACTCAGATGTAGGAAAGTTACTCAGTAAATACCTATTTAATGCCGTAAGCGTAATTTGAATTTATTCATAAATATTTGCATTGTACAACATTTTGAATTCTTCACAGAAATACATTATTTGTATTAAATACAAATACTTTGTTGCATCATTATTAGCACAATTAAAGGTGCAATATATAGGAATGGGGTAACACTGACATCTTGTGGTCAAGTTTGGTTACTGCAGGACATTTTTCTGGGGAGGGAAAAAAGATAGCTTACTATTCTGTAATTCCATGAGTTATATGGCTGTTTTCAGCTATAGGCCATTTCTCAATACTCAAGTACATTCTTGTGTACCTGTCAAGCATGTTCTTGTCAAGTACAGCAGAAAGTCCGTTCTACCAAGTACAGGAGGACGAGGACAGCATTTGGAACAGAACCGAACCCCATTCCATCATGGCAACAAGCGCTGCTTTATTCTACGGTTAGAAAAATGACCTGAAATAAAAATAAAAATCTAGTTTGTCCCCTAAATAACAAAATAACAGTTATTTGTATAATATTTGGTCCACTTTTTTTAATCAAACTTGATAAAAAAACAGCATTTCTCACTGTTAAACGAAGGCAATGCTGCTTTTATTTTGATAGAGGGTTAGCTAATTAACATTTTGAGGTATGTGAAGAGTCAGGGGAAAAAACAGTAAATTTTACAGGTTACACACAATATAATACAATAACAGACAACTTTATATTTATTTAGTTGTATTTTTGATATGAAAACACTACAGTTATGAGCTTTTGTCACAGTCCTGGGTGAGTGGCTGCTAACAAGTCTAGTGTCTATCTGCAGTAGCGGGCACACCTGTGGCTGATCTCGCCAATTACCCAAGAGGTTTAAGGAGCAGCAGGACACCATCACGCCACCATATGATTACTCACATTGGGTAGCTTCAAGTCAAGTCCTCTTGTGCTTAAATTACTCGTGTGATTTTGCCCATTCTAATATTTAATTGGACCACCTTTAGCTTTGATTACGGCACACATTCACTGTGGCATTGTTTCAATAAGCTTCTGCAATGTCACCAGATTTATTTCCATCCAGTGTTGCATTAATGTTTCACCAAGATCTTGCATTGATGATGGTAGAGTCTGACCTCTGCACAAAGCCTTCTCCAGCACATCCCAAAGATTCTCAATGGGGTTCAGGTCTGGACTCTGTGGTGGCCAATCCATGTGTGAAAATGATGTCTCATGCTCCCTGAACCACTCTTTCACTATTTGAGCCCGATGAATCCTGGCATTGTCATCTTGGAATATGGCCGTGCCATCAGGGAAGAACACATCCATTGATGGAATAACCTGGTCATTCAGTATATTCAGGTAGTCAGCTGACCTCATTCTTGGAGCACATCCTGTTGCTGAACCTAGACCTGACCAACTGCAGCAACCCCAGATCATAGCCCCGCCCCCACAGGCTTGTACAGTAGGCACTAGGCATGATGGGTGCATCACTTCATCTGCCTCTCTTCTTACCCTGATGCACCCATCACTCTGGAACAGGGTCCATCTGGACTCAGACCAGTTTTTAATAATGCGTTGGACAGTTCTGAACCCAGTTTTAGTCGTTTCTGCAATCTCCTTAGATGTTTTCTCTGCTTGATGCATGCCAATGATGTGACCCTTCTCACACAGACTAACATCTTTTCCACGACCACCAGATGTGTCTTTCCACATGGTTGTTGAAGAAATGAGAAGCAACTCATTGCACCAGTTGGGGTTAAATAACTTGTTGCAGCTGTAAGATAATCGCCCATGCAGTAATTATCCAATAGGAGGCTCCTACCTACTTGTTTAGTTAAATCTAGGTGGTGACTTTCATTTTGGCTGAGCAGTGAATTTGCTTTTCACCAATAATCCTTAATTTTATGATTTGTCAGCAAAAGCTAAAACATAAAAGATCAGATTTGTACATTTTTATTTCAGTTAAGAAATATTAAATCAGCAATTGATTAAATTGAAATTCATTTAGTCTAAAAACAACAATAAACATCCTGCACCGTTTGGACACTGGAAGTGTAAAAACTCTTTCAGAGGGTAATTATTCCAGAAAAATACTTCATCCTGTTGTATCATAATTAAAAAACACTGAGGTAGATGCAAGGCACTAAATTACGACCATTTTAATGAGCCAATGATCTAGATAAATATAACTTTACTCCACAGTGTTGCTGGACGACACATCAACATGTTAAACAGCAATATGACTAAAGTTACCCAGAATTTACTGTCATGAATCAACACGGGAACAACAGAATACATCCACATCAATCTTTTATCACCAAAGACTTTTTTTTAGGTCAATAAAACTTGTTGTTCTTGCAATCAAAAAAACATTTCACTCATGACGAACTCGTTTCCTTGGTGATGCTGGAGGATCCAGAGCGAAGGCAGTGGGAGAATTGGGACGGGACTCTGGGATGTATTCAGTCTGATACTTGTCTATGTACGGTTTGGCCATGTCCCACACCTGAATAAAATATATATGTAGGAAATTTACACATGATCCCTTTAATTATCAGTTACATTGAACTTTTATATGTAGGACTTGCCTTCTGGTCTATTATGAGACGGTGAACAGCTTCAATGTCTGGAGACATGAATCTGTCTTTGATCCACGGCCTGTTAGCAGCAGCAGAAACGAGAGGAAAACAGATAAATATTAACCATCCTGTGCATCATTCAGAGCTCTGTACCTTGGCCTCCTCTGTTTGACTTACTTGACCACACTTCGCACGAGGTCATAGACCTTCTCCAGAGGGGTGGTGGTACGAAGTGGGCGGAGAAACTCAATACCCTGACAGGCCACCAGCAGCTCTATAGCAAGAACTGATCACAGAAATCATCGAGTCAGTTTGGTAAAAGGTAGTAAAACAGTGAATAATAACATCTTTATTAGGAATCATGTTGGTTTTACTCTAGAACATGTTTGCAACAAAACCACAAATGCAAAAGTAACGTAGCTGCATCATTAAAGCACTAATGTTTAACGTTTGCAGCTGCGCTCCTATTGAGATTTGAAGGATTGTTGCTTTTGCTTATCCTAGAAATCTAGACAAACCTTGCAGTAGCAAAAGATTTTGCTCTGCAGGTTGGTCTAGCCATGCTCCATTGTACCCATAGTCCTCTATGAGAGAGACATTGGGCCACTTAGCACCAGAGCTGTGATGGAGAAAAACTACAAAGATGGCATCGTTTCAGTGACAGCACTCGTTTGAAACAGCTTTGGCATCAACTTTGGACGAGTTAAAGTTGGGCTTTCCTTTGAGGCATGAGCGGATAGAGGTATTTAAGTCCTTTATTTTGAAAAATGATGTATTTGGTTCTTCTTCTATGGTGTAAGGCGGACTGCTTTCAGTAGCGACTGATTTCAGTAGCGATGAATATGTCACATTGTCCGTTGCTCTGACTGGTCCTAGCGCTGTCCAATTGTCTGCAGAGACAGTTCGAAAGACAACCACAGATTCTGCCCCCTAGCTCCTTTAAATATATTAATTTAGAGAAATACATTAGCATGTCTAAATATTTCAACATAAATTCCAGCAATGATTAAAACATACTATACTTAGAAGCTAATGTAATTATACTGTCACATCTAAATGTTAAAATCTGAATATATGTGATAGTTTTAATATTTTTGCTAATGCGCAACAATGAAAATAACCAACCAGAAAAAAAGCAGAGTAGAGCGATCCCCCTAACTTTCATGGTCAAACTGTGTGAGTTTTTTTTAAATATAGATCATATATCTAGGTCCCTTTCTAGGTTCTTCCTGCACATTCATAAATGATCCAAAAGAATCAGAAACATGATCTCTTCACCCTGCTTTTATTTTGGTAGGCTACTTCAGTTTTACAGCAGTCTGAATTTGCTTGTTATCTAAATAATTTGTTTAAAACTGATAAAGTTAGATAAAGAATTCCATGTTTAGGTGTATGTATGTAAGTTTGATTTTAGTTACTGTTTAAACTTTATCGTTTGTAGTAAAATAACTTATTTTTTGTAGGATTTGATTATTTTGAACATACATTGATTCTTAATGCTTACTTTCACTTCCTAAATATTCAAATAATTTAAAGCACATTTAAATGGTTACAGAGAAATTGTGTAAAGGATCACCCAGGCTGGGAACATGATCATCTGTTCTTTTCACAGAATTTTCAAGACAATAGTTTTAGCATCTAGATCGATTTTAACTGTATTTAACTTTTTTTTTTAGGAACTCTTGAAAAACAACCTGGTTGAGTTATTTACTGAAGGAAAACGTTCACCTTGCTCCACATGCTCTATAACCCTCAGGGACTTTCGAGCGGCCCAGCCTCCCATGGACACATGGTCCTCTGTGGCAGCACTGGTGGACAAGGAGTCCACCGAGGACGGGTGGCACAAAACCTTATTCTCTGAAACTGAACAAAGAACAGGCCTTTTCTTCACCCAGCTTCACAAGTATGACAACCATCTTGGATTGTAATTTGTTTTGGATGAATGATCATAAACACCCTTCCTGTCTTATTCTCACACACTAACCTAAAGCAGCAGCAGTGCAGTGGGCGATCATGAAGCCAGAGTTGAGGCCGCCCTCGTTGACGAGGAAGGCAGGCAGCTCGCTCAGGGAGGGGTTACACAACCTCTCAATCCTCCTCTCACTGATGGAGGCCAGCTCATGGACGGCGATGGCTAAAAAGTCCAGAGCCTGGAAGAAACAAATGATCATTAACAGGTGACAAACATTAAACCTACAACAGATAAACATTTCATCCCTCACAAACCTTTGCTGGGTATTCACCGTGGAAATTCCCACCTGAAATGGTCTCGCCTCGCTCTGCAAATACCATCTTTTATCACCGTTAAAGCACAGTAAGTGTTACAGGTTTCAGCTGTAATCTGATGTAAAAATGCAATCTAAATGGAATGTTAAATGCATATTCATGCAACAGATGCAATACTTTAGTGAAGGATACAGGGTTGTCAGTAGCACTGTTGATTTCTACATTGATGATGTCCTGCACAAATTTTATGGTGTCATTTGTGATCCCATGAACCTGTGCACAAAGAGAACATGATACTAAGGAAGTGTACCGATAAGTAGAGTCACACCAGGGAGAAAAAAAAATCAGTGATGTCAAGTAAAATATGTTGTTTTCCAGAATATGTAAAAAAAAAATTAAAAGTTGTGAAAAAAGTCACTATATTTCCAGAAAAAAGTCATAATGAAGTAATAATGAGTTGCAATCTTTTGGAGCAGTATTTGGAACTTCTTTTCATCCTTCACAATAAGAGTCTGAAACACACAAGCTTAACACAACACAGTTGAAGCTCATAATAATAGTTTAATAATCCTGCTGTCTTATCAAACTCCAACAGAGAACAGTAATAATAAACTAATTTATAAACTACAGATGTTTCAAGGTTTGTGTGTATGTTTTAGACTTTTATTGTGAAGGGTTAAAATAGGCTTTGAGTTCCACTGTGGAAACTTCTACAGAAATAGCCCAAAAATACCACGTCATTTATAGTTACCTCTGTAAAAGCACACCCAGACCCTTGGTTATAATAATAATAATAATAATAATAATAATAATAATAATAATAATAATAATAATAATAATAATAATAATAATGGTGAATTTTTCTGGCTATTCTTAACATATCTAAAGTCCAACATTTTTTTAAATAGTGTTTACATTTTATCTCAACATTTTTACTTTATTTTTACTTTTTTCCTCAACTTTTTCATTAATTTCAACTCCTTTTTTTTTTGTTTTCATGTGGCAGTTCCTTCATGGCACGTCTGAGTTGTTGCCCACTCTGAGATCTGCCTTGTCAGAGTCTGACAGAGTTTTTCTGGTGTTTGCACAAAGGGTTATTTCTGATGGGATGATCTAACCACTACTGGTTAACCCCTTCATGCACAGTGCTGTTGGCAGCTATTCAAAAGTTGTTTTTATGGGGGTGGATTTTTTGGCCTAGCTGTGCCAATGAGGTTACCTGAGGACAGCATCTCATCGTGTAGGCATCCTGGACTCTGTCACAGAACCTGTGGCTCTCTAGAAAAACACACCAAACACAAGCTGCATTTCAGTGCTGCAGGTATGAGAGAGCAACCTATCTAACGTTAAAATAGGGTTTGATTTGGGGGAAATTATTAAAACAGGAGAGAAATTCAAACCCGTACATAAGTATATGTGGCTCATATGATTTAGATCATTTTATTTGTCTACTTTATCTCAGTCTGTCCACTGACCTGCGATCTCGGATAGATGGTGATCAGAGTCCAGCAGCGAGCGGAAGCGTTGAGCAACCTCTATCTGTCCAGGATGAGGCCGCAAAGCATGGATGTCTATGAGAGGAGACCAGAACATGAGCAGACATGAAGGTTAACAAGGAGCTCCTGTTAGTTCAGTTAACGTGTGCTGCTGCTGCTGCTGCTCACCACTGTCAAAAGCCTTAGTGGTTCCCTTCAACACCTCCAGGGTGAGAGCAGCAATAATATCTGCCTGGCGGGCGATCGCCTGGGCTCTCTCCACCGCCTCCGCCCCTAAAGAGGTGATCATCTGGGTCCCGTTAATCAGAGCAAGACCCTGAGGGGGAATGCCAGAAAAGAGAGACGGGTGTATTTTTGTGTTTTTAAAGGCCGTCTTTAGAGAACTGGTGCAGTTTTGAAAGGTAGATAGTACTTGAAGGAATCTGAAGCTTTACTTTTATTTAAAATCTAAAAGAAAAAAAATTACATGACAAAATTTTCATGAATTTAAAAAATAATACACATGTGGCGCCTATTTAGAATGTGTTTGGTTAGACTAAAAATGAAATGCTTCTCATTCTTTTTGCATAAGTAAAAACGAATCAGAGATCAAATCTGAATGATGTGAACTTATATTTATGGTGAGTTTACAACCGCTAACTGCAGTTCTTTACTTAATAAGGATAATCCAGTGGGTTTCTGTCGATAGGTTATAAACAACTAACGTCTTACCAGTAAACAGCTCTCTGAATGACCTTAGTTTGCAGAAATGGGGGTTAGATTTGACCAGATTGACAAGCAAACGGCTAGTCTGAACAGGGCGGAGACGAAAATAAATATCTACTGTTTCAAAGCAACTCAAGATATCCCATAGCGGTTCACGCAAACATTGTTTTATAAACCTTTACAACAATTTTGCATCACTTCACTTGAAAAAACTATGAGAATCCAAAAGTGTTGATTTCATTGATGCAATCTTTTTGTCAGTTTTTTCATCAAACAAACAAAAATGAAAAATAACTGAAAAAATGACTAAAATTATTTGACATTTTCATCAATGAAAAAAAAACGAGACAAAAATTGACAATGAAGAAAATCCAATGAGAAGATGCAAGGAACAGACAAAAGAACCAATCAGCAAATGGAACAGGTGGGACTCTATAGAGGAAAGAACCAATCAGAGTCCAGAGCTAGCCGCTGCTTGAACAAACTCCCGGGAAGACAACAGTTGAACAATTTATATCAAAGAGGAGCAAAAGTCCACGGCTGAGAAAAGAAAGCATTAAATGTGAGGATCTGAAAAGTATTTGCTTGGTGAGTTAAATAGCCTTTGTCATATTGGGCAACTTATGAGTATGTCAAGTTATGCTGCATGAATGTGATTAATACGGCTTTATAGTATATACATTTTATGGTTTATTTATTAAAAACATGTCATCATGATGCACTATTTTTTACTTATTTATATGTAGAAAAACAAATATTTAATAATTATACAGATTAGATTACTTTATTCATATTGAGAGACACAATTTCAAACTGTCATTGTAAGTTTTTATATTTTCCAGTATTTGATTTTAAATAAAGCAATTATAAATAAAGAGTTTTACTGCACTAAAGTGTGAATTTTTCTTATTATGTTACAGTTTCAAGTAGGGTAGCTGCCATTTCCTTTACAGACGTTTTCATTTCCTTGACTAAAATAAGACTGAAACTAAAACAAATTAGAGGACTAAAACAAGACTAAAACTAAATATATATATTTTTTAAATGAGCCCTGTAATCCAGCTCTGCAGGGTGCAAAGGAAGAGCTACAGCTAACTGCTACTATTTGCTGCCCAAATAATCATAGCTGAGCTGGTTGAAATAGCTGTATCCAACTATTAAGGAATTATTGGTTCATAATCTTTCCACAGAACCCACTTTTAAAGATCTGATTTATTACATTTTACTGTATTATAGACAGAGCAGTAGGCGTTACCTCTTTAGGCTTTAATGATACTGGCTTTAGTCCATGAGCCTCCAGGACCTGATCAGATCAGTAAAGAAAAGTAAAAAAAAAAAAAAAAACATGTACAACATCAAAGGTCATCAAAAAGCAAACATGTTCTCCTGATGGACCCTGCAGCCTTGTACTATTGCAAATACAAGGCGCGTTTACTGAAAACTGTTGTTTATGACCACAGAGAAAAGACTCATCTTACATATTTGGCATCTGCCCATCCGCTCTTTGGGGACCACATTTTACCCTCTCCCATCAGCCCCAGGGCCAGGTGTGAGAGGGGTGCCAGGTCCCCACTGGCACCCACTGTTCCCTTCTCTGGAACAAAGGAGAGGCAGGAAGCTGCAGGAGTAGAGACCAGGATTAATCATGTGACAGTCCAAAGGATGTTATCAAATATTGACTGAAATCGTTATCCCACATCTTGATGGGATAACAGAAGTTGGTTGAAGCTCACCATTGAACGCTTGGATCATTGCAAGAAGAGTTTCCAGAGAAATGCCACTGTGTCCCTTAGCCAAAACGTTGATCCTTAGGGCGAGCAGCATGCGTGTCCTCTCAGGGCTCAGCGGGTTCCCCAAACCTACGCACCAGATCACAACTCTGAAGCGTTTTCAAAGCTCTGAAATATTATTCTTGATGGGAGTTTATAAATAATTTTATTACCTGCTGAGTGTGAACGCACTAAGTTTTCCTGCAGCTCCCTGTGGAACAAAAACATTTGACCATCAACATGTTCTCCAACAGAGGACAGAGACAATAAACAGAGCATAAATGGGGCTTTTACTTGAGCTTGCTGACAGGAATGACAGTTCGGGCAAATTTCCCAAAACCTGTAGTGATTCCATAGACAACTACAGACAGAAGAGAGAGTATGTGATTGTGTTTCTGTAATAGTGTAAACCAGTTGGTGCTGAAATGACATGATTTATTTAGATCTTTCATATATCTTGAATTGACCTTTGTTTTCTTTGACAATGGTGTCCAAAAGTTCTCGTGATTGCACAACTTTCCTCTCGGCCTCCGAGGTCAGCTAAAAGAATGTCAGCAAACGGTTACTTCGAGTTGAATAATAAGTAACACAGATAAACTGTGCCAAAGAAAAGAGCACACAGAGTGCATTGATCATTACCTTTATCTTGTAGAGTCCTCTTCCTAAGTTAACCAGATCTGTGGATGTCAGACTGTTGCCATCCAAGAAAATATACTGAACAGGGAACCGCGTGTTAAAAAATTATAGCACTCGACAAAATGTTTAAAAGTTTAAATAAAAACTGAACTTACTTCTCCTGGTTCTTTGTATGCAGCTGTTCTGATTTGGGTAGCTTAGTTAAGGATGGATTCAAATAAAACTCTATTTATTAGTCCGTCACACACACACACACGCACGCACACACACACACACACACACACACACACACACACACACACACACACACACACACACACACACACACACACACATATTTAGGGATACATGTTAGAAACTCCAGGCTCACATGGGATGAAGTCAGGAGACATGGTGTCGCCTTCAATTGCTGAAAGCAAATCAAAAATATTGTTAGCTTTAATTGCATAATTTATGAAAGCTGTGCGTAATTACGCACGAGTGCACACGGTAAAGCATCCCAGTTTCCCCTGATTGATCTACATTCATGCATTCAGTTATTACCAAGCTCGACAAAGTCATTATCCTCCAGCACATCATCGATGGTGTCATCTGCGTCCAACAAGCACGAACCCTGGCACCTGCGCGCAATGAACCGCGCCTCCCTCACCGACTTGATGCCGCCGTTGTCCGGTTTGTTCTTGATGTACCGTTTCAGGGCCTCCTGTCCGAGCCACTGGATCGTCTTGGACGTGTCCCGGCAGGGCACCGCCAGCCACTCATCACGGATGTGGATGGTGAAGCGAGGCATGACGCGTAAACGGGGTTCGGCAGCAGTGAGCGCTGCGCTCCGAGACCCAAGGTTCCAGCTTCAACCGCGCTCCGTCCGGCGACCAATCAGATGAAGCCGAAGGAGGACCACGCCCGGCCACTGTCACCTCTGGAGAGCAGTGACCTCCGCACAGGTCGTTCACACGGATGTTTGGACCCATCGACACGCTCGTGTGCACGTGATTCAGGAGCAAAAAGGCAAAAAAAATGTTTGTTGTGTCTTCTGGTGGCAGCAAAGGTGACTTAAGAACATAAAAGATGGATTGGACTTCATCATTGCAGCTGTTTTTGTGATGAACAGACTTTTATTATTGTTATGCTGTCATCAGAGATACAGTAGCCTACTGACATTCTTTACTTAAGTAAAAGTACAGATACTACCTGTGTAAAAACGACTAAAGTACAGAGTAAGTAAAAGTTAAAAGTGCAGGTTCTAAAATGTGTGTGTGGCGTTCCCCAGGGGTCGGTATTGGGCCCTAAATTATTCATATATAAAGCTTTATCTATCTATCTATCTATCTATCTATCTATCTATCTATCTATCTATCTATCTATCTATCTATCTATCTATCTATCTATCTATCTATCTATCTATCTATCTATCTATCTATCTATCTATCTATCTATCTATCTATCTATCTATCTATCTATCTATCTATCTATCATCTATCTATACATACATACATACATAAATTACACCAAATCCTCACATTTAATGAGGTTTATTTTATTTGCTGATGACACCAGTATGTTTTGTGAGGGAGATGATCTGTAGCAGCTCTTGGATCACTAAATTTAGGGAAAACTAAATACATTATATTAAGTAATAACAGATTGGAAATTGAATTCAGTCACTAACATGGAAAGAAATGGTTCTTCAAATAAAAAATAATTTAGACAAAAAAATAAATTAAGACAAAGCATTTCTTAAATCAAAAAACACTTTGTATTCTGTATTATACATTAATGTTACTGTATTTAAAGGGATATTCCACCCAAAAATGAAATTTTGTCTGTTGACATTTTTCCCAGAGTTAGATAAGTTGCAAAAACCAATTTTTAACCAGCCCAGTCATTCTCCTGATCCTGGCTGTACTCCTTTAGCTTAGCATAAAACACATGAAGTGGATCCAACTAGAATGATTGAGGTGGAAAAGAAGTCCTCCTCTTCTGAAGAAAAAGATGTGTTACTTGGATCCACCATGGGTTGCTACTTCAGATGAGTTTTGATGAAACCAAGATCTTTGGAAGACAAAATTAAAAGATTTTAGTACTTGTTACAGGAGCAAAAAGGGGAGTAAAAAATAAAGAATAAGGAGTAAAAATACAGGAAAATATAACAAAGAAATACTTAAAGGATTCAAAATACTCAAAGTTCCAAAAATCTAAATATTGGATATGTACACATTTTAAGAAATAAAAAATTAAATACTTTGTGGAAAAATATGTCAGATTATTTATAGGGAATGGGAACTGAACAACTGTGCAAATGCATCAATGAGTGTGTGCAGGTAGAATAACAGAAACTGTGCAAATCACCAAAACAGCATGAAGGGATGCAAAAGAGACGATTTACTGGTTTTGTTGGGAGCAGTGTTGGCAGCTGCTGGGAGGAAGGACCTACAATAGCGTTCCTTCACCTAGGTTGCAGCAGTCTGTCACTGAAGGAGCTCTTCTGCTCCATGATTTTTAATGCATCACCTCGGTTAAAATAACACGACTAACTTGTTGCATAAAGAAACTGATTTACATTCATAATTTCATAATCTGTGAGCTATTCACATGAAGTCATAGTGACCTGGTCATTCATTTACTTTTGTTGTAATTCATCAGTTTTTCAATTCTGCAAAAATTAAATGTGACTTTCATTATACAGTTTATGGATTATTCAGATAAAAAAAACATTTTCAAACTCTTACAGATTCATGATCGCTTGTCCAACATGTCCTGAACTTTGGGACAAGAAGAGCAGCAGCAGTTCATCATGGATCATCATGGGTTTCTTTATCAATGGCTAATTTCCTCTTCAAACTGACCGAAGTTAGGTTGTTGCCGTTCCAGGTAAAGACTTTAGAAATCTAACAAACTCCCCATGACATGGGACCTAAAATCTAAAGAGAAATAATTCAAGCTTGAAAATATGATCATACACTCACAGGAGAGCACAGCTTGATTTACCTGTTAGTCATTTTAATCTGATTAATTTCATCCTACATTTAGTCTCACTTCTCTTAAAAGCCATAAGATTATTATTATTATTATTATTAGACTTTTCAAATATTCATCATTTTAAAAAAACATGGGAAAATTGATTTTAATTAAATTATGATTTTGCTTTTATTCTAAAACACCCACGATGTTATTTTGTTTGCATATTTTGTGTATATATGATTCTGAAGATGATTTTGACTAATTTTCCACATCTTTGAGAATTTTCCTCATCTTCAACTGTAACTTCAGTTTAATTTGTGAGTAAGAAATCATTTTAGCCATTTTAAAAATCACTTAAAAAATGGATATTAAAAAATAAAACAGTCACATCAAAGATATTTTCTTTAAACTGTCTTTTATTAAACATATTGATCAGCAGATATCCAAAACGATTTGAGTTCATGTCCAGAGAGCTGTGGAAATTACAAAAGTCTCACTGGACAGCAGAGATCAGGATTATCGGTATTGCATTTGTCCCCTCCACCACCAGAGGGCGCCACCAGTTCAGCCTGGCAACACTTTAAATCAGCATTTAAAGATAACACTGGATTACATTAAAATAAATTCTAGTAACGTGATTCTTGAATAATTAATCAGTGCAGCAAAACTTTAATGATATGTGTCCACCTGAAAAATAATTAGGAATTGTGCTTTTAGTAATTAATTAGATTGAACTGGAACTTAAGGGTTCAGATTTGCCATACAGTGTGTTTTTAAAATCCATCAAAGAAAAGTTAATTTTCTTACTGGGAATCGCAGGTCAGGGTGAAGTTCTGCAGCAGAAGAAACATAAAAAGCTTGTTTGTTCATTGGCAAAATTCAAAAATTCCAGTCTAAAACAAACGACTATAGAAGCATTTGAACAGTTCAGTGTTTTAGTTTCACTTTGCTGCTGGGAATAAAGTTTTGGAAGAAAATCTTTGTGTCTTCATCGATCTGCAGCATGCAGGTAACGATTAAATCTGGCTTCTCTCCAGCTTTGTTTTCACATCAAGCCTCTATGGGCCTCATCAGTGGTCCGTTCATCTCTAACCCATGCTGCTGTTGTTCAGTTTGGTCCACTCAAAGATGTCCTGCTCACACACGATGTCTGAGTTGATGAGGAGGTAGCGATCGCCCACGCAGAAGTGCTTCTGGCAGGCAGCACACTTGAAACACTCCAGGTGGTACACCTTGTCCCGCACACGCATCGTCATCTCAAAGGCCCGGATCCTCTTCTCACAGGAAGCACAGAGACCGTCCTGGCCAAAGAGCCTGGGTGCATCAGACAGAACCAGGAACAAAGAACACTTTTACTGTTTAAACTCCCTTCATAGGATAAGACAATTAAACCTGACATTGCATCAGACCAACCTGAGATAATCTCGTCGACACAGCTTTCTTCCCAGCTTGTAGTAGAGCCGACGGCCCACCTCCCCCAGCCGGCAGCCACAGAGGTCACAGCTCAGACAGTCCTCGTGCCAGTACTGCTCGATGGCCTTCAGGAAGAATCTGTCACCGATGCTCTGCTGACACCCACCACATGTCAGCAGGGACGGTGGCATCTGGAGGACCTCGTCCACAGGCTCCCTGGACAACAAAGACACAACCAGTTAACATCTGCATGTGACAGCAACTGTCCTGAGTTATGACTCATCTATCAGGGATGCTGTTTAGGAATCTTCCTTAATAATAATATCATGTTGCTGAAAATGTGAATAGGATCCTTGACACAAACCTGATCAGATCAAAAAATCACAACTTTTTTCTGGAACTTTTCAAACATTTCATTTAAAACCTGCAAGTAATTTTTAATCTTTCTTTTCTATCTTTTAATATTTGATCTTGGCTGATGTCACAACTCCTGTCCTCATTATAGCTGCAAACCCAGACATGCAGTTTAGCTCATTTCATTTTTCTCTTTATGAATATTATTATTATTATTATTATTATTATTATTATTATTATTATTATTATTATTATATGCAGAAACCTTTGATCTCATCATCTAGCACGTGGGATAGTTTGCTGATCCCTTCTAGAATATTTGTAGTGAAAACCATGATTTTGGTTGACTTACTCGTTTGCTTCCAGTGTTTTCCTCTCTATAGCAGAAGTCATTCTGGATGCAGGAAGGCGCGCTGCACCTGCGCCGCGGTTAAAACCACTTTCAGACCGCTGTAAATAAAAAACGAACAGAAGAAGCAGCTCTCTTGTGTCCAATAGATGCAGAACAAGAACAGTTCCCTCTCTAATCAGCTAGACGCGGGTGGAGGACGCTGTCATCGTTTCCTGGGGCAGCAACACCTCCATGCCTCGCAGCCAGGTCCCACAGCGACTAGAAGAACCGCGCCAGTACGGTCCGATAAGGAGGGTTCATCGGGGAGGAAGTGCGTGTCCGAGCGGCCAGCAGCTGCAGCAGCATCGCGTTTAAATACATCGGGGCCCTTCGGGCTCCGCTTTCGTTTCCCTCTTCCTGTTTCAGCGCCTCACAATGAGGGGAAACGGGTCTTAAAGCGACAGCAGAACTGCTGATCTGTGAGGCGTGAAGAGGGTCGTGATGCTCGTGACTGAGACTAATGAGTCCATCTGCTGCAGGAGCAGAGCTGATAAACACACCTGCTGTTAGTGAGTTTCATCTGATCATCACCCCCTGCCATGGGGTTTAGTCTTCCCCCAAGATTCAAACTGGCTTTGCTTGTGTCTGTAATTAATGCAACTAAACACAATCTAAGTGTTCATGTCAAAGGCACATTTTAAACATCTATTTTATTCTAGAATATGTGGCTTGCTGTTTTGTTATTAATTATAGTGCAAATAAATAAATAAATGAATAAAGCTTGTGGTGCATTTTTGTGCCATTTAACATGAAAAAGATGTGCTGACTTTCTGCTTTTAATCAAGAAAACTTAATTATGTTAATGTGGACGCCTCTTACGTTCACACAGATGCTGTGAAGGTGAAAGTTATCATTCAAAAATAATCAGTGAAATTAAAAGTTATTTTTTATTCTTTACTTCTTTTTCTCTGCAGAAATTTGCCATCACAGCTCAATGAGTCTAAGAACTTTCTAGAATGAAAAATACACAATACATAATTTACTCCTATAATAAATGTATTTCTTGCCGTTGTTCACACTTTCCTTTTCCAACCAAAGCTCCAGTGGACATTTCTTATCTAGTGCCAGAGCTTCAGGGTAAACGAGGGAGGGACACAGACATCAGTTGGACTGTGAGGACAGATAAAGCGCCTCAGCTCCAGCAGTCAGAAACAGTGCATGAAGATCAGAAGCAAACTCTAGATGTAGGTTAAATGCTTCCCTGAGCTGTTGGGGCTCACTGGACAGACACCAAGCTGAAAAGGCCCAGGAGCAAGGTGAGCAGGCTGGCTCTGCAGTGTGCCAGCTACACAGAAACCAGAGCAGCTTTGCAGGGATAAAACTCAAACTACAAATCCCTTAGAGGAAAAAAAAATACAGTTTTATCTGCTGTCTTTGCAAAACAGCACAAAACAGAAAACTGTCACATCTTAACCCATATGCTGCAGGAAATTACTGACATAAACTAACAATAGAAATGAGGAAGAAGAGACAGTTAACATGACACAAGTGATCCACAACTTCCTGTGGAGATCACTTTAAAAAAAGCTGAGAGGATGTGCAGCTGACATGCAGAGATGATGTTTTTTATTATTTTAAATGGTGGGGGGTTGCACATTTCCTAACCCCATCATGCATGATGGCACTGATGTTGTGGCTTCACAGATAGACGGCTGAGTCCAGATGCTGCTGTGCGATAGGAGCGACATCGCTCACAGCATGAGTATAAAACTTCAGCTTGATGTATTTTATTGATAAACTTAGTTCTGTGGGAAAGCTTACTAAACGCCACCAGAAAGCCTTGATGAAAGGCTTTTCACACTTCATACATAAGGGGTTGAGTTCTAGTGAGACAGCAAATAGTTAAAAATCTGACCAGCCCTTTTGGAAAAAGTGTCACTCACGTCTAGTTTCCTGTTTGGTGTCGTACTGACAGCATTATAGGGTCAAGAGCGGCGTGAAATTAGAGGGAAGCTATAATCACCATCACTGAGCAAACAGTAGAGCTACAACAGATTTATAAAGGTTAATGTCATGTAAACACTGTAAATTGCTTTATGTGAGTTTTAAATTTAATAGTAAAGATTGGAGACATGCTATTAACTATTTAGGGGCACAGTTGCAATCATTTATAAAATTACAGTTTCTAAGCTTCATGTTGACTTTCTGATACTGAGTCATATCAGCAAACCTAACAACTTCCTGTCCATTCTAAAGTGTTGCTGTGTCACAACGCGATTCTGAAAGCATAACGTTTGAAAAATGTTTTCTTGTTCCCCAAAAGCCTGTGTGTGAGCTTTAGTCTGAACCTCAAAAGGCTGGTAGTGAAGGTCAGAGGTCAGACGAGGACCCACCCTGGAATCTGGTCAATTGTTACTATACTGAAATGCGGCAGCCTGCAGGAAATGAGTCACTCGCTAAAACAGAGCTTCACTTGGCCTTGGGATCCTCCCATAATCAGTATTATCCTTAAAAGAAAACACTTGCAGTGGAACAGTGTAATCAAATAGCTGCACAGCCACGTTAACTGCTTCCTGCATTTAGCAAAACAAAGGAGAGCAGCCAGCACATTCACTCCTCATCAGAAACAGACCTAAAGTGTGGTTAAAGCTAAAGTTTAAACAGAATAAGACTGACTCAAACCTTCCTGGGATAGCTGGGATGTTTGCAAATTAATGATATACAACATTCAGAATCAATGGCTTTCTAATAATAATAATAATAATAACAACCTGTATTTTTTTATTTTATTTTAAATTTGGCTCTGAAATTTCTACCATGATTGTACCATGATGTTTGTCCTGCACTATGACTGCAGGTCACTGGGACTTAAATTTTGATTAGTCTCTTCCTGTTCATGTTGTTGTGATACTTTACTGCCACCTGCTGGATGAAGTAACAAACAATTTTACATTAGACCTGATTATTGTCAGAATTTCTACACTCTGTGCTGTTCTTTCATTTATAAGACTTGTGTTTTTGCAAGGCTCACCATCTGAATTATGTAATGCATTCTAACTTTATTTGTTTATTGGGTTGTGTTCATGGGTGTTAATTCAATAGTTACTTCTCTAGTAGTAATGCAACTCAGACTGATTTTGCACATACCCTAAAGTCCTTGTGTTAAACTTTTTATTTTTTCTTTATTCTTTATTTATTCTTTATTTAAACTTACAAACTGGAAACATATCTTTCCTGGATATACAAACTTCTCAAATTATGAATTATATTTACAATGAACACATAATACGCATGTTACACTTTGTTTATTTAACCAATTCTCTGGGTAGGGATAAATAAAAAAACATTTACAATACAATATTGTGCAAAAGGGTTTTGAAACCCCTTGAATTCCTTACACAAATTAATAATACCTAAATGAATGCTTCAACATCATATCAATGCTTTCACACTTAACCACAAATATTTCAAATACTGTATCTATAAAGTTTACATCTAGTTTAACTCTGCACTTTGGTTTTACTAGTATAGTGACACTTGCACCCTTGAAATCCTGTAGATTCATTTAGTAGGGCTTTGGGGTTTTTAACAGTAAGGAAATGAAATGGGGAAAAAAAAAGTAATTTATTTATCAAAAATAACATCAATTCTTTCTTTATCTATAATATGAATACTCCCCAAAATTTGCTTAGAGGTTATTATTATTATTATTGGGTTTTTTTATTTTTGTTTTTATTATTATTATTATTATTATTGTTGTTGTTGTTGTTTCCATTACAAGTTAACTTCTAATAAATCCACAAAGTTTTAATAATCTTACAGTCACCTCAGACCTAGATGTTTAGACTTATTATATATATATTTGATATGAAATATGCAGCGTTTAGAGTAAGTACTGCTGTAAAATAATGTACACAAAACATTCTAATCAAAGCTAATGATTGTGCAGATTTTTGGAGAGGTGGTCGTAGACACGTTTGCCTGATCACAAATGCAAGCCATTAAACGTTTACATACGAGTAAGTTACTTTTCTTGTTAAATAAATTATTTTATTTTTCTGTATTATGTATGGAAATATCCGAGTGGTAAAACTATCTTTTTAAACGATTAGCTACTTTACTTATTTTACTCCGGCATATCTCAAACAGCTAATAACAGACCTCCGCCTTTATAAAGAGTTTCTCCGTCTTTCGAACTGTCTCAGTTGTCGGTGAGGCCGGCCGGGCGGATCCCACACTAGAGTAAAGGAGAAAATAAAGCAACACAACAACAATAACAACTTGGCCTTTTTTTTAAAATTAAGTTAACAAGTTCCCCAGTGGATATATATCGGCAAGGTGGGTGAATAAGAAGTCGGAATGTCGAGAAAACGAGGCTCCGGGCCGGTTGGTGGTCAGCACGCTTCAGTTATTGCTATCAGACGAACAAGCTAACAGTGCGCCGCGATGCTAACTCTGCTAACGGCGGAGCGGCCATGGCCATTTTACTAAGAAAATACCGGGAACTGACTGCACCGTAGAGGAAAACACTCATGTGTTATCATTAGCTACATATTTATGGATCCTATAAATTAAAATTATGATTTTTATACGACTTGAGATTAAAGTTTAGCTAATACCTAAAGTTGCTACGGATATTGAGTGATTGTCACACTTGTGTTAGGAAACTATAGTCTAAAGTGTTAAAATGTTTATTTAGATTTAATTAACGGTAAAATAACCAGCATTCGTAACTGTGAGTAATGTTTCTTCTGCCACCAAAGTCTATTTTTTCGAACGCCCAGCTCAACACAAATTGCCCATAAATCTGTAATTTTATGACAAGACTTTTCTGAAAACATTTTGTCTCATTACTGATTGATGTAGTTGAAGTAAAAACATGAACATTTTCCTACATTTTAAGAGACTTTCAGATTGTCGAGTATTAACACGAAAATGAAAGTAGTAGCACATTTTTCTGATGTAGACTACAGTTCAAAGAGGCATCTGGCGGGTATTTAAACCTGAGTCACTATCCATGTCTGACTTAAATGTAAAATGTGATCATGTCAACAGAAACGTGTCTTGGCCCATTACTGTACAAAATATAGACCAAATGATATAATTGGGTTTCCAAAAGGGCTGTACTACCTAAATGTATGACAAGAAGGGGCATTGTTCACAATCAAAAGCATTTTCATGATAATTCTGTATATGGTATTGTTGGATATTAAGACATACCTATAATAATAATAATAAGATCTGTTATCATGGCTCCCAAATGACTTATTTTCGCTTTCTTTTTTAAGATGCCCTCAGCAATGAATGCAAACATGACAGTGCAATCTGCCAGTCCAGAAGTGGGATCCGCTCCCGGGTCAATGAGCGGTTTTGGACTTGGTGGACAGTCAGAAGTCTTGAAGCAAGTGCTGTGTGTCATTGACAAGAAAGTCCGCAACATGGAAAAGAAAAAGGTGGAAATGTTTTAAAGTCTGTGGTTCAATCTCTCATTCACGGGTGTCAAAATGTAAAACTTACTAATTTTTTATGTTTTATTGAAGAGCAAACTGGATGATTATAAAGTCAGAAAGAATAAAGGAGAGGGTCTGAACCAGGACCAGCTGGTGGGTACACAAAAGATTTATCGTTTGGTGAAGACTAATGGTGATTTATAACATGTAAACTGGCTGTTGTTTCTCCCTTTTCTGTTTAGGAGGCCCTCTCCAAGTACCAGGAAGTCATGAACAACCTGGAATTTGCCCGAGAGCTTCATAAGACATTTATTACTATGGGACAGGATGTAAGGATGATGTTTTTTGTATTATTCTGAGCTGTATCCATCCTCTTTCCCAATTGAACTAATTATACATCATGTCCAGATGCAGAAAGTAGGGAAGAAGTTTGCACGGCGGGAACAGCTGCAACGAGAAGAGGCCGAGCAGAAGAGGCTTAAGACTGTTCTGGAGTTGCAGTTTATCTTGGACCGGCTGGGTGAAGACGCTGTACGGCAGGACCTGAAGCAGGGAGTTGGTGGCACGCCGCTGCTGACAGATGCAGACCTCGTAGCTTTTGATGAGTTCTACAAGTTGGTGGGACCAGAACGGGATCAGAACGTGAGGTTAGTCAGGATTAATTGGAGATGCAGCATGTTATGTGCCTTTTGTATACTAAGCAAAGGAGCTCTGACAGCTAATTTTGGCTCTTACAGATTGATTGACCAGTATGAAGAAGCATCTGTGCACCTTTGGGACCTGCTGGAAGGAAAGGACAAACCTGTGGTTGGTACAACATGTAAGTCTGTTTCAAAATGTAGAAATCAGCTTCATCAGATTGTCTTGTTTTTCAGGTAAACAGGGTTCAGTTTGTGGTTCAGTCATCATCAGTAGCAGAATGCTTTAATTTTTTCCTTTCTTGCTCGCATGGGCTCACTGCCAGTCATCCATCCGACCGGTCCAGTCAGTTGTCACATGTGGCAGGGCAAATAGCTGCTGATAAATTATGACTGCATCTGCTTTTTAGGAAACAGCACAAATCTGTTAAGCATATAGATTTATATCAAGTAAAAAAATGTTCCTTTTCATCTTAAAGTGTTAAAATGATATATTTAACAGTATAAACTTTGACTTTACACACAGTCCACCACTGACAAGTTACACCTTTAAATAATAGCAAACCAAATATGAACTAAAATTAGTTTTGGAGAAAGTAACTTGGACATTTGCATCATTTCATATGAAATCAAACAGATGAGAGAGGAGGCAGTTCATTTTCAGTTCCTGTCACACTGCTGGTTCTGGCAACAATGGTTTTATCTAAAACTGTAATTATTATTATTCCAGAAGGCTGGATTCAAACGGCCAGCTGGTGGTTCACATAGCTGGCAGGACAGCTCATCAGATGGCTGGTGATGACACGGCCACTATCACATTCAGGCTAATTTGTCAGATATTTCTGAATGAGGTAGCCAGACGTGACAAAAACAACCTATTTTTTTGTCAAATAGTTGCTGGAGCAAATAACTTGATGTGTTAAAGTAACAAACAAGTGTTTTGTTAATGCTTCATCACCATGATGTGAGAATCAGGCCTTGCAGTAGTTTGGCCTCTGGCTTTGTGCTGCTTTAGCTTAAGAGCTGAGAGCTGCAGGCTTATGCTGACTCAGCAGCGGGGCAGTGAGCCAGCAGCCCTGTTGCCTGTGGTTCCACTGGTCAGATCTCCACAGTTACACCATGATACTGGTGAACCAGTTAAATGTGACATCACTCCTACTTTTTGACTCAGTAATGGTGCATCAGGGTGGTGATTATGAAGGTGACGTCTTTGTGTGAAACGCCCACAAATCAAAGACAAAAACAATCCAGGTGTAATTTGTACCTTCACAGGTTCCTACAGCTCGGATTTGGATTGGTTACAGAATCTACAAAGTTCTGATTTATTCTATGTTTGGTTTTATGTTTCAAATGATGCTTTTTCTCATCGAGACTCCGTCAGTTTCCTGTCGGGTGTATGCTTTCATGGTTTGACTTTCCAGTAGTGCTGACCTTGTTAATCCCCTGATAGACAAGGCACTGAAAGAGACTTTGGACCAGGTTCTGCTGAGTGGGTACTTTGACCGGATTCCATCTCACCAAAATGGAGTGTGTGAGGAGGAAGAGGATGAAGAGCCCACAGTGGCGGCGGTGGCAGCAGTAGCTGAGTCGTCGGAGGCAGAGGAGCAGACGGCTGATCCAGGTTCTGACCTTTTTCTGCTTCGTGCTGCATGACACTGCTGATGTAATCAGTCAGTAATGAAATGAACACAACCATCTCTAAATTGTTTTTTTTTTCTCAACAGAAACAGAAGTAATTGAAGAATTCACAGAGTCCATCACAGTGGAAACAACAGAAGTACGGTCATGAAAAATCTCAGGACTCTTTTTGATTTTGACTTTTTACTCATTTATTTATTCTTTTAGTTTGTAAACAGACAGTTCATTCCAGAGGACTCCTACGGCAGCAGTGAAAAAGAACAGGGGGATGAGTGGACCAGAGAAACGGAGGTAAACCACACTTCTCTTTTTTCATGTTGACATGTTGATTTAAGAGTATCATTGACTTGTTTTACATTTGAGTTTCAGAGTCAGAGAGCAACATTACTGGGTTCTCACATTACACTAAACACTCTTAGCATATCAAGATCATATGTAGTGTGTGTGTTTATATTTTTCATGCCGGATGCCAGCAGTTGTTTTTTTTTTTGTGTTTTTTTTAGATTATTGGAGAAATTTATACACAGATAATATTTTAATGCCACACTGTAACCCAGGGGTAGGGAACCCTGGTCCTGGACAGCCGCTATCCAGCACGTTTTAGAGGTTTCCCTGCTTCAACACAGTTGATTCACTTGTTCAGCAGCTCATCAGGCTCTGCAGAAGCCCGTTAATCACCTGCTGATTAAAATCAGGTGTGTTGAAGCAGGGAAACCTCTAAAACATGCTGGAGAGCAGCTCTCTGCGACCAGGGTTCCCTACGCCTGCTGTAACCTGAAATATGCCGGTAGGATTTATTATTTCTGCCTTTGCCTTTTTCAGGCTGTTAGTGCCTTGCAACAGCAACAACCCGCACAGCCTGCAGCTCCCCCTGTGGCCATGGAGACTCGCACCATAAACGTAACGTCTCCAGTTCCGCCTACTGACCCCATGGTTCGAAAGCAAGTGGTGCAGGACTTAATGGCACAGTTGCAAGGAACGTGCAACTTCATGCAGGTGAGTTGTGATTGTTGGAGGATTTTGGTGGCTGATTTGTTGCAGTGCTGATGGTTTCTGTTTTCAGGACTCCATGTTGGAGTTTGATGGAACGCCCATTGATCCAGCCATTGTATCCGCACAACCCATGATACCTGCTCAAGCCATGGATGTACCACAGATGGTTTGTCCTCCAGGTAGGTTTGACAAAGACAGATGCTCTTCTGTTAAAGTTTGAATCACAAGTTCTTGAGAACAATGTTGAAATTGTTTTAGGTCACCCCGACCCCCGGCCGACACAACCCAACTCTGTTCCTGTACAACCTGAGCCCACACAAGTGAGTGTTCGAATATAAACATGATGATAGAAGGGTTGCAGAAGTCTTGATTAAACAACATGGATAATCTGTTTAAACTGGTTTCAGGTCCCCATCGTATCCCCAACGCCACCCCCGATGTATCAGACCTCCCACTCACCAGATACTCGACCATCAACAGAGTCCATCGACCCCATCCAGGTAAACCAGTCTGTCTGCTCCTTAAATTTATTTTTATTAGATTGTTGAAGAGATTTAGGACTCACTTTGGAATTATCCATCGACTCAACATCACATTTTTGACTGGTTAAAACCTATCCAGGTATAGTCTACAGTTATATTTGTCTGTGGGCTTAGGCCAGTTTTTTTTTCTGGTGCATCACTATTTTTAAAAACAAATTTTAAAGCCTCAAAAGTTTTCTATCATACTTGTTCCTGCAGTTTTTAGGTATTTTTAAGAGAAGAGCAGGATCTCTGAGGTCTTGTGTACCGCTCTCCCTCCTCCGTTTCCTTTGTGTGAGCTGTTAGTCAGCTGGGTGAACCCCCTGAACTTCTTCTGTCATTGAAAGATGAAGTTGATATTTTTCCAGTAGCAAAAAGCACCAACAGTTGTGTTTTAGCTACTGAGCGAGGCAATACTTATAGTAGTTCATATCTAGAATAGCACATACCATCTTTCTGTCTGTCTTTTCTGTTTTAGCAAAAATAAACCCAACAGCCAAGCAGACATCAGCCTCTCAGGCTCCCAACATGACGAACAGAATGGTTCTGAGGTTCTTCAGCTCTCATGTAGCTCAGCTGCAGCGGCTGAGATTTTCACCCCAACCCTAAATGCAATGTGTGTTGTCTCTCCTCTCTACAACAGACTTCCATGTCATTGTCGTCAGAACAGCCTCCCCCCTCCACAGCTCTCCCTCCCGCCTCTCAGACGCAGGTCTTCCAGCCTGTTCCCAAACCTCCTCACAGCAGTGGCATCAATGTCAATGCAGCTCCATTCCAGTCAATGCAAACAGTAAGGCTGTGACGATACTTCCTGTTTTTCAGTTAAAGTTAAACACGCTTTATGTTACAAAACAAAGCCTTTGTTAATGGAACCGTTTCAAAATTCAGTGCCAACTCCATTTTTACTTCATCTCGGTGGCTGCATTGGTCTGCATGACATTTTTCTATCACTTGCTGAGGCCTGTGAGGGCTCTTTAGTGATGGTCCATGTGCGGGCAAAGGATTGTGCCCCTAAGGCCTGTCTGCACTAAAGCTAGGGTGCGTAATTGCTGCTGAAGCCTATTTCATACATTGTACTTTCTATTTGCTGTCTTCCCTTTTGTTGAAGTCGTATCACTAGTTGGACATTTTGTCATTCAGCGACGTGCACCAAAAAGAGGAACACTCCTCCCTGGTTTCAGAAGGATATTCTTGTCCACACGGGAGTGAGATTAAATCCTGAGTTTATTCTGAGATTCTCAGCTGCTGCTTGGTTCTCTCTCTCTCTCATAACATTGCATTTGTTTGGGTTAGTAGTGGAACAGCTACATGTAGAAAATAGAGGGATAAAGACTTGACGACCAGTGAGCTTTCCTCTGGTTTTGGCTTTACCACAATGTGACCTTTGTTCGACCCTCAGGTGTTCAACCTTAATGCTCCGGTCCCTCCCGCTAATGAGACGGAGGCCTTAAACCAGGCCAGCCAGTACCAGAACAGCTACAATCAGGCCTTCAACAGCCAGTCGCAGCATTCTGTGGAGCAGACCGAGATGCAGACAGAACAATTACAGTCTGGTGGGCAGATTTAAATACTGCATTATGTTTACCTGTAAGAGACATATGACCAACAGGAGGACTGAGTCTAATGTTCTTTTCCCAGTAGTCAGTGCCTTTCATTCCCAAGAGCAGCCTGGAGGCCACCAGCAGCCTGTCCAGCAGGGTCCAGGCTTCAGCAGGCAGCCTCAGTCCTTCTACAACAGCAGAGGCATGTCTCGTGGTGGACCCCGCAACGCCAGGGGCATGATCAACGGCTACAGAGGCTCCTCTAATGGATTCAGAGGTGAGCTCCCACCTGCAGTCAATATTTGTGCCTAATTAAGCCTGTTTTACATTATTACATTGACTGCTACTGGCACTAAATAGGAGGGCTGAGCATTCTATAGTTTTCTGATCGAAACTTCAAACAACATGATCATGTAATTGTCAAAGTTGAGTTTTTTTGCCGCACCCTTGACTGACCCGGGATCTGTTATATCAGGAATTTTACACCTGGGTTTTCCACAGCTTTTTAGGCTGTTGCAACGAGCGCTGTGTGAGTGCGTGGTGGGGCGGTGTTTGGATTGTGTGAGGGGATTCACCGTAGTAAAATTATGTGGACGTGGAAGTGCAACTTTCTTTAAAATACAAACTTGTGCATATTCACAGTAATTCAAAGAATGCATGTAAAATGTGTCGCTGTTTGGGTGTTTTTGTGAGAAAGTGAGAAACAATGAAGGGAAAACGCTGCATGCAAATTACCTGTTTATAAATAAGTTTGAAAATCAACTTTACTTTTTATCCTTGCATTATTAGAGTAATAGTGTTTAATGTTTTGATGGTTTCGGGGCTGTACAGTGTGACATATATGTCGCATGTGCGATGAAAAAAACTCGTTAGCCTGGCAAGCCATCCTATATATGTGTATATATAGTCTGGCCACGAACCATTGACGGCTCTCAGTCGTGAGGCGGGATCTACGGTTGTCTTTCAAAATGTCAGCACGCAATTGGATAGCGCTAGGACCAATCAGAGTAATGAACAACATGACGTAATCACAGTGCCAGAAAAGCGGGAGGCAGCAATGGCGTCTAACATCAATGATTTCTGTCGTTTTTGTATGAAAAACATGTGAATATCAGGTGTACCTACCTGGAGTCAGGTTGCTGCTATGAGTCTGCTCCATACCGCTGCAGGGCTATGGCAAACCGTTGTGGTAATTCACAAATGCTTCTATCTTTGAACATAATTTAAACTGGAATATTGCCAACCTGTATACATGCCACCATTACATTGTTACCAGTAGAAATTAAATGTTATTAGCATTTTCTCTAGCTTACTGAACATGTTAATGAAATACATTAAATTCTACGGATCATAGTTTAACTGTGGTTATATAGATTGTTATTTTGACTAGGATGAATAATAATTAGGGCTGTCAATCGATTACATTTTTTAATCGCGATTAATCGCATGAGTTTCCATAGTTAACTCACGATTAATCGCAATTTATTTTTTCTTATTCAAATTTTTCTTATTTCAACTATGGAGTGGACAAATATGCTTTTTAAAGAAAATATGTTTATTATAATTGTACCAAACAAACATGATAAATACAGTCCAGTATCCTCCTCAGAAAAAAAATATTCAAAAGTGCAATTAGGCATTACCTCCCACACAGTAACACTTTATATGGTTCCACCATAAGGAATCACAAAATCAACACATGTGATACTAAAACAAGGACAAAGGGAGGAGTGTGATAAAGAACTAGGACTCTGCCTATTTAGTAGCCTAGTGAACTACACCAAATTCTTGCTTTGCAGAGTTTGGTCTAGGCACGCTTCATTGGAATCCTCGCAGCCTGTGGCTGTCCAATCACAGCTCGCTATAGTTTTGGATGGGCCAATCACAGCGCTCTATATTTTGGGCCAATCACAGAGCGGGAGTAGCCGATGACGTCAGCGCTGCGGCCGCGAACCCAAGCAACATGGCGGCAACGCCGAAGCCACGTTCTTTTGAAACGGCTTTGTCATCAACATTGGATTATTTAGACTCTAACGTGCGTAAGTCTGTCTGATATACTTAGCGGCTTCTTATTTTTATCAAACAAAGTAGTGCAATGTCCCAGAACACCTGATATTCACATGTTTTTATGCAAAAATGACAGAAATCATTGATGTTAGACGCCATTGCTGCCTCCCGCTTTTCCGTCGCCGTGATTACCTCACGTTGTTCGTTACTCTGATTGGTCTTAGCGCTATCCAATTGCGTGCAGACATTTTGAAAGACGACCGTAGATCCTGCCTCCTGACTGAGAGCCGCCAATGGTTCGTGGCCAGACTATATATACACATATATAGGATGGCTTGCCAGGCTACCTATTTAGCACATTTTAAATATATCTTATTATTTTTAACAAAAATATAAGGCAACACTTCTGTTTTGTTTTTGTTTTTTTGCTTTCTTAATCCATTGAACTCAGACAAAAATAATGCAACATGGACCAAAATCAAATCAGCTGATGTTGCTGAACTGTGGCCCACACACACACACACACACACACACACACACACACACACACACACACACACAAAAAGTTATTCTGGTAAGTTATCAATTAATTTTTCCCTGATTTTTTCCAGCGGCAAAACGGGCAGCACATTTTTAAAATTTTTCTGTAGATTATTGAATTATTTTGGGACAGAATGATGACGCTCGCTCATCAGCTGAGACCTCAGCTGAGAGGTCCCGGTTTGCAGCGCTTCGAACACAGGAATTAAATACTCAAAAGTAAACAAACTGTACCCTCCTCCTCCGTTTCGCCACCGATCATGTTCGGTTGAACTCCTCCGGTTATCCGCCTCGTCGTAATCCAGAGAAAAATATCGAGCTGCGGGTCACTTTCTACACACTGTTTACACTCGCTTTCTGAGCGATTACGTCATCGCCGGCTTTACACTCATACTGAAAGCCTGGTAGGCGTAGGTCCCCGCGCAATTTAAAAACAGTTTTTTTATCTTTAAAATCCAGCTGTGGAAATCCTAAAAAGAAATTGACTTAATACATTTTTACACACGTGATTCAAAGGAAATTTGCCGCTGGCCAATGGCTTGTTCCTGCTTCTTATTTACGTCAGACTGTGGAACGCGAGGAAGGCCAAAACAAAACTACGGAAGCCTGCGCGTTAATCGCACATTAAAAAAATTAATGCCATTAAGGGGGCTTTGCATTAATGCATTAAAAACGCGCTAGTTTTGACAGCCCTAATGATAATACAAACCTAAAATGTTACTGAAATGTAGGTCACATTTTTTTCCATAAAATATTTATTAAATCTAAATTAGTGTCAAAAGAACCGGTACTTTGGTATCGACCCGGTACTACAAAAATGTAAACGGTACGGTACCAAGATTTCGTTGGTACCGGTAGTACCAAGAACCCGTCTAAACCTGGATCCTTGATGCGCATGATTCGCGCATTTACTGGGCGCGTGCAGTCGCTTCTAAAGCAACAACGCAGAGTGACGGCGAGTGGTGGAGTTGATGTGGTAAATAAAGTTCATTCACGGAGACCCCCCGCCCCGACGGAGGCCCCCCCCCCCGCTGTCACGGAGACCGACAGGAGAGACGCTTCGCTCCAGCAGCACCTCCCGTTCTCATGCTTTCTTGTATTTTTAATTCCAAAACTTGACAGGATGTCCCACAGACCCCTGAATCCCTCTGTCAGCGCTTGTCATCAGGAACGTCCTGACACGACGCTCACCTCCGCTGATCAGTGACGTAGGAGGCGGATTTAATGCGACATGACCGTTCAGACTAGTCGCTTTCAAAAATTTGCATATGTGTCAGAATCAGTACTAGAGTGTGGTGTGAATACACCATCGTCTTTATTAACTATTTAAAAATCTCCTATACGTTTAATTAGGGTAACAAACAAACAAACAGGATGACATAAAGGCGTTGACTGCTCACAGACCGGAGTTTTTCTTTTTTTAATGATTGTAATGTGTATCCAAAAGATGAACAACAATGTAGCTCAGTCAGTGTTTATGTCCTGAAAATCAGTTTGTCAATAAAGCTGTTCTAACTAGATGTTCTTGTCTGGATAACTAGCAGGTTTACAAAAAATATATGAACAAAAACACATTTTGATTAAATAAAAGTGCATTAAAACATGTTATGATAGTTAGCCTAGTGAACTAGACCAATTCTTGCTTTGCAGAGTTTGGTCTAGGCACGCTTCATTGGAACCCTCGCAGCCCAAACCACTGCTGTGTCTATCCAATCACAGCTCGCTATAGTTTTGGTTGGGCCAATCACAGCGCTCTATATCATGGGCCAATCACAGAGCGGGAGTAGCCGATGACGTCAGCGCTGCGGCCGCGAACGCCGCGAACCCAAGCAACATGGCGGCAACTCGGAAAACACGTTCGTTTGAAACAGCTTTGTCATCAACATTGGATTATTTAGACTCCAACGTGCGTAAGTCTTTCTGCTATACTTAGCGGCTTCTTATTTTTATCAAACAAAGTAGTGCAATGTCCCAGTACACCTGATATTCGCGTGTTTTTCATACAAAAACGACAGAAATCATTGAAGCTAGACGCTATTAAAGCCTCCCGCTTTTCCGTCGCCGTGATTACGTCATGTTGTTCGTCACTCTGATTGGTCCTAGCGCTATCCAATTGCGTGCTGACATTTTGAAAGACAACCGTAGATCCCGCCTCACGACTGAGAGCCGTCAGTGGTTCGTGGCCAGACTATATATTCACATATATAGGATGGCTTGCCAGGCTATATGATAGTAGTACAATAGTAATTCAGTTCATTTTTCTAATATATAGCACTGATTCACAAAAGATGTCATCTCAAAGCGCTTTACAGGAAAAATTTTTATTGGTAAATTTAGTCTAAATTAAATTTTTGTTTGGTACCGATATTGGTACCGAGAACCGTGGATTTTTACTGGTACCGGTACCGAATTCTGAAATTTTGGTACCGTGACAACACTAATCCAAATATCAGATGTGAAAGAGGGAACTACACACCAATTTAATACATATTATTGAGCCTTTTATAATAAGAGTCTCATAATTTTGTTGTTTTATTACATGCTTAGCAGCAGACCACAGTCTTGTTTTACTTGAAACTTTGTCAAATAGAATATTTTATTAATCGACAGAAGATTTGATAGAATATTCTAATACTAAAATATTTGATAGCTGCAGCCCTATTTCAGACCTTTAACAGAACAGAAAAAAAAAACCATGCAAACCAGAAGAAACAAAAACACAACCTGCACCAAACAAAGGTACATCTGAGACAGGAAAAGTTTATAAGTAGAACACGGCAGTGTTGTGCCTGAACGGTCGTTTGTGAATTTTTCAGGTTTTTTTTTCTATCATTTAGTTGTTTCTCCTTTTGTATGCAAAAACGAGGCATAAAAGAAAGGGTCCTTAAATCATTATTATAGACAGATTTATGGCAATACAGTTTAAGGACCCTTAAACTGTATTGCCATAAATCTGTCTATAATAATGATTCTGTACTCGATGGATTAGATACAAACATCTTAAAGTAAAAAAAATGTCATTAGAATGAATGAAAGGTTTGAACGTGTAATTTGTGTTTTATCCCACCTACAGAGCTTTGTTTTTACCTCAGTTTAAATGATTGTATTTCCAGGTGGTTATGATGGTTATCGTCCTCCTTTCACCAACACTCCCAACTCTGGATACGGACAGACTCAGTTCAGCACACCTCGAGACTACTCAAACGGAAACTATCAGAGGGTATGAACCATTTTAGTCTTCATGCTGCTTTTCTTAAATGATTCCCTGCTCTTAAGATTTTAACTAAACTCTTTTATTCCCTAAAGGACGGTTACCAGCAGAACTATAAGCGAGGAGCCGGTCAGGGACCCAGAGGAGTATCGAGAGGCAGCACTCAAGCAATGAGATCCTGAAATGGCCTTTAATCGTGACTGTGACTGAATAACTTGCACCACACTGAAAAGTTGAATTCATGAATGCATTTGCCCCAGCTCACTTCTGCTCTTTTTTTTTTTTTTTTTTTTTTTTTTTGTTCGTCAGTGTTCTTTTTTGTTTTTTTCCTGTTTCTTTAATCAAAGTTCTGCTTGTATTGATATTTGAAAAATAATAAATCCTTTAAAGGTTAAAACACAAGGTAAACTGTAGATCAAGTCACTGGTTTACACAAAACATGTTCCAATACTCCTGTAAACTTGAAAGACTTCATAAGTTATATATAAATAATTTTTTATTAAAAAAACGCTTATGCCACTGCTGGTTTAATTCATGGGAGTTTTCCCCTTTTCTCAGATATTTTCTGTCATTTCGGTTCAACAGACATTTTTTTTTCAATGAACTCCAGTTTCCTCGTTTGTAAATCAATGTTGCTTCAAAAGTTTCAATAAAGTTGTGTTGCATAAACAGGTTTCAGCTGTTTAGTTTTTTCTGATGTGATTAAATCAGGTCACTTGTGAGAGAAATGATCAAAACAATCAACTGTTTAGCTATAGTTAGCTGTTTGATGACTTATTTTATACTGTTGGTAGTTTCAGAAGTTTTTCTGATTTGGTTTTATTTTTTAAGCAGAGTAATGTTGAAACGTCTGCAATAGCAGACCTGTCATTTTCTTATCAAATAGCAACTCATCTACAACTAATATACGTTTAGCATTATTTTAATATTAACGTTACCTTTGATTTCCTCTGTGGTCACAACCTAGAATGGTTCACAAGACAGTGTTTGCTAGAAATCCAGTCCCCAGGACCACTGGTTCACGCCACAAACCAGTTCATCAGTGCGGATGTTTGTCGTCTTTATTTCTTTAGCCTACTTGTCATGTAATAGTTATAACTCGTGTTTTCTGGTGTATCTATCAGTTTTAAATGTTGAAAATGACGTACAAAATGATTTCTGAATTCAAAATCTGAATAAGCCATTTTTAAAAATAATTTGTATAATAAATGCCAATTTCAATATTTTCTCCGTCAAAATATTTAAGAAAAAATATTTTTTTAAGTCTTATAGAACCTTTTAACACCACTTGTTTAATATAATTTAAATTAATAGTTTTCCACAAATTTGAAATATTTTATTTATTTTTTTAACCGGGACTATAGACACAGAAACCAGTTCCTAGAAAGCAAAGCACACATTTTGTGTAAACATCTTCATGTTACATTATTGGATGTTTACTAATGGAAGTTTCATTAAAAAGGTTCTTTGATATCAAAGACATTTTCAGAGCTCTCAAGTGGAATTAAGATGAATCTCTAATTTTACCTTCTGCTTGCTACAAACAACCACAAATAGTAATGATTAGTCAGGACAATAAGTGTCTCGCTCATTATGTGAGGCTTGAGAGCTGTGGTTGTAAATAAAGAGGGTTTTTTAAAGATCTGAATGAAACTAGTGGAGACAGCATTACAAACAATATTATATTCGTTATGAGGAGTGGCGTGGCATGGTGAAGCTGGGCTTTGGTGCAAGTCTTGCTTAGGGCCCCCACACCCACATGCCACCCTGAGGCATCAGATCGCCAAACAATAGTTGAGCTGTTTGCAAACTGATCTGGATCTGATCTATGGAAATCATAGTTTTTTGTTTCCACACAACGGCAAGAAATGGCATATTTTGCCTAGAATTCGATTGTTTTGCACGTTTGGAGGAGGAGTTTTTCATCATCCCACAGTTCATACGGGCTATAAATAACTTAATTTTTGTCGTAAATACAGATTTTAGGCTTCTCTCTAAACCTGTCTTTAGACGTTATTAAAGTGTTTATATATTGAGGATTTCTGTACGCCGCATATTGATGGCAAGCCATTTTGTTTGTGTTTCTCCCACACAGCCACTTGCGTATGCGCACGATGAAATTATATGTCAACAAAGATCCTCCTGTTGTGCCAGATATCTTATGACATGATTGATGTACATATTTTCCTTTATGCTTGTTTTTAATCATGTTTTTTTTATACAATAAAATCTTTGGAAAATTTTAAATTGGCTCACCCAAGGCGAGGCTCGACCATTGCACTGCGGCCGTGCTGACCTTTGCAAATCCCTCAAATGTGGGACTCTCGGCTGCATAATTTCTGGTAGTGGGTACTGTGTATGCGCTCTCCACTGAATGTTGTGTCAAATGAAGACTACTGCTGTGTTAAAGATTCTAGGTAGTGTTCGGCTTAGTTTTGCTCACGCTGACCCAGCAGCAAGGAAGCTCAGGAGAATGGCCGGTGGTGCAATTCCAGCCTGCCAGCTGTGGCCACCATGAAATATTTGGACTGAATTTTACGTTTGTGCAGACTAAAAGCATTTTTTGTCATGCAAAGCAGCTGTGGATTGTTTTTTGGTTCAAACGGAACTATGTCCAGTTCTTTTACATCTTTTTTTTTCTTGTGGAAAAGTCCTTTGTGTGGGCAAATGAGACAATAATTGATGAGTGAGCAGAAACCAGTTTGCCTCAGCACAGCGAGAAGGTTATGGCTGCAGACCCAGAAACTGCAGACATGCAGACATGAAGGATTTGCTGATATCTCCAACCTGCGTTTGATTGAGTAGCCACTTACCACCATTGTGTTCTGGTCCATCAAGGTGTCATAGGGTGGTTGAGCTAAGGATGTGCTTTACAAAAATAACATTATGTGTGAAAACATACTGTTGGGAAAACATAAAACCTATTTCAGTTAGATGGAATAAGACTTTGAGGGTTTTATGTAATAAACTTCACCAACAAATAAATCTTTTTTTGTTGATGTAATAAAAATTTGTAACTTCTAATAAAATTTTACATATCAAACTTTTGAATCTACAGTTGCAGTTTAACACCCATCCTTTAGAGGGGGCTGTGTCATAAACAGTAGAAGCGTGAATCTGCAGCAGGCTTGAATCTACGTACAGCAAGTGTGAATTTGCAGTCTCCGTGTCTGCAGCCAGATGCAGACTGGCAATCTGTGAGTTCTAGAGAATCCGAGAATGGCTGGTGTGCTCCCGTTGTCTGCGATAAGGCTTGCCTCGGGTGCCAAATGGTTAGGACCGCCCCTGATAATAACTATCGTTTGTGATGTGAAAAAATAAAAATGTTGTGTTTGATGTGCAATGAGTTAATCCAAAGGGTTTTGATTCAGTTTAACAATCTATAGCAATAATCTCAGTTTTTCACACTGATCACGCAATGAGTTGTCTTCTTATTCCACAAAGAAACTAGTCTCCATAGAGACTGTCAAAAATTGCCATTGCCGACTATATTTCAAGTCGTCAAGGCGGGGTATTGGGTAAAGTTTTCAACTAGCAATAATCGCGCCTCGGATAAACCTCATAGGCTACGATACTGCCACTGCGCAAAGCTGAGGAACACAGGAAAGTGTCATTCACTTAGCTCTGGTTCAGCTACCTCTGGGTCATGGTTTCAACACCCAATGTAATGTTTGCATATGGGGAGTCTAAGTCACGCCCATCTACTTCCAGACCATGGGTCCCCTAATGTGAAAAAATGAATGGGCTGATTCAAGTTATCTTCTGATCCTGTTTGATATGTGTCATGGATTTCACATATGATGTCCGTGCATTATTAAGATACATTTTAATGCCAAGAAAGTGCTTATTATCGACAGGCAGCAAAAGTTATTTTAGGTTTTGTGTGAAAAGACGTAGCAGACTAAAAATGTTCGTCTCATTAAATTGACGTTATCAAACCAGTCACTGAGAAAAGAAGAAAAATCTCTCTGAGTTTATCAATCTATAGCAATAATCTCATTTTTTCACTCTGATCCTGTAACGAGTCATCTTCTTATTCCACAAAGTAACTAGTCCCCGTAGAGACTGTCAAAAATTGCCATTGCTGACTATATTTCAAGTCACCAAGGCGGGGTATTGGGTAAAGTTTTCAACTAGCAATAATCGCGCCTCAGATAAACCTCATAGGCTACGATACTGCCACTGCGCACGGCTGAGGAACACAGGAAAGTTTCAGTCACTTATCTCTGGTACAGCTACCTCTGGGTCATGGTTTCAACACCCAATGTAATGGTTGCATATTAGGTTTCAATCTACAATGCAATGTAAACTACAAAGCTAGTTTACATCTATAAAAGACCTTCAAACAATCATATCTATAGCAACATCAGCAAGGCAAAAAACAAAGATTTACTAAATAAACTTTCCTGAAGACCGCCATTAAATCAGCAGAATTGTTTTTTATTTAAAAAGTGTAAAATTACACAATTGTAATTTAAGTAACAGTAAACAATCGATTTACAATGAGAAAATGAGCAGTGTGTTAGCTTTGTTTATAGAAGCACAACAAAAAAGTGTTTGAAAGATGTTACGGGAAATGATGTCAGTTCTTGTGCCGCTTGGTTTAGGACTCGGCAGATACGTAAATCAGGGTGCGCACGTTCCGACCAGATTATAAATCAACAGTTTTAGGAGAAATATTGAGTGAATGGATTTCTTTCTTTCTTGTAAAATAGGTTTCAGAACGTGGAGTTACCTAATCTCTTGTATGTAAAGAAAATTACATTTCTCAAAACGGCATTAGATTCAACACACCATTTTTGTAGATCCATGTTATATCATTGCGGAATCATTTCATATTTTACAAAAAAAATCAGTCTCCATTGAGACCTTCAAAAATAGCCATTGCAGACTATATTTCAAGTTGACAAGGCGGGGTATTGGGTAAAGTTTTCAACTAGCAATAATCGCGCCTCGGAAAAACCTCATAGGCTACGATACTGCCACTGCGCAAGGTTGACCTGATTCCGATTACGGACGGGGGGTCACTTTGTCACACACCATCCTTAGTTATGGTTTTAAAAAATAAATTGGTATGCCAATAGACACACCTGCTTAGACTTAAAACCTGGATGGCTGGGAACTTTCTACAGCTGAATGATGACAAGACTGAGATTCTCATCTGTGCTCCAGACAAGCTGGTTCCCAAAGTCAGAGACTCTCTTGGTCAGCATGCTTCTCACACCAAACTCTGTCAGGAATCTTGGTGTGACCTTTGACCCAGCTCCAACCCTGGATTCTCATGTCAAGTTCTCTTGTTCGCTCTTCCTTCTTCCATCTCAGGAACATTGNGAAAAAATATATCCAGCAGGCTCTAATAGTTCAAAGTTAATAAATATTTTACTTGCAGAGTTTGTTTTTGTCATCTAAAATGTGTTTTTGTAGCACTCTGCTTCATGTTGAATAAAATAAGTTATTTAAATAATAAACATTTGATATAATGTATATTGTAGATTTGTAATTCAGATAACGCATGGTTTGGTATAATTTCTGGTGATGAATTCATTTAAGAAACGAAAAACGCGAGGAGCCGTTTGAGAGCCGAAAGAGCCGGTTCATTTTAGTGAGCCGAGCGATAAGAACTGGTTTTCTTAAAGGGGTCAGCACCTGAAATCTTCACTTTTCCACTTAAAAACATATCTATAATGGCTTCCTAATGATTTTTCACTGGCTGAGAAGCCGATATTTAACATTGCGTTTGTTTAATCTCGCCTTCTTAAACCAGCTCACATGCACCCCACGAGCACGCGCACTCCAACACGAGAACTTGAATTCTGGCCGTATATGTCGGCTCAACGGCCTAATATAAACAAATATGAACCACAACAAGCACAACAAAGCTCATTTCATAACGTGAAACGCATAAATTATGTCTTACCGTTGACGACTCATGTTATAATCCGTGTTACGGGAGACAAAACTCCGATCGGTGTGTGTATTCCAGCTTCACAACAGCATAAGAGCCGATGTCTGGATGAGCTTGCTTCTCTCCCAACTCAACAACAAAGGAGGGCGCCATTACACACAGCGAGGCCCGGGCTCGTAAATACACGGTTAGATCCCGTAGGTCACTGCCAGGTCGGGTTCAGTTATAACTTTTGTTGTTTTGGAGCGAGACGCTGAAGCCGCGTCCTGCTTCCTTCCACCAATGAACGTGCTCCTCAGTCCCGCGCGCGTCCGAGACAGCCAAAATATCGCATGTGATCTCGTGAGAAAATATGCCCTTCACAATAAAGGATTAAACAATCACATTTTTTATTTATTTTTCCAATACAATTTAGTTTAATGGTCTAAAAGACTATAATAGGACGTAGATATCCACAGTATTATAGGTGATGACACCTTTAATAGAGCCGGAGTTCCCATCACTATTATTAAACCAACAGTTTTGTGAGGAGACTTGACTGAATATTTTTATTCATTGTACGTATTTTAGCAGATGAAGTCACCTAATCTGAATTTAATGAAAGTATGACTTCTCCTGATAAAAATAATCTTAGTTTTTCACTCTAATCCACTAACAAGTCATTTTCTTTTTCCACGAAGTAATTAGTCTCCATAGAGACTGTCAAAAATTGCCATTGCCAACTATATTTCAGGTTGTCAAGGCTGGGTATTGGGTAAAGTTTTCAACTAGCAATAATCGCGCCTCGGATAAACCTCATAGGCTACAATACTGCCACTGCGCAAAGCTGAGGAACACAGGAAAGTTTCAGTCACTTATCTCTGGTACAGCTACCTCTGGGTTACGGTTTCAACACCAAATGCGATGGTTGCGTTTGAGGAGTCTAAGTCACACCCATCTACTTCCAGATCACTGCCAAAAAATGAATGGGAGTCTATGGGCTGATTCAAGTTATCTTCTGATCCTGTTTGATATGTGTCATGGATTTCACATATGTCTGTGAATTTTTAAGATACATTTTGATTTCCAAGAAAGTGCTTATTTTCGTCAGGCAGCAAAAGTTATTTTAGGTTTTGTGTGAAAATACGTAGCGGACTAAAAATGTTTGATTAAATTGACGTCATCAAACCAGACATGGAGTAGAGAAGAAAATAAAATACTCTGAGTAACTATAGCAATAATCTCAGTTTTTCACTCTGATCCCATAACAAGTCATCTTCTTATTCCACAAAGAAACTAGTCTCCATAGAGACTGTCAAAAATTGCCATTGCTGACTATATTTCAAGTCATCAAGGCTGGGTATTGGGTAAAGTTTTCAACTAGCAATAATCGCGCCTCGGATAATCCTCATAGGCTACGATACTGCCACTGCGCAAGGCTGAGGAGCACAGGAAAGTGTCAGTCACTTAGCTCTGGTTCAGCTACCTCTGGGTCATGGTTTCAACACCCAATGTAATGGTTGCATAGGGGGAGTCTAAGTCACGCCCATCTACTTCCAGACCATGGGTCCCCTAATGCCAAAAAATGAATGGGAGTCTATGGGCTGATTCAAGTTATCTTCTGATCCTGTTTGATATGTGTCATGGATTTCACATATGATGTCCGTGCATTATTAAGATACATTTTAATGCCAAGAAAGTGCTTATTATCGACAGGCAGCAAAATTTATTTTAGGTTTAGTGTGAAAAGACGTAGCGGACTAAAAATGTTCGTCTCATTAAATTGACGTCATCAACAAAGACATAGAGAAAATAACAAGAAAAATGACTCAGTTTAACAATGTATAGCAATAATCTCAGTTTTTCACTTTGGTCCCGCAACGAGTCGTCTTCTTATTCCACAAAGAAACTAGTCTCCATAGAGACTGTCAAAAATTGCCTTTGCCGACTATATTTCAAGTTGTCAAGGCGGGGTATTGGGTAAAGTTTTCAACTAGCAATAATCGCGCCTCAGATAAACCTCATAGGCTACGATACTGCCACTGCGCAAGGCTGAGGAGCACAGGAAAGTGTCAGTCATTTAGCTCTGGTACAGCTACCTCTGGGTCATGGTTTCAACACCAAATGCGATGGTTGCGTTTGGGGAGTCTAAGTCACACCCATCTACTTCCAGATCACTGCCAAAAAATGAATGGGAGTCTATGGGCTGATTCAAGTTATCTTCTGATCCTGTTTGATATGTGTCATGGATTTCACATATGTCTGTGAATTTTTAAGATACATTTTGATTTCCAAGAAAGTGCTTATTTTCGTCAGGCAGCAAAAGTTATTTTAGGTTTTGTGTGAAAATACGTAGCGGACTAAAAATGTTTGATTAAATTGACGTCATCAAACCAGACATGGAGTAGAGAAGAAAATAAAATACTCTGAGTAACTATAGCAATAATCTCAGTTTTTCACTCTGATCCCATAACAAGTCATCTTCTTATTCCACAAAGAAACTAGTCTCTATAGAGACTGTCAAAAATTGCCATTGTTGACTATATTTCAAGTCATCAAGGCTGGGTATTGGGTAAAGTTTTCAACCAGCAATAATCGCGCCTCGGATAAACCTCATAGGCTACGATACTGCCACTGCGCAAGGCTGAGGAGCACAGGAAAGTGTCAGTCACTTAGCTCTGGTTCAGCTACCTCTGGGTCATGGTTTCAACACCCAATGTAATGGTTGCATATTAGGTTTCAATCTACAATGCAATGTAAACTACAAAGCTAGTTTACATCTATAAAAGACCTTCAAACAATCATATCTATAGCAACATCAGCAAGGCAAAAAACAAAGATTTACTAAATAAACTTTCCTGAAGACCGCCATTAAATCAGCAGAATTGTTTTTTATTTAAAAAGTGTAAAATTACACAATTGTAATATAAGTAACAGTAAACAATCGATTTACAATGAGAAAATGAGCAGTGTGTTAGCTTTGTTTATAGAAGCACAACAAAAAAGTGTTTGAAAGATGTTACGGGAAATGATGTCAGTTCTTGTGCCGCTTGGTTTAGGACTCGGCAGATACGTAAATCAGGGTGCGCACGTTCCGACCAGATTATAAATCAACAGTTTTAGGAGAAATATTGAGTGAATGGATTTCTTTCTTTCTTGTAAAATAGGTTTCAGAACGTGGAGTTACCTAATCTCTTGTATGTAAAGAAAATTACATTTCTCAAAACGGCATTAGATTCAACACACCATTTTTGTAGATCCATGTTATATCATTGCGGAATCATTTCATATTTTACAAAAAAAATCAGTCTCCATTGAGACCTTCAAAAATAGCCATTGCAGACTATATTTCAAGTTGACAAGGCGGGGTATTGGGTAAAGTTTTCAACTAGCAATAATCGCGCCTCGGAAAAACCTCATAGGCTACGATACTGCCACTGCGCAAGGCTGAGGAACACAGGAAAGTTTCAGTCACTTATCTCTGGTACAGCTACCTCTGGGTTACGGTTTCAACACCAAATGCGATGGTTGCGTTTGGGGAGTCTAAGTCACACCCATCTACTTCCAGATCACTGCCAAAAAATGAATGGGAGTCTATGGGCTGATTCAAGTTATCTTCTGATCCTGTTTGATATGTGTCATGGATTTCACATATGTCTGTGAATTTTTAAGATACATTTTGATTTCCAAGAAAGTGCTTATTTTCGTCAGGCAGCAAAAGTTATTTTAGGTTTTGTGTGAAAATACGTAGCAGACTAAAAATGTTTGTCTGATTAAATTGACGTCATCAAACCAGACATGGAGTAGAGAAGAAAATAAAATACTCTGAGTAACTATAGCAATAATCTCAGTTTTTCACTCTGATCCCATAACAAGGCATTTTCTTATTCCACAAAGAAACTAGTCTCCATAGAGACTGTCAAAAATTGCCATTGCTGACTATATTTCAAGTCATCAAGGCTGGGTATTGGGTAAAGTTTTCAACCAGCAATAATCGCGCCTCGGATAAACCTCATAGGCTACGATACTGCCACTGCGCAAGGCTGAGGAGCACAGGAAAGTGTCAGTCACTTAGCTCTGGTTCAGCTACCTCTGGGTCATGGTTTCAACACCCAATGTAATGTTTGAATATGGGGAGTCTAAGTCACGCCCATCTACTTCCAGACCATGGGTCCCCTAATGCCAAAAAATGAATGGGAGTCTATGGGCTGATTCAAGTTATCTTCTGATCCTGTTTGATATGTGTCATGGATTTCACATATGATGTCCGTGCATTTTTAAGATACATTTTAATGCCAAGAAAGTGCTTATTTTCGACAGGCAGCAAAATTTATTTTAGGTTTAGTGTGAAAAGACGTAGCGGACTAAAAATGTTCGTCTCATTAAATTGACGTCATCAACAAAGACATAGAGAAAACAACAAGAAAAATGACTCAGTTTAACAATCTATAGCAATAATCTCAGTTTTCACTCTGATCCCGCAACGAGTCGTCTTCTTATTCCACAAAGAAACTAGTCTCCATAGAGACTGTCAAAAATTGCCATTGCCGACTATATTTCAAGTTGTCAAGGCGGGGTATTGGGTAAAGTTTTCAACTAGCAATAATCGCGCCTCGGATAAACCTCATAGGCTACAATACTGCCACTGCGCAAGGCTGAGGAACACAGGAAAGTTTCAGTCACTTATCTCTGGTACAGCTACCTCTGGGTTACGGTTTCAACACCCAATGCGATGGTTGCGTTTGGGGAGTCTAAGTCACACCCATCTACTTCCAGATCACTGCCAAAAAATGAATGGGAGTCTATGGGCTGATTCAAGTTATCTTCTGATCCTGTTTGATATGTGTCATGGATTTCACATATGTCTGTGAATTTTTAAGATACATTTTGATTTCCAAGAAAGTGCTTATTTTCGTCAGGCAGCAAAAGTTATTTTAGGTTTTGTGTGAAAATACGTAGCGGACTAAAAATGTTTGATTAAATTGACGTCATCAAACCAGACATGGATTAGAGAAGAAAATAAAATACTCTGAGTAACTATAGCAATAATCTCAGTTTTTCACTCTGATCCCATAACAAGTCATCTTCTTATTCCACAAAGAAACTAGTCTCCATAGAGACTGTCAAAAATTGCCATTGCTGACTATATTTCAAGTCATCAAGGCTGGGTATTGGGTAAAGTTTTCAACCAGCAATAATCGCGCCTCGGATAAACCTCATAGGCTACGATACTGCCACTGCGCAAAGCTGAGGAGCTCAAGAAAGTGTCAGTCACTTAGCTCTGGTTCAGCTACCTCTGGGTCATGGTTTCAACACCCAATGTAATGGTTGCATATGGGGAGTCTAAGTCACGCCCATCTACTTCCAGGCATGGGTCCCCTAATGCCAAAAAATGAATGGGAGTCTATGGGCTGATTCAAGTTATCTTCTGATCCTGTTTGATATGTGTCATGGATTTCACATATGTCTGTGAATTTTTAAGATACATTTTGATTTCCAAGAAAGTGCTTATTTTCGACAGGCAGCAAAAGTTATTTTAGGTTTTGTGTGAAAATACGTAGCAGACTAAAAATGTTCGTCTCATTAAATTGACGTCATCAAACCAGTCATGGAGAAAAGAAGATAAATTACTCTGAGTTCAACAATCTATAACAATAATCTCAGTTTTTCACTCTAATGCCATAACGAGTCATCTTCTTATTCCACAAAGAAACTAGTCTCTACAGAGACTGTCAAAAATTGCCATTGCTGACTATATTTCAAGTCATCAAAGCAGGGTATTGGGTAAAGTTTTCAACTAGCAATAATCGCGCCTCGGATAAACCTCATAGGCTACGATACTGCCACTGCGCAAGGCTGAGGAGCACAGGAAAGTGTCAGTCACTTAACTCTGGTTCAGCTACCTCTGGGTCATGGTTTCAACACCCAATGTAATGTTTGCATATGGGGAGTCTAAGTCACGCCCATCTACTTCCAGACCATGGGTCCCCTAATGCCAAAAAATGAATGGGAGTCTATGGGCTGATTCAAGTTATCTTCTGATCCTGTTTGATATGTGTCATGGATTTCACATATGATGTCCGTGCATTTTTAAGATACATTTTAATGCCAAGAAAGTGCTTATTTTCGACAGGCAGCAAAATTTATTTTAGGTTTTGTGTGAAAAGACGTAGCGGACTAAACATTTTTGTCTTTGACGTCATCAACAAAGACATAGAGAAGAGACCAAGAAAAATGACTCAGTTTAACAATCTATAGCAATAATCTCAGCTTTTCACTCTGATCCTGCAATGAGTCGTCTTCTTATTCCACAAAGAAACTAGCCTCCATAGAGACTGTCAAAAATTGCCATTGCCGACTATATTTCAAGTCGTCAAGGCTGGGTATTGGGTAAAGTTTTCAACTAGCAATAATCACGCCTCGGATAAACCTCATAGGCTACGATACTGCCACTGCGCAAGGCTGAGGAGCACAGGAAAGTGTCAGTCTCTTAGCTCTGGTACAGCTACCTCTGGGTCATGGTTTCAACACCCAATGTAATGTTTGCATATGGGGAGTCTAAGTCACGCCCATCTACTTCCAGACCATGGGTCCCCTAATGCCAAAAAATGAATGGGCTGATTCAAGTTATCTTCTGATCTGACCAGACTATAAACCAACAGTTTTGGGAGAAAATGTGACTGAATATTTTTTGTTTAGTTGTAACATGTGTCACTGCACATGAGGATTCATTATCTCCAGAATGTTATATAAGTTCATTTTAATAACTAGAGTATGGGACAGTTTAAGACTACAAAAATTGCCTTTGCCAGCTATATTTCAAGTCGGCAGGGCGGGGTATTGGGTAAAGTTTTCAACTAGCAATAATCGCGCCTCAGATAAACCTCATAGGCTACGATACTGCCACTGCGCAAAGCTGAGGAATGCAAGAAAGTGTCAGTCACTTATCTCTGGTACAGCTACCTCTGGGTTACGGTTTCAACATCCAATGTAATGGTCGCATATTAAGCTTCAATCTACAATGAGATGTAAACTACAAAGATAATTTAAACTACAAAGCTAGTTTACATCCATAAAAGACCTTCAATCATATCTAAAGTAAAATAAATAGCAACATCAGCAAGGCAAAAAACAAAGGAATAAACATTCCAGAAGACCGCCATTAAAACAACAGAAATTCATTTGATTGAAAGAGTGCAAAATTACAAAATTGTAATTTTAATGAGTAACAGTAAACAATCAATTTACAATGAGAACAATGGGCAGTGTTAGCTTCTACTGAAAGAGCTCTTTTTAGGGTCTCTAAAGATCTTCTGACTCACAGTGATGCAGGAGACTGGTCTGTTCTGCTGGACCTGACTGCAGCCTTTGACAGGTTTGTCCATCACCTGCTACTGGATAGGCTGAGAGACTGGGTAGGCCAATCAGGAAGTGCTTTGAAAAGATTCTCTTGTTACGTGTCTGAACATTCCTTCTCTGTGGCCGTATCCAAGTTTCAGTCCTCCTCCACCTCCCTCACCCATGGTGTCCCACAAGGTTCTGTGTTTGGTTGTGGTTCTCAATTGTTCCTCCTTTATCTGCTCCCTCTCCAGCACTTGCTGAGGAATCTCATACCATCTTTATGCAGGTGACATTCAACTGTATATCTCATTTAAAGGAATCATCACCTGAAATTTTCAATTTTCCACTTGAAAAAATGTATATAATGGCTTCCTAATGATTTTTCATAAATTATGACTTACCGTTGACGACTCATGTTGTAATCCGTGTTATGGGAAACAAAACTCCAATTGGTTTGTGTATTCCATCTTCACAACAGCATAAGAGCCGATGCCTGGCTGTTAGCTTGCTTTGTCCCAACTCAACAACAAGCGAGGGCGCCATTACGCACGAGGCGAGGCTCGGGCTTGGGCTCGTACATACACGGTTGGATCCCGTAGGTCACTGCCAGGTCAGGTTCAGTTATAACTTTTGTTGTTTTGGAGCAAGACGCTGAAGCTGCGTCCTGCTTCCTTCCACCAATCAACGTGCCCCTCAGTCCCGCGAGCTTCCGAGACAGCCGAAATATCGCATGTGATCTTGTGAGAAAATATGCCCTTTACAAAAAGGATCAGAAAAGCAAATTTTTTAATAATTTTTCCAATACAATTTATTTTAATGGTCTAAAATACTATAATAGGACGTAGATATCCACGGTATTATAGGTGATGACTCCTTTAAGCCCCATGAGATGTCTAAGCTGCAGCTGTTGCACAGCTGCTTAGACTCTATTAAAACCTGGATGGCTGGGAACTTTCTACTGCTGAACGATGACAAGTCTGAGATCCTCATCTGTGCTCCATAAAAGCTGGTTCCCAAAGTCAGAGACTCTCTTGGTCAGCATGCTTCTCACACCAAACCCTCCGTCAGGAATCTTGGTGTGACCTTTGACACAGCTCTCACCCTGGATTCTCATGTCAAGTTCTCTTGTTCGCTCTTCCTTCTTCCATCTTGAACATTGCTAAGCTAAGTCCCATTCTGTCATGTTCTAAACTTGAGATTGTTATCCACACTTTCATCTCCTCATGCTTAGACTACTGCAACTCGCTTTTCACTTGTCTGAGAATAACCTCCCTGAAACGTCTAGGTGGTTCAGAATGCCTGTGCTCAGCTTCTGACCAAATCGTCAAAGCACACCCACCACGACACCCCGCTTCCCTTCCAGCTTCACTTAACTACAGAGTTAATTTTAAGATCCTGGTTCTGGTTTTTAGGGCCTTACATGAACAAGCACCATCATAACATTGGTGATCTTCTCAGTCCCTACACTCCCAGCAGGTCTGTGAGGTCCAATGATCAAAATTTTCCATTTTCAATTTTATTATTATGATATTTTTTTAATCATTTTTAGATATTTTTTTACAATCTTTTTTATTTTTTGTTCTTTTGAAGCGCCTCGTAATTTTTATCTTGAGAGGTGCCATATAAAAAATTGTTTCTTCTTTTTTCGTTTATAGAAGTGCAACAAAAAAGTGTTTGAAAGGTGTTAAGGGAAATTACGTCAGTTCTTGTGCCGCTTTGTTTAGGACTCGGCAGATACGTAAATCAGGGTGCGCACGTTCCGACCAGATTATAAATCAACAGTTATGGGAGAAATCGTGACTGAGTTTTTTTATTCATTGCACCAATCACTTGAAATCACTTAATCTCTGGAATGTAATTTAGGTACAACTTCTCAAGATAGCGTTAACATCAGCTCATGACTGAAATCCAAAAGCAATTATTTTTATTTCACAAGAAAGTTAGCCTCCTTAGAGACTGTCAAAAATTGCCATTGCCAACTATATTTCAAGCTGTCAAGGCGGGGTATTGGGTAAAGTTTTCAACTAGCAATAATCGCGCCTCAGATAAACCTCATAGGCTACGATACTGCCACTGCGCAAGGCTGAAGAGTGCAAGAAAGTGTCAGTCACTTATCTCTGGTACAGCTACCTCTGGGTCATGGTTTCAACACCGACTGCGATGGTTGCATATTAAGCTTCAATCTACAATGAGATGTAAGCTACAAAGCTAGTTTACATCCATAAAAGACCTTCAAACAAACATATCTAAAGTAAATTTAATAGCAACAGATTAGCATGGCAAATAATGAAGGTTTACCAAATAAACTTTCCTAAAGACCGCCATTAAAACATCAGAAATTCATTTGATTTAAAGAGTGCAAATTTACACTATTGTAATTTAAATAACAACAATGACAACAATGGGCAGTGTTAGCTTCTACTGAAACACTTCTTAGGGTTTTTAATGACCTTCTGACTCAGTGATGCAGGGCACTGTTCTGTTCTGCAGGACCTGACTGCAGCCTTTGACACTGTTGACCATCAGCTGCTACTGGAAATGATGAAAGACTGGGTAGGCCTATCAGGAAGTGCTCTGGAATGGTTCTCTTCTTATGTGTCTGAACATTCCTTCTCTGTGGCCATGTCCAAGTTTCGGTCTTCCTCCACCTCCCTCACCCATGATGTCCCACAAAGTTCTGTGCTGGGGCCTCTACTGTTCCTCCTTTATCTGCTTCCTCTCCAGCACTTGCTGAGCTCTAGGAGTCTCATACCATCTTTACGCAGATGACATCCAACTGTACATCTCCTTTAAGCCCCATGAGATGTCTAAGCTGCAGCTGTTGCACAGCTGCTTAGACTCTATTAAAACCTGGATGGCTGGGAATTTACTACAGACACTGTAAAGTGCTTTGGAGTCCTCTGACTCTGAAAGGCGCTATATTTGGTTTCCTTTAAAAAAGCAGCTGAAAGCTCATCTGTGTGTGACCTTCTGTTGACTCTTCCTGACTACCTTCTCATCATGCTGCTGTTTCTACCAATTCTGTCTTTCCTGGGATCCCATATTACCTTTTCTTATTCATTGTCTTTCTTCCTTTTCATTTCTTAATTTAACATTTTCCCTTTTCTTATTAAGGTATTTCTAAAAATCATTTATATATTTTATCAATCATTTTTTGTTGTCTTGAAGCGCCTCTAATTTTGATATTGAGAGGCGCTATATTAAAATTCGTTTCTTTCTCCGTTTATAGAAGCGCAACAAAAAAGTGCTTGAAAGATGTTAAGGGAAATGACGTCAGTTCTTGTGCCGCTTTGTTTAGGACTCGACAGATATGTAAATCAGAGTGCGCACGTTCCGACCAAATTTTAAAACAACAGTTTGGTGAGAAAACTTGACTTGAAAATTTTTTTTTAATTCATTTTACAATTCATTTGATAACACTTAGTCTCTAGAACGTAATATAAGTTTTACTGGTCAAGATAACGTAAATATCAGGTCATCACTACAATCCAAGAGCGACTATTTTTATATTACAAAGTAACTAGTCCCCGTAGAGACTGTCAAAAATTGCCATTGCCGACTATATTTCAAGTCGTCAAGGCGGGGTATTGGGTAAAGTTTTCAACTAGCAATAATCGCGCCTCGGATAAACCTCATAGGCTACGATACTGCCACTGCGCAAGGCTGAGGAGCACACGAAAGTTTCAGGCACTTATCTCTGGTACAGCTACCTCTGGGTCATGGTTTCAACACCCAATGCGATGGTTGCATATTAAGCTTCAATCTACAATGTAATGTAAACTACAAAGCTAGTTTACATCCATAAAAGACCTTCAAACAATCATATGTATAGTAAAAAGCAACATCAGCAAGGCAAAAAACAAAATATTACCAAATAAACGTTCCTAAAGACCGCCATTAAAACAGCAGAATTTCGTTTGATTTAAAGAGTGTTAAGTTACACAATCGTAATTTAAATGAGTAACAGTAAACAATCGATTTACAATGAGAAAAATGAGCAGTGTCTTAGCTTCGTTTATAGCGCAACAAAAAAGTGTTTGAAAGAAGTTAAGGGAAATGACGTCAGCTCTTGTGCCGCTTTGTTTAGGACTCGGCAGATACGTAAATCAGGGTGCGCACGTTCCGTCTAGATTATAAACCAACAGCTTTAGGAGAAAACGTGACAGACTTATTTTCGTTCATTGTAGAATATGTCCACTTCAAGTTGCCTAATTTCGAAATGCAATTTCTAAGTCTAATTTCTCAACGAAACGTATTAGTCAGGTAATTGTTATTTTCACTTTATTTTTCACAAGTAAATCAGTCTCCGTAGAGACTGTCAAAAATTGCCATTGCCGACTATATTTCAAGTCGTCAAGGCGGGGTATTGGGTAAAGTTTTCAACTAGCAATAATCGCGCCTCGGATAAACCTCATAGGCTACGATACTGCCACTGCGCAAAGCTGACTCCTTTCTGTTTACGGACGGGGGGTCACTTTGCCACACACCATCCTTAGTTATGGTTTAAAAAAAAAAATCAAAGTTTCTACGTATGCAAGTAGACAACATTATCCATGCCTGTATGTACTTATATAACAGATTAAAGGTTGTCGTTTTGTTAAATTCTTCACCTTTATATGTACTTCAAAATGCAGCTTTGGCGCAATGCATTCTGGGATAGTCTACTTCCTATTGTTGCCATTGCCAAGCTCCACCTTAATCGTTTCCTCAGTGAACAAAAGTCGCTCTTGTGTGAATATGACAGCGGAAACTTAACAGTTCATCAGATTTGCACATTAGCCCATTAAATGATCAACTAGGCGGACTCTGTGTGAGCAGACTGACCCATTTTTACATATTTATTTTTAAAAAGTGCTTTTCTAAGTTTCTAAACAAATTAAAAGACAGACAACTCTAAAGCCTTAATAATTGTGTGCTTTTTCCATTCCCGATTTAACTGCTTCCTGAAGGCTCCATAAAATGTTTCATTTTCACACAGCTTCAAAAATGCATTACCACAGTACCACCACAAGATGGCAATGTAAACAAGGGGGGAAACGTTTACACTTGAATGTTTATAATTTAAAATTTCATTACTTAATATAAACTATAGTAAGCTGAAATTGAGTAAATATGATTATATTCTTCTAATTAAAAACAACAATAGTGTGCACCTTATTTGCACATTACATAAATAAAGGGAAATACATATTTTTTTGCATGTGCAGAAGTCAATGCATCCCTTGGCATGCACATATTGGTTGAGATTTTATCACGAAATTAAGTGGTAGGCCACTGCTACTATTACCAAACAAGCGCCATCTTTCCACATCTCCACAAAACTGTCTCACGTTTTGCAGGATGCTTGGACTTCTTGGTGAAAAACCTGACTACCGTTAAAGATAAAGTCTGCAAAACACAAAGAGACATATTCAGCGAAGAGTTCAGAGGCAAAGTCTTTGTTGGGTCGATAGGTGCCCTGTGTGCACTTAAGTGGTCCAGGCCCTTGTTGTTAATGAAAGATGGTGAATTCTTTTTTTTTTTACACCGTTCATTTTTTCTTTGCTTGTTTATTTGTTTATTTTACGAATATAACTGTATAATGGAATGTCCTTCTAGTTTGCTATATGATAAATGACCAGTCAGAGAACTCCAGAGTGCTTTTACACTACAGTGTCTCATTCCCACATTCACACACTGGTGGTGATGAGCTACAATGTAGCGACAGCTGCCCTAGAGCATGCTGGCAGGGCACGGGTGCTACCAGTCCCTCTGACCACCACCAGCAGGCAAGGTGGGTTAAGTGTCTTGCCCAGGGACACAATGGCAGGGTTCTCTGCCAGGATTGATCCTACAACCCTCTGATTGCTGGCCAACCCACTCTGCCTCCTGAGCTACTGCTGCCCCTAATTAATGGACATGCTGGCATGACTGCTGACTGCTTTAGTAACCAGCATAGAAGTCTGCAGTGTAAATTCAAATACTTAATTTTTATTAAGTAAACATTAAATGTGTAAGACACATATTTATTATTCAGCAACCAATACCTAAAGTTTCACAAACGTATTTCACTGATTATTTGTTGAACTATTTCAGTAGTTCCAATCCTGGGGTCCGGGACCCCCCACGGCGGTCCCCACGAGATTGCAAAAGGTCCCTACAATTTTGCCTGTGCTGAGGTTGCGAGTTTTTAAAGATTTTTTTTTTTTTATTAAATTTATAAAATCCCAATAAAATACCCAATATCACAATCATGATACTGTGTAAGAGTTATAACTGTATGTTTGTATAAAGCTTGTAATTAATCACTTTAGATGTGTGTATGGGGGTAAGAGTTGGGGTTGGGGGGGGGGCCGTGTGTACACCCATCAGGTCTTCAGACCACAGTAATGGTGAGCTTTGCACTTTGCATGTGTGACACAAGCAGTGATCTGACTGTGTGGATGTTAGAAGCCCTTTCACTTGTTGTGGAGCTCCGCTGGTATAATGCAGGTGCTTCTGGGTGCTCAGCAGATAAGAATTGGTGTGCCAGGTGTTAAAGCTGTCTGAGCTGACACATTAGACAGGGATTTGCTCGTGCCAGAATGTCAGGCCAATGAGGCTCATAGAGGTAGGCTTGGATCACTGTCAGGGACAGGTAAGTACGTAGATAAGGGGATTACACTATGTTTGCAGCGAGTAATCTCAAATGAATCCTGCCAGCTTCTGTTTCCATCCTCACCTGGAAACCACCAATTTCTCTCGTCTCAGCCCTGAGAAACACAAACAAAGTTCAATTCTCAAAATGATCCTTTTAGCTTAGCTTAGAGTAAATTCGAAGGCACAATGGGTTGTGGTCATTTAATAACTGTGACAGTCATAATCGTCTCTAATTCTCTGAAGCACATAATTACTTTTGTGTTATTATATTTTCATTTTCCAGCCCCTCTGCCTGTTTAGACATTGTGCGGCTTTGCCGTGTGGTGGCGGGTCTGACTATAAAGCCTAAATTTGGCCTGCTACGCAATTAGGACTGTTTAAGAGAAGTTTAAAGCCCCCTTGGCCTGCAGCTTCTCCTGATTGCAAGCAGAATGGTGGAAATAAGAGTGTAACAGATGGCTTAGCTGTTTGTGCCATTCAGCACAGGCTGGTGGGTGCCATGCCATCCAAACAGGGGCTCAGTGGAGAGTGTGATGATCTTTATCATGCTGAGAGCCCCCCACCCCCGAACCTTCCAAACTAGAAAAAGACTTGAAGTCTAATCCTGCTCATGCTGCAAGTAAGTTTGTGTTTGGGCTGATCCACACACTTCCAGATTTCATCAAGGACAGCTCTTTATGTTTCTGGTCAGGCGACTGCTTTTAAAAGCAGGTGTGTTTGTGCTTTAGTGGGCTGTAACAGGCCATTCTGTGGTCTGGTCTACATCACATCAGGGCTGTTAAAGACATTTAGGGATGCTAAAAGTCTCTTCTGTGTCTCCCAGGCCGGGGCCACCTGGACAATAGAAGAGGAGCTGGAGAAAGTGTGATTAGATTGTGTTATGAGCAGAGAGAGGGAACAAAGACATTTTTCATGGGTGAAGTGACAGCTAGAGTTTGTGCAAGTGGACATCTGATACTGGGGGACAAGCACTGTTCATTGTTCCCTTTAGTTTCAGCTGAAATGATGAGGTCAAAGCAGAATATTTGGTATTATATTCTTCTAAAACATCTTCTATGTGCATTAGAAATGGATATATTTGATGTACTGTGATATATGATCCAAACATCCTTTGAATGTTGTTTTTCCCCCCAACACACATGCTTGCAGACTGTTCGCAGCAACCCACACACTGCTGCCACCCTGCTATTCCCAGCTTGTGGTTATTCCCAGACTGAGTCAGAATGACACCATAAGCCTGTCTGTCCGTTTTATGCCAAACCTGATGTCTACTAGTGGCGCACGGCTTTGCCAAGGATGTGATGAGCCCTGCAGCTCGGGTACTCCCACAGCCCTTCCTCCTCCTCTGATAACCCATAAGTCATGCTGACAGCTAGAGGTGCATGCCACTCATTCATATCAGTGTGTTGCATCCACTTTAAACACCCCCCACCACCTTAATATGGCAGTACTTCCTCACTTCAATCTGTCTTCACACCTGTATCACTCACGACCACGACAAGTCCCCGTGTCTGCGAACCGCTCCATCTGTTGTCCCCGCAACTGTATAATCAGCTCGTTACAGCAGTGAGACAGAAAGGGCAAAAGCCTGTAATAATGTTATCAACATACGTCTGATTCCTGTAATAGATAAATGAGTTTTATTGCAGTGATCTTAAAATGTCAGAGTCATGTCTGTTTTCTGAGACAGATGCAGTCGTTCAGGATTTTCTATCCTAAGATTTACTGGTGTGTATTTTTATATCAACCTTTTCTTTTTCTTAAATCATGTGTTGTTGCTTTTAAACCACTTGAGTGGCACCCAGTTTCATTGCATATGCAGTGACAGTAAAAGTGTTTTAATTCTGATTGACTCAAGTCAACTTTATTATTGTCCAGAGGGAAATTTGATTTGCCGTAGTGTACAATAATATAATAATTACAATAAAAGGAAAAGCTTCAACAATCAGCGATACACAATAAAACAGATTAAGATGATAAAAGACCATGTGCATTCATGTGATTAGCACTGAAGCAGCATTAGTACTATTCTGTACAGCTGTGGTCTGTTTTAGCATCACAATGTGCAGTTCAATCAGAAATAGTGTAGCACTATTTTTGGAGGAGGGTTGCTGTTAAAGGTTGTTAATGTTAGCAAAATAAAAGTAGGACAAGAAAGAGAGCTGGACTTTATGACTGAACTAGAATTTTAGGTAAAACTTTAAAATAAGGGTCCCTTTATTAACATTATTTAGTGCATTATTAAGCATTAATAAACTATTAAATAAAATATTAACAACTGCTTAATATTAATGTTAATATTATGTAATGCATTACTAAGCAGAAACACACACCCCCCACGACCATTTGTCCTAATCTTAAGGACACTTCATAGTTAACAATATCAGGAACGTTAATAAAGGGATCCTTTGTTTATTAATGCTTAATAATGCAGTAAGTAACGCTAATAAAGGACCTTTATTGTAAAGTGTTACAAAATTTTGATATTTTTCTGTTTTTTTTACTTAACCAGTTTATTTTATGATTTTTTTCATAATGTACAAATAGCAATTGATGATGTTACACTGTTAAATTTTAGTATACTTTTTATCTGCATTCCTGCCTTCCATGCTGTCAGGGAGTAAGAGGCAGGGCGACGGTGGCTCGGGATAGGAGTTTGCCCTGTAATTTTTAGGTTGCAGGTTCTAATCCAGGCTCCCTGTAGTTGTTGTGTCCTTGGGCAAGACACCTCACCTGATTTTCCTGCTGGTGGTGGTCAGAGAAACCAGTGGCGCTTGTGCTAGGCAGCCTCGCTTCTGTCAGTGTGCAGCTGTGATTAGATATTAGCCCATCACCACCAGTGTGTGAATGGATGAATGATTCACTAAAGCACTGAGTCCTCGGAATCAGAAAGGTGCTATACAAGTGCAGGTCATTTATCGTTATCATAACAAACGCAGGTGTATGGTTTCCATGGAGATCTCAATGAGCCACTGGCGGCACCTTTAACATTTTTGTAAATGTTGATTTTCTTTCTAAACTGTTTATACAAGACTTGTCTTGGCTTTGATTAATTATAAGTTTGATGTTTTGTAGGTCATAAGTGTGTGAATGTGAGTGCGGGTGAATGAGTTGTGTTGTAAAGTGCCTTGGGGGGTTCTAGGACTCTAGAAGGCACTATGTAAATACGAGCCGTTTACCATTTACCAATATTCCATTGTTGAGACAGCAGTTTGAGGATAGTGAACACCAACAGGTAAAATAAACTGGTGTTTGATATTAAAGAATAACTCTCACATGCTGGTTAGCTGCAGAAACATAATTAGCATGAGTCATTGTAGCATGATGCACCAGTGAACGCCACAGAAAATCATGCCTGCAGCCATCAGGCTGTAACTCCTCTCTGTGAAATCTCACATTCATCATTTTAATATGTTCCTAAAATTTTACATTAGTAAACCAATTATTTCCCCCTTCATTCTGTTATTATTACTGTATTTGTGTCTGATAGTGTCTTTCAACCTTTCTTTTATTATTGGTGATTGTGTTATTGACGTGTGCAAAAGTGTTTTATTCATAACATTTGATGCAAAATGTAAATAACTGAAATTTATTTTCCTTTTTGTGATTCAAAGTAAAACACGCCCCACACCTTCTTACTTCTTCATGACAGTATTTTATTTTTTATTAATTTCTTGCTAGATGTGTTAGACTGCTTTGATGTATGGGAGCTATACGCATGGTGTCCAGCAGGGGGCAGCCTGTCTTCATGTCAAACACACTGAACTCTGAACCTTGAATGCACTATGACCACTACATCATAATGGACATCTGAAATGTTGCATCATAAATTAAGTTGTATAATATGTTGATAGTCAAATGTTTTACTGCCTGGACCAGCTGAGGGACACTGTGTGACTAATGGTGCTGTTTGACACCAGCATGATAACAGATCATCACTATTCAAGCTACATAAAGGGAGGCTGCAGGAAAAGTGTGAATGCATTGATCAAAATGCCACCAGGATATCTGGCAGAAGAAAATAAAATTCAGCTCTGGAGTCTCGGCTCGGCCCTGCTTTACTACGGAGATCCCCAGGGCCAGCATGATCCTCGACTCGGCAGCCTCATTACTCTTTAGACAAACAGATTTGGACATATTGAACTCAGACCCAAAACAACCCGGCTGTGTGCCGCCACTCTCCAAGCTCCATGTGTGATTGGAGGGTGTTTGTCTTTCTCACTCTGTCTCTGGGTGTCTGTTTGCCTGACACTTGTCTGGCTTGGCCTACTTTCGTCTTGATCCCATCAGTCAGTGTGAGGACCTGTGAAGGCCATCTCCCCATCTTGCTCTGTGAATCTCTGCCAGCTCCGTGCCTGTGTCAGCAGTCAGGGACTTGACTCAAACCCACGCACAGCCTCCAGTCTCTGCTCCAGGGCCCACTGGGCAAAGGCAGCACTTCTCTCTCATTCAGCAGACAGCCTAATTTGCGTGCCCGTAAATCACTCACAACTGACACTGAGCAACACCGCGAACCGTGACTCAAAACGCAGCATTACGTGATGTTAAGCTCCAATCAGAGAGAAGCTATTCATGCAACCTTCTGGGTAATGAGAGGGTTAATGTGTTTTAGGCATTAGCAGCACTAAAAATGACATATCCAAATCACAATCGCTTTGCACTTCCCGGTGTAATTTCATCAAAAATCTGTGAAAGATCTGACTAAAAATGATCTAAGCATATGGCTCATTCAGGACTTGTTAAGTGTTCTCAGTTTTTTAAAAGCACAGCAACGTTTAAAAGCTGCAAAATTACACTTGTCGTGATTAACGATTCAGCTGCTAAGGTACAGCGAGCACACAAATAATTTGCGTTATTCAGACGACTAATCCTTCTCTTGTGAGGACGTCGTCAAACGGGGCTGCGTGAAACATAAATAAATGAAGAGTGTTTGCTTTGGGAAAATATTTTTAAACCCAGCAGTGTCTCTAGAACTCACCACATTAATCAGCGCTGATTTAGGTGGAATGCTGGCGCATTTGTGCTTTATTTTCTTGTTTATATAACAGGAAAAGTGCAATTAGCGTCGTTCCGTTCAGTCTCTCAAAATGTAACATATGTGCTGTGAGTTTAGTTTATAGTGACAGCTAATTTCCAATTACTGTCAGTTTGGTTTAAAGGTAGCTGACATTGAGGCTTCTGTTGCTGCACAGAAACAAAATAGAAACTTGCTGGATGATTTATGCGAGATCAACACATGACAACAGATCTGTGTTTCTACTTTGGGAAAATGAATAGAGGTTCCTGTCAACATTGTCCACTGGGAACTGGTACATTTCCAGTCCAAAGCAGCACAGGCTGGCTGGAGGCTGTCCACGTTGATGCCTGTTGATTATCCCGAGCACCATGAAATTGTTCCTGGACAGACATGCAGTGTCCAGAGTGTGTTTTCAAAAGCTGTTTATGAAATGCTCTAATGAAATGGCTGAGGTCATGTTGGCAATCTTGCTAATGGGAAGGCAGAGAATAGACCCAAACTGGTCGTTATCCATTAATAAGCTTTGAAAAATAGCCTTTTTGTCTTTTGAGGCAAAATAAATACATAATCAAGTTATTATGAGGTCATAACATTTGGTGAGTTATACCAGAGCATCACATTGCCTCTTGTTTTTGAACAGAAGACGGAGCGGTCCCATGGGGATGGGAGTGAGTCTCAAGAGCAGTTTAAGTTTCTAGGTGTCTTGTTTATGAGGCTTAGAGATAAGGCGAGGAGCGTCATCATTTAGGAGGAATTCAGAATAAAGGTGCTGCTTCTCCACATCAAAATAAGCCCGTTAAGGTGGTTCAGGCCTCTTAATTAGAGTGGTGTCTAGTTACCGTCCTCTAGAGGTTTCCCAGACATCCCACTGGGAGGAGACCCTGGGGCAGAACCAGAATTTGTTGGAGGGATTATATATCCTCCCTGGTCAGGGAGTGTATTGAAATCCCCCAGGAGGTGCTGGAGAGTGTCACACTGATGGGAGGGATGTCTGGCTTTCCCTCCTGGATCTGTTATTGGCCTTGAATAAGTGGTGAAAAATGGATTACCAAAGCACCAAATAACAATTTGTTTACACAAAACAACAGAAAATCTCTATTTATCTGTTTTATATTTCAACATTATGACCAGGAAATACACAAACAGATACACAGGTGATGGCTCAGTTTAAATATGCATCTTCAGCTTCATGGTCCAACCATTGTTAAAATGTCAATTTTTGGTTTTATATAATTACTGTAGATGTATTACCCAGCTAATAGCTACTATTTTACACTGAAATTGAGTTTGTAAATTTCTGGTGGAATTTCCAACATTAAACAAAACTGTGCAGAGCTAGAAAAGCAGTGGGGCCACAACATGGGGGGCAGACGAGGGGGCAATGGTCCCCAGCCTGACAATTTATTATGCACAAAACATTTAATTAAGTAGAAGACACTTTTAAATGAGTTTGACCTTTGTTTATGCTCATACCTTTAGGCAAGAATTATAATGAAACCTTTGAAATGTGTCCCAAGATTATCAATGGCCCCCTCAAGACAACTTTCTATATCCGCCCCTGTGGAGAAGCACATAAAGCCAGATCTGTTAGTGTAATTTGAGTAAACTGTCATCTTACAGGCTGTAACTTTTAACAGACTAAATATTATTTCATGTCTGAGAGGTGAAATGTTATTTTACATGAGTTTAGCTTAATTAACTGCTCATTACGAGTTGGCTAAATGATTTAATTGGTTCTGTAGCCTCGGGGGAGGGGGGAGGTTAAATAAAAACCATTAGTTTTGATTATGAATATGAGTCTGTTTAGCTGGGGGTGACCTGGAAACGCCCCCACATGGAGGAGCCTCGGCGCGGAGCTGCCTCCCTCCGAACCGAACCGCTCCCATCGCCCGCGGACAGCTTTCTCTGCGAACAAGCGGCACAACTTGTCCGCCTCCCCCTGACTGGCTGCCTGTCCTCCCCCCTTGTTGTCTCCACTCCGCGGCTCCGCTTTGAATGTGGAGTTGAAGAAGAAAGAGAGGAGGGGGGGAGAGAATACTTCCTTCCTCCCTTCTCCGTCTGTTCTCCCTCCCTTCCTCCTTCTCTCTCTCGGTTACAACCTCCGGGCTTTCAGACGCGATGAGGGTCAGAGTGTGAGGATCATCCCACAGGTGTGCTGCTGGAAACGCTCGCGCGCGCATACCTGGAAACGACCATGTGACTCGGCACCTGGGCGTGGAGAAAGTCTTGATATTCCAACCGGAGACTCTTTTGTTGAGTTGACCGAGCTGGTGTCTCGTTTCCCGGCCAACCAAGCAGTTAAATCCCGGTTTTCCCGACGGAATAGTGCCTTTCTTCAACCTCCTCACGGGACGAGATGTGAACTTGCGCACGAGCGCGATTCTCCAGAACGCGTTACAACAGAAGGATACTTCAGTTTGTTTGGACTGTTTTTATTTGGAAACTCCTCTCCGCTCCCTTTCCCTTCAAGGTGAGTTCAGGTCCTGACTGGTTTCCCTCTTTAGGAGCAAGTTTCTGCATTTTGCATGAAAACAAGTGATTTAAACTGGAATCGGGGCTTCCTCACGGCTTTAAGCTCTGTTATAAAACTCAGAAAACGAGAATATCATGTGCGCAACCACATTATAAATATTATAGTGTAAAAAAAGTCCAAACAGCATGCTTAAATGTTAAGAAAAACTGTTATTGTGCAGAAAAGACGAGCTGCATCATTGCGATGCTTCACAGTAGAACTCATGACTGTCAAGATGAAAACTTGTTCCACTGTTCTCCAACTCAACAGCTGATTTATAGTGAGTGAGCAGGAGGAGGAGGAGGAGGGGTGTCCCTGAAGACATGCTCTTCCTTAACCCATTCATTTCATCTACAGCCACTGCATCTGCCCGGTTAAATCACAATGGGCTGTCTGTCCCTGCGCCTTGGCCATTTCAGTGAGGGATGGGCACATGAGCGGTGTTTTTCCTCACCTCTGGACAGTGGGGCGGTACATCAGCATCTGAGAGGACAGATGTAGCAGAGAGCCATGCCTCATGTTTGTTTTCCCCTTCGCCATCTCTCTCGGTCTTGTCTCTTTCATAGAGAACAAGGAAAACAGAGGGAGTATTGATGTCCCTGTTGAATCTCCAACACTGCCCTGCCAGTCTGTGTCTCCCAGTCCCTGGCTCAGCTCCTCAGCCACTGTACTGCCTTGTAGCCTTTTGAAACCACCCTTGTCTGTGTTTGCAGCCCCCTCTCGTCTCCCCCTCCCATGTTGACAAACCTACTGAACAAGGAATGCTCAAGCTCCTGGAGATGATCCCAATTAAATAACATAATGCAAACAGTCTCCTAGTGGGAATGGATTAGCGCAGGAAGAGGGCACGCGAAAGCCGGAAAGGTGTCTGCCGGTGGCTGGGAAGGGATTTGAGCAGGGGGTCAGCCTCCAGCGGTCTTTGGCTGCAAAGGGAGATGTGCCATCTGCTCACAGTGAGATGCACACACAAGAAGTTTAAAAGTAAGCGCTCTGTCTCTCCCTCTCGCTCTGCTGTCCCTCCCTTTGGACTGTCTTTCTCTTCCTCCGTGCCCCACAATGCTTCATTCAGTGTTTATCTCGTCTCTGAATAAATAGAGACACCTTATCTGTGCAGAGGAGAGTGTGATAAATGTTTTCTGCTGCTCCTCGCAAGGGTGAAGAAGACAAGCGTGCCACGCTGCTTCATCACTGATGCTCTTTTCAGGACAGGGGAATAAGGAGACATTTCTCATTCAGGTCATGTTAGAGTTTCAGGATTCTGCAAAACAATTCCCGAAAGCTGAGCGCACACACGCCCACGCCCATGAAATGTTTCTATAAGTTTCCTCATATTTCACCTTTTCCCTTTTATAGGTAAGACGCTGAGACCTCTGGAAAAGAAACTATCACATCCACTCTGTCTTTAAATGCAGCAGCGTGACCTTTGAACTTCTGAGAAACAGGTTTTTTTTTTTTGCAGAGAGCACTGAGCCGCTAAGCCGCTGCTGTATATTTTGGGTGAGCTTAAGTTCAGAGTTTAAGCCATCCTGGAATGTACGCGCCACATTTTGTGAGGTCAGTCTAATTCGTCAAACTGTCTTTTTTGTTTCCTTTGCACGGGATTACTGGCTCCTGTCATTTTAATTTTGAAAATAAACCCATAATCCTTGTAAACAGCAAACAATCCACTACCTCCTGTCCGCAGCGCGCTGTAGGTACAAAGCGCCAAACAAACGGACACACGAGAAGCTTTTGTTCTTTACAAGTGGCTCTTGTAACATGACTAATCTGTCTTTTAGACACAGTGCATAGCCTAAATCGTTATGGGTTTTGTTTATTTACCCTCTTTGGCGGGTGTGTTTCCACTATTTTCTCTATGCAGGCTGAACTTTGTGACATTGCTGCTTTAAAAATAGCTTTTACATGAAACATAGCTATATGCATTGACTGGTTTTTTTTCAGGCTTATCTTATGTACACATAGTTTTCAGGGGAGCGTAGGCAGATGCTTGAAGGGCGTGTCAGCCTGGCATCAGAAGGCTGAAAGATCTGAGTAATAGAGATTTCCTTTAAATTAGAGATAGACCCATCTTTTCATGTCTGGGGATTATCCCATGATGAAGGGACGTCACGCAGAGGTGGATTTCTGATCCTATCTCTGCTGGGGTTTAGAGCTGCCACCCTTGCCCTTGGACTTGAAGGCCTCGTCCTGAACTATCATTCTAACAGCGTCCTCCCCCCTCCCCCTACTGGTCAGACGTGTTGGTGTTTGCACTTCACACACCTTAAACCCCTGCTGCCCTTGCCACTCAACACTTTTTTCTTCCTCACACACACTTGAGAATAACAAAGGGGATGTATATAACAGATCTTGATGTGTGATGTTAATCCTCATCCACGTCTCCCAGCAGCAGCAGGCTGAGTTTGGCTCCACCAGCATTAGGTTCACTTAAGGGGTTTTGTAGGCTCCCAAACCAAATGACCAATCGCAGCTCAACAGGGTGTGCTGTTACTTCTAAAACAACCTTAACACTTTCTTGACTCACACTGTCTTTTATTCCCACTGCCAACCACACCATGCAGTCAGCCCCGTCATGGCTGCCAACTCACGCTGGTTTCTCCTGCTGCTGCTCGCTCCTCTCCTCCTCTGCCCTCACCGTTATCTCTAAACCACTGATATCAAGCAGAATAACTAAAACACATGAGGAATATTGTAAACATGTTTTGGAAAAATCTTCTCAATTGGGTAAGACTTGTTGAACATCTAATCTGAGTGAGACGTTCTATTATTTAGGGTATTTTTTGCCTTAATTATGTGTGTGGTGCTAAAAATCTCTTCAATAACTTGTTCGATTCAATAAAACTCAGAAAATAATGATTAGATTAGCATCTACAAAGTATTTAATTTTGGAGTCACCTTAATTCAACTTGGCTACCACAGCTAAATGGTATTAGCAAACACAAAAAGCGCCATCACTCCAGTCAATTGTCATTTTCTCCTTTCAAAATAAAAAAACAAAAACGAAAGCGGGACGCAGTTACTGTTTACACTCTGTGAGGTTGCCGAATCTGCAGAGAGCTAACGCTTCATCACAAGCATTTGTAATTCAACACCAGCAGGTAAAAAGCTCCAGAGTTGTTTAAAGAATAAAAACCAGTAAACAGGAGCGACCCAGAAGTCATTTCTTGTACCCCTAACAAACCATGGCATCTTTTTGTCTTACTCTAATATCAGGGGGAGCAGGCTAGATGCTAACTTTGAGCTAACAATGCTAACAATGAATTAGAAACAAATAGTCAGCCCTAAACATATCTCAAAGTACTTTTTCAATCACCGACAACTGGATATTACAGTGAAATGTATGTGGGAAGTAAATAATGAATCGATCATCGCGTTTTACTTCCTTTAACAGCAAGATGGCAAACAACCACACTTCCTGAAATTCTGGAGGCAAACTACTGTAATAAATGTAGGAAGTGATCCCTACCATAAAAACATCCATGAATGCTGGTGCCAGATATGACAATGTATTTATTTACTTATCAATTATTTTTGCTTAAAAAATGGGCTGCAGTACCCACATTTGACCACAGGACGTCCTTCTTACGAATTGCGCCTTTAACAAACGATCCCATGAACCACTGATTGGATTTTAATGAATCTTTTAGGATCGATTGATGCTCATCTTTACTTGATTAACTTTTGGAATCAAGATGACCGCCACGGCTATCTGACCTTACACAAAAACATCTTATAATTCAGTTTTTTTCTAAATAATGAGGTAAAATCGTTAATGGTTAACATATTCTGAGGAGGACACATTGCGCTAATAACTTATAAGGTTTGGAGTCAACACAGTTAGTCTGCTAGAAAACTATCTTACTGAGCAGCAAACGAATTTTAATGAAACTCTCAGAAAGTAATCATTTGATGTACATCTACCACTTTGGGATTTAATCTGATTCTAGATAACAGCCACAGATAATCAACATCTGCAAACTTAAAATTGGCTTTAACTCCGTTTTACTGATAATAAGCAGAAATTTGGGTTTTTAGTAGCCTAGAATCATTCACAACACAAACTGTAATCTCAACAGGTTATGTGACTGTGCAAGATTAGGAATATAATTTTCAAGATTTAATTAAAACTGCAGTAACGCTGTCGTTTCTCAACTTAAGATCATCTTAGTTTAAAACTCTGGCATGCAAAGTCCCAGGCAGCATGCCTTCTTCTGAGAAATGCGTGGCCTTTAATTTTAAGAGAAGCGATTGAGCGGGGAAAGGGAAGGTTGGAGTGATTTGAGGTTTAGAAGTAGGTGGTGGCATGCCAGGATGAAACCGTGATCTCCGTTTCTGTTGGAAGGGCTTTTTGGAAACGGCAGTAAAGGCTGTCACCATGTCAAAGTTGTTTTTGTGAGGACTGAAAGCCTATGATGGATACAGAAAACAGAATATGCCTCTGTCTTCCACCTCTCACCCACTTTCTGTATGGCTTTTGATCCTGCCTGCTTACTGGAGACGTGTCAACCAGCCCACCTACTCAGGACATAAGCAACATTTCACACCGAGCAAGCTATTTTGTCTGTTTCTATTCAAATGTTACTGAAAAGTGCTTACGGGAGCGTTGGGTCACTGTGGTTTCTATTTGGGGAAATCTTGTATCTTTAGATGTTTTTGGTGCAGAGTGAAGGGAAGTTAATTAATTTCTTGCATTTATAATTAAGTCGTGTCCATTAAAACAGTTCAGACACGAGCCTACTTGTCGGCTTCATCAAAAATGTTTAGACAACCTGCCTTTAATGATGAAAAGACGGCTTCGATCTCTCTGACTGTATCGAAGATGAGTCGTCGCTTCGTTTCTGTGCAAGTGTAGGGTGCCTGTGCAGGATTTGGCAGCTTGCTGATACATCTGCCTCAGAAAGCGTTGAGTTTGATCTGGACTTAGGCTTTTACCAACCACAGAATAATAGAAACACTTTGAGGTGCTTATTCCACCTATAATGCTTTATCGCTGCACTTTTTTGCTCTTGACTAAGAGTTGCTCCATGTTGAGTGGCATTTAATCCTGGCTAAGGCACCAGAGGATGCAATTCATTTTCATCCATGTGAGTCATTTCACAGTTAATCTTCAAAATGACCAATTTGCTCCCGCCAAGATCATTTTTAATTATCACCTCTTCTTTACAGCTAATATGACGTCCAGCTGGTTGATGTTAATTTGGTAGTGGCTGTCGACTGCTGGGCTTTTTTATGTGTGTGTGTACACTGGGTGATTAATTATGAAGTCCTGAAAGTGAGACTCAGCCAGAAATTGTAGGTGACAGATGCATGAAGGGTCAGCACTCTGACAGCAGCTGGAGATGAAGGTCACACAAACCTGAGGAGGTAGATAATGTGGCAAACTGAGGAAGATGAGAAGGAATGTTTAATCCTGGTGCAACTACAGGATCCGCTTTAGGAAGTGCATTGTCCCCCGAAATTTGCGACGTTGGACATGGTTAACCGGTTTTTCAGGTTTCTCTTAAGCAAAATACTTTTGTGTTTGTTTTTAAATCAGGAGAGGTCTGTTATTATTTTTTTAAAACCTAATTTCCTTTAGAGGATTAAATTATAAAAACAATTTAATGGGATTAGATGCTACTTTTAATTCAAATATGGATGTTTTTAAGTCTTTGTGCATTGGAGTTTGTTAGAAAATTATTAGGTCCAACATTTCTAATTAACCAGATAAAATAGAAATAATATATAGATTCAGTGATGAAAAGCTTGCAGGCATGAACTCTAAAATAGCAGAAGCAATATTAGGTATTGAGGAACCTTATTATTTCTGACATGTGTTGCAACATGCTGGCAGGTGGAAGTGGACACGGGGGTGGCAGACGGCGCTGCTGGAGGTTGGATATGTCTCTGGCTTTTACGTGTTTCAGTCAGATGTTGAAGCCTGACACATTTTGGCTGTGGAAGGATGTTTTGTTCCACTTTGTTAGCACAAGCTTGACTTTATATTGATGCACCTTAAAGCCACACTAAGCAACTTTTTCATATTTTTAAATCATTTTCTTGAGCCAGTATGTGCTAAAATGAGCCTTTACAGGGTGAATGAAATGTCACTCAGACCCCCACTGCCCTCTGTGGCCAGAATACCACACTTGCAACTTCAGAGTGGTGGTCCGCTCCCTGCTGGACGCTACAGTCTACTTCCAGCATGTTTCCTGCATGTTTTAGATCATGAACACAGCTGATTTGTTTGATTTAGTGATGAACCGCTCCTAGACACTAATGAAGGCTGAGGAGACATTTCAGTTTCTGTTAGATTAAGGTGTTAAAAAGACGAACGCACAGCAAGGAGATACGTTTTACTTTTGGTTTCACTAACGGACACTAGGGGGTGCTATAAACAAGCCAAAACTGCCAAGTGTTCCTTTAAAAAATAGCTGAATAACAATGAAATGTGAAGTTAATAAAGATCGGTGTGATTAAATTAGCAACAGGTTGTAGAAATACAGGCAATTTCATAAATCTGCACAACATGGATCTGAACTCACAACCTTTCACAATCAAGCTGGGATAATACAGTACGGGCAAGGTTATGCTTTATTAGATTTCATAATGAAATAATGACATGGAAATCCTTTTTTTGGTATCGTGTCCTTGTCTCTGTTAAATGAGGTGGGTATAGTGGCCTTTCGGTAGTCTATGATCCAAGAGGGACCTATTATAATCTGTTCATACAGCCATTGTTAAAGTTGCCGAGAATCTAGTTAAATGCCACTGGCTCTGTTGCTTCTCATCTGTAAACTGACAGACCGTTTTACTGTGGCTGCGGTCTCAGCAGCAGCAATAATAAGACCAAAAAAACCCCAGCCCTAACCTGGGAGACTGACATTTTGCTATTGACCAGTGGTTGCAAAACACCGGTTGTTAATCTGAGGTGGGATTTACCAAGGTTGCAGTAAATTTTTTTCTTTAAGGAAGCCTTTTTTATTGATCCCTGTGGAGGAATTAGCTACATGGAGTAATGGAAGAGATTCAGCAGGGAAAAGATGAATACAATAAAAGCACAAAATAAATAAAAGCTACAATAAAACCGGCCAAAACGTCTAAAGTCTGAAGGTGAGCGTCGTGGGTTTTTCATGCTTTATTTTGCCGTGCAGATTTATAGCAGGTATTACGGTGAGTCATGTTTTTACTTCAGCATTGACCTTCATGCACTAGGGCATTGTTGTGGACTAAAAGCTGACCTGTGTGAGTGTGTGCTATTCTAGTTTAGTGGTGATAAACAGTAGCATTATTCATGCCTAATCAGCCAGCCGTAACCCTTGTTCTACAGCGGTGTGGAAGTGCACGATGTCCTTGTGTTCACAACTTCCTGTTTCCAGCTCCACTGCCCAACTTACTTCCTAGTTTTCAATATTAGGAGAGTCTCTTTCTCTTGTGCTCCATTAGCTTTTTTTAACTCTATTCTCTGTCTCCTCTCCTTACCCATTGTGTCTGTAGTCTACGTGGACATTAATCCTGGTGCTTTGAACCTGCCTGCGGCATGGAGCTGTCTACTGAAATGCAGATCTGTGGAGGTGTCATCACAGCTCTGTGTCTTGGGTGTCTGCTCTTGCCCCCCAGCCTCACTCTCCTATTCACACTGCCGTGGTAATAACGTGCATTATTCCTGCCTGACTCATCTGGCCAGCTTCAGAGCTGCCTGGTATTGTTTCCCCTCAATGATTTTCAGCTACGTAAAGGGAAGTTTGTTCGGTAAATTTTTGCTGCTGTCTGCAAATAAGTAGGCACTCCTTCTGCTTTTTTTTCTAAACTTGTTCTTTCATTTGTTGTTGCTGCGTACAGCTGGTCACATGACTGATGGTCATGCGGATGGCCTCCGTTGGATTGGTTAGGTTTGGTCCCGTTACACACGGTTTCCCACTGTTCCACCTTTGACTGATCGGTGTTTACAGTTGATCCACTCTGTGTTTTCAGCCTCTAACTAAAGCAAATGACAGGCTTGGGAGAAATGACATCAGAGTTGCAGCCGCATGCCCTTGTAGGAATGCCTAAATATTTACAAGCTCTCATAACACACGCTAGCCGACCACTCAGTCTTGGATATGTTCAGCCCGCCAGCCCTGTGGTCGTTTCCATCCGATGCCACTACGTCTCGTCTGAGCTGAGCCCACGTCACTTCCCTTTTTGAAGCTAGACTCTTTAATTACAGTCATTAACGGTTGTGGAGTTGGTGCTGCGGGTTACAGAACCTTTCCTGCCAGACTTTTTTTTTCTTTCACTTTTCTTTCTTTGTCCTGCAGCAAATAGCCTAATGCTTCTCTCTCTAGTGCGTTCCCTGAAAACAAGCTGCTGTTACACTGTTTACAGAACACATTTTGCCAAATTGGATCCCCAAATCACACACGAGTCTCACCAGGAGACATTTTCCCCCAACTACCCTCATCCTCTTTCAAATGGATATGGGGAAGTGTGGAGTGTGCAGACTAATGATACACTGAAGCAAAGTGGGATACATAAGAGCATGTGCTCTGTGGCTTGTTTACTTGTTGACTAGTGCCGATTTGGTGGTGTGACCAGGCCTCGGTAGCCATTTATCCCCCACTCCACACCTCCATTAGGATCTCTTTGTGGTTGTTCCTGTTGAGATCAACAGTACGCTTTCACTGACACGTCCCGCGCTTCTCCCAGAGCTGGTGTTTGTATTTTTTTAACCCAGGTTCAGTTCTGTTTCGTTTCCAGTCCCTGCTCTTGTCTGCTGTCAGGACTTCATCACGCATTCCTCTGAGTCTTCTGTTCAATTAGTAATACAGAGTCTCTAGCCTCTTTGTGTAATGGAAAAGCTGAGCCACATCTTGTTCCCACCGGGTTCCTGTGCGTCTCTGCACCTTCTCACTTGAAAACAAACATCACCCCCCCCCCCCCCCCCCCCCCCCCCCTCCTGAGTCGCGTGTTAAGACCACACATCTGTTCTCTACAGAAGATAAAAACAAGTCCTAATCACTGATAATCTAAGAGATTATTACATTTGTGATATAAATGTTATTTTTTGTGTACAAAATCTGATTAGATTGGATTAAAACGTGGTTCGTCTGGCTCTGCTGTTTAGGCCTGGCTGTATCTTCAGAATTTAGGACAATGTTTTTCTTGCTTAAGCTCCATAAAACTTTTGTAGCACTGGATTAGCGACTAAAATTCCCTTGTCGCCACTCTTGACACAGATGACATGTTTGTAACTGTCCACTCTATTGTGCAATCCAGTTCTGAGGAAGTGTTGAAAGATTTCCAGGGTAACTTGGCCGTGGTATCATGATGCTGATGCCATGTCTGCTGGTGTAGATGTGAACACGGGAGTACACACGAGGACTTTGTGGGTTTTATTGCATTATCGGCAGCCGTGGACCTCCAGTGGAGCTCGGATGAATAAAAATCCCATTTCCTCCATTTCCAACGGCGGCATTAAGAGCTGAGGATTGTGCCGTTGCCTGAGTGCCAATGAAAAAGCCACTCAGTGTTGAGCAGTTAAAGCTCTCTGTTAAAACGCAGCGCGACGGAGGCCCACCTTCTGTTATGCACCACCCCAATCAGCCTATTGATTTGCTCTAAGTTGTCTAAGTGTGAGCTCGCTCTGCCTACAGAGAATAATTCGGACATTGACCAGGGCCATTGGGCCTCTCAGGCACATGGTCGCATGCACAGATACTCAGAATATATCCATGGATAGAGATTCCAGACACAGACGTACAGCCTGAGGGAGCTGGGCAACCAGGGCATGGATCCATGAATTTCTCATAACACAATCTGTTGGCTGATCAATAATTCAATTCTGTCTGTGAGCAAGCATGTCTGGATCCAATCTCACCTGCAACTCCTTTGGCCTTCTCTTAACAAGGTGGGTGTTGTCTCCTTGAGCTGTGCTCGGCTAGCGTCTGTGGTTTTCTCTGTCCTTGTGTTTACTGATTAGTTGGCTTTGGTTAGTTTGCCAGAAGTGGTCGTTCCATCGTTCATCGTTGTGTGTGCACACATGAGAGCTGTTAGCCACTCTGGGTTACAAAGTGTTCGTTTTAGCTGTATTCATCTCTCATGTGTTTCTACTGCTGCTTGCCTGCATGCAAAAGTTGGTAAAGTTGATGTGTGTGGATGCGTAAGGCCAAGCATATGTGTGATCTGTCTCTCCCTCCGAGCACCTAGACAAATCAAAGGCGTGGATCTCATTAAAAGGCATTGAGCCTGTGGAGAGGTCAGCAGCTAAGTTCTCTGATTAGTCAGATCCAGCGGGCCGCCTGGCTGCTGTGCTCGGCAGTGGCGGGGTGGGGGGGTGCCCTCGTCCACAAGCCTCTCATCCCTCTCCAGCCCACACCTGGTGGGTGATGTGGCCAACAATCTTTCTCACTGCAGGCCTCGGCCTCTTCTGACGAGGTCAAGGACAGCACACAGGGGTACAGATTTACCCCCAACTGGTGTGGCCTGGCCCCCCTATCTCTACCAATTTTTGCCTCAGTCTAATGGGCTGCCTACTTTGAGTTCTGTTTTTATCCCTCTTTGAGTGTTTTATCAAAGCTCACATTCAGTTTCCATTCCAGTGGCAGCTTCTCCTGCTGCATATCAGGCTGCACCAATAGCCCATCGAGGAGCTTTCTGGGTCGTTGGCAGCTCGTTCCAGGGCCCGGATTCCTATCAAAGCCAGTGACCATGAACCAGGGATGACTTTGAGCCAAGGGCAAAGTGTGTGTGTGTGCGTGAGTTAGTGTGTGTGTGTGTGTGAGTTAGTGTGTGTGTGTGAGTTTGTGTGTGTGTGCCTATGTGTGTTAGTTAGTGTGTGTGTACGTGTGTCTGTGTGTGTGCGTGTGTGTGCATGCTAGCTAGTGTGTGTGTGTGTACGTGTGTGTGTGCATGCGTGTGTGTGTGTGTGCCCGTGTGTGTGTGTGTGTTTGCTTGCATGTGTGTGTGTGTGCATGTGTTTGTGTATGTGTGCATGCGTGTGTGTATGTGTGCATGCGTGTGTGCCCGTGTGTGTGTGTGCATGCATGCGTGTGCATGCTTGCGTGCATGTGTTTGTGTGTGGCGTGTGTGTGTGCATGCGTGTGTGCATGCGCGTGTGGTGTGTGTGTGTGCACTGTGTGTGTGTGTGCATGTGTGTTTGTGTGTGGTGTGTGTGTGTGTGCATGCATTGTGTGTGTGTGACTGAATGGAGATGCAGAACACATCTGAAGGTTGCCTGACTTTGGACAGTTCCCCCCTCTCCTCTGAATGGCCTTTTCTTTACTCTGGCAGTCTCATCCCCTATGTGCTGCTCAGTTTAATGCCCTTCCAGATAAAACAACGCCAGTAAACTTCCTTTTTGTTTTTCTCTCTCCCTCTCTCACTGATAACCATGCTATCTAAAAGTAGACCCTGGCAACACACTCCGTCTATTCACCTCCCCCTGCACCTCCCCATCCCTCAGTATGCTAGGGTGCATTGTATGTAATCAGGAGATGGGTTGGGGGTGTGGGGTTTTCTTTTACTTTTTTTTTCTAGGCCGCCAGAGAAGGTGGCGGGAGTGATTGTGGACGGAGCAGACTGGTGCGTATCTGCTGACTGTCACTTCCATTAAGGGTGCTGTCCTCAGCCACCTCCCTTATAAGCACAGGACCAGCTCTGTAGGAGACCCTTTTGTTCAGTGTCCAAGCGCCCCTTATTCACAAGCCTTTCAACTCAAAACTTTCCTCTCAAGGATAATTTTCAAGGTCAATTTTTGCAGACAGTCTGTTGGAGATATTTATCTTTGATGAGATTTTGGCATCAGTGTCCACCGGGAGTATAAAGGGATAAACAGTTTGCATGGTGTTCTACCACCTTTACTACAGCCAGTTTCTTACTGGCTGCAACTGTTGCTGAAAAATTGCAAACCACATTTGTGAAGGAATTTTCCTAAATGTCTTGAGATGCTTGCAAGGACTTTCAATTTCTTCACGAGTTGCAGGGCCTTGCTCTTGTGTTGAATGAGTTTTCATCGGCCGCCCTCTGCCTTCTCTGACCACAATCCACAACTCCTGCTGTCTCTGCAGGGCAACTAACATCCTGAAGGACACCACCCATCCAGGCTTTCACCGTTTTAGCATGTTGCCCTCCGGTAGGTGTTTCACATCACTACAAGCCAGAACAGATTTAGGGACAGTTTCTTTCCAAGAGCAATCACAGCATTAAACTCAAACTTGCGCAAACGTTAATGTGTAATGAACTACTGCACATTAAATTTATGTACCTTTCTGGAGCTGCTAACCCCCTCCATTCTTATTCTGTTTTAGACTTCAGTGCTTATTCTTGTCTTGTATTTAATAACTTTTGTGCACCTTAAGGAAACTTTTTTTATGCATATTTTTTGTTTTGTATTATGTAATTTTATGGAGCTGCTACTCCCTAATTTCATTGTATCCAGTACAATGACAATAAAGTTTTTCAATTCAGTTCAATTTACCATGTTCAAAAGAATTTCAAGTCAAAATCTCTCAGAATAGTCACAGAGCTGCTGCAGGTGTGTATAACCCGTCTCTATTCAGTTTCTAAGAGTCAACATAAGTGTGAAAAATGTTCAGGAGAGGATGGCGACTGATAAAAACTGCTATGAGAGATTATAGACAAACGTGATAATCTGACACTGGGTGAGAAACAGGTGCAACGAAAATGAATTGAGAACACATTTTGAACACATGAAGACATAATTGAGAGTTTGAGACAATTTGTAATCAAATTGTGACAAAATCTTAGAATGTCATGAATTTTTCAGTTCTTTAGCAGTTCATCCATCCATCCATCCATCCATCCATCCATCCATCCATCCATCCATCCATCCATCCATCCATCCATCCATCCATCCATCCATCCATCCATCCATCCATCCATCCATCCATCCATCCATCCATCCATCCATCCATCCATCCATTTTTGTCCGCTTATCCAGTGTTGGGTTGCGGGGGCAGCAGCCTAAGCAGAGAGGCCCAGACTTCCCTCCCCCCAGCCACTTGGACCAGCTCCTCCAGGGGAATCCCAAGGCGTTTCCTCCAGCTTGTCCTGGGTCTTCCTTTGGGTCTCCTCCTGGTTGGACGTGCCCAGAAAACCTCACCAGGGAGGCGTCCAGGAGGCATCCTAACCAGATGCCCGATCCATCTCAACTGGCTCCTCTCGATGTGGAGGAGCAGCGGATCCACTCTGAGCCCCTCCTGAATGTCCAAGCTTCTCACCCTATCTCTATGGGAGAGCCCAGACACCCTGCAAAGATTCCTCATTTCGGCCACTTGTATCCGTGATCTTGTTCTTTCGGTCACTACCCAAAGCTCGTGACCATAGATGAGGGTAGGAACGTAGATCGACCGGTATATAAATTCTTAAATCGTATCAGTTTAGACGTTAAAGTGTTAAGTGTGGTTCCAGCTGAGAATTTGAGTTTTGTTGCAATTTTGTTTCTCCAACTAGTCACCAACAATCACATCCTCACGAGATTAATAAAACTGATTTTTGTTGAAGACAGCAACATTAAGCTCCGTTTATGATTGGTATGAAGTCATCAGTCCTTCATTTGTTTTTGTTTACATAGCACGTCTGGATCCTAAATGTTAGCTGTCAAAAACGATGGCCTAAAAGGAGTTTAGTTTATCTGTGTGCTTCTCTAAAGGGCAGTGCTGTGCTTCTGGTTGACGTTGTCCGTTTAGCAGAATAATCAGCGTCTTAATTAACAAAAGTCCATTCAGAATATCAATTATATTGTTACTTTATCTGCATTCATGTCACACCAACAAGCAATTATGACTGATTGTGAGTTTTCATTGTCTCCCGCTCCTGTTAATTAGTCATTTTTTGCGTATAAATAACTTTTCCTCTCCCCCCTTCATGTGCAAGTCCCAATCTTGTCCATGAAGAGTGTGTGGTGTTCCTCTGAGAGCTGTATGGTCTCACTTATATTTTCTCTGCCCAGTCCAGACACTCTTGTCACTCTGGAATTGCAAATATCACTAAGATACAGGCTCAAAGCGAAGTTCAGTCTTGCTAAAACACTTTCACATCCACTCTCATACACATTGAAATCTAACTTTTTCTCCCCTTGCTGTCTGTTTATCTTTCTCTCTGTCAAACATCCTCACACAAGCACTCTCCTAACTGTCGGGTTTTTTCTCAGAATACCAGGTTCTGGTGTTTCTCCGCTCTGGCTGCAGTAATGACATGGTTGTGGACCTCAGTTTGGTCAGGTTGAAACAACAGATCTGCTTTACAACCACTCTTCTCTGTCTCTGTGGTTTGATAAAGTGTGGTTTTTATTGTGAAGCACGCCATCTACCTGCATCCCCACTGTCATCACCTCTAGTCGTCCATAGCAGATAATAAAGGTTGTTTGGTGTCACCTCGTCTCTTCTTTTCTAGTTTCAGACCTGTTTTATTTCTTGACCCACTGAGACAATCCTTCTTTTTTTCACTTTTTTCTCTACGTTTAAAAATAATTTGCCCTGCTTGGTTGTGTCTGAGGATGGACGAGGGTCTTTTCCTGTGTCTGCAGCGTAGTTTGCATTGGCTGCTTGGCCCGTTCTGAGTTGGTAAAGGGTGCAATGGAACCAATTATAGCGATGGGTTTTGTGAGCAGTAAGCGTAGCACGGCTGTAGTAGTGGGTGTGATGGGTTTTTAATGGGACCGAGCCAGAGTCACAGATGTAAGGGCTTGTTGTTTTTTGGTGATTGCACTGGTCAGTGTGCGATAGGTGAGCCAGCACAGTGCCGTCTACTTGAATCTGTGACTGATTGTTAAAGTCGAGCAGCTCTCAAAGCCAGATGGTTTCTCAGCAGTGCTTTTTAAATCGCTCACTTGTTCCACTAATTTATAATTGAAATGTGAATCACAGTGCCAAGATTTCTTGCACAACCAAAAATGGAATGAAAAGTCTCAGTCGTTGGGGTTATGTGCTGTTCCTCCATCTGTTCACAGCATTGCTCATACGCTTTGTTCAGTAGTTATGTTCGAGCATTAAGTTGAGAATTAAAGCACCAAAATCATTATTACCTGGAGTCATAATTGATGTGCCACTTGTGTGTTTACTTGCAATGGGAGCTGAAAGCAAAAAGCCATCCTATTTAAAGTATTATTTGGATGTTATCTTCTGAATAATGAAAGTGTTGCTTCTTCCCCGTCTTTAGAGCCTGTGCACGATCCTGCATCTGCAAAGGCCTGTATGCTTAATGATATGGCTTAGACCATTAGCTAGATCTTTGTCTCTTCATGCTGCTGGCTCATCCCGATAGCTGCAGTGTTTCTGCTTATTAACCGTACTATCATATGCTCTTTTGTAGAAATGCACATTAATCCAATCTGAATGCACACTCGTACATTAAAATTCTTTGCAGCAGGGCATGCTGATCCACAAGAGGCTTGATCACCTAAGAAATTAACAAGAGCATGCCAGTTCACTAGTTTTTGCTTAGCTCAGTAAGGACCGTCAAAGAAGTGATTTGTATTCATGCTGCCTTTTCATTCTCCAATCTGGACAGGGGGTTGTTATCAGAAGGCCTGAATGAAACAGCTGCCTAGCACTCCTCACCACTGCACTCTTTAAGCCCTTCTATGCCTTTGAAAATGTTGTGTTCTGCCCATTGTGTCAGACACGCCACTTGCTAATGGCTCCTGGCTCTCGTCCAGCTTCATCCTGTATTCCGAACCTAGCGTTGAACTTCGGTTGGGGCCTGGTCTCACCCAGGTGTCTTACCTGGATCATGGCTCTCAGGAGCCTCCTTCAGAAACATCTTTCTGCATTAGTCAAGGCATTTTTAGGTTGTGTTCTAACCCATGGTCTAGCTAGCACCTGCCACTGCCAGCTCACTAATATTCAGCGATGGGATGGTGTTGGCACAGCCCTGTGGGGAAGCCACTGTGGATTTTTCACAAACTAGTCTAGTCACATTGTAAGGTTTCTCTTTGCTTTGGTCTGCCCTCCCACTGCCCTTGACTTTTTGTGCTGCTATTGAAATCGAGTGCACGTACAGAGTTGTCAGCTCCACGTAGCCACTAGCAGCTAGTCTAAGTACATCACCCTTATCTGTGATGTCACTTGATTCCTCCTCTCTCCGTGTTTGTCTGATCCAGGTCATAAACTGCCCCTCCCCTCTCCTGGACCTGTCTGTTTGCTTGTAATGCAGTTTGAGCCTTTTGTTGAGGAGGGCATTAGCCTACATTTTTGGGGCATGAGTGCGTTTTCAGTTAGAACTGAGAATGGCTGCAACAGATGGGTGATTATTAGTCACAACTGTGTGTATTTTAAGATGTTTATGTGACCCATTATAGTTTTGTTTAGGACAGGATTTAACTGACAGGCTAAATGAAGATCGAACACAAGGGTGGGGATCACTTGTGTATGGATGTTTGTCATCTAAAAGCACCATCCTTCCCCGTCACATGGCCCTTTCTAAAATATATCCCCTCTGCAATCTCATCTCCACCTCTGAGTCAGCTAGCTGAGCTTCCATCAGCAATTTGAAGCCCAGCTCTCATGCCTGTAGGCTGGTGTAATGATAGCCTTTTTTTTTTTAAATGTCCCAGCTGTTTGCTCACAAAGTATGAGAATGAAAAGTGAGGCGGATGAAAGAGTCACCAACCCCTTATTGTACAGCTGCAGTCTTATACTGCTCATGATGTGAACCTAACAAAAGCTACAACACATGCACTTTGAAAGATTAATTGGTTGCTGTTAGCTCTAACTCTCATCATCACCTGCAGCAGAAGGAGGTAGGGAATACAAAAAAGGGGGGAAAATCAGTATGTGCTGGTTTTGGTGGGGATAATAAGGTATCCGGGGAAAGGTGTTTTTCTCTTTTCACGGCTGAGGGCTGACAAAAAGTTAGAGTCAAACACACTGATGTTAGAAACTAAAGCTGAGATGCTGTTGATTTATGTTCACCTGGTCTAGTTAGCTGGGTGATGGCTCATTAGCTTGCTCTGATTACTCTATGGACAGGGTTAACAGCCCATCTAAAGGTGGTGTTTGTATGTGTGCAAGCATGCATACAAGTGTGTGTGTGTGTGGTACGCCTCTGTCCAGACACATCTGCTTGGCTTTAATTAGTTTTGGCTGGCAGAAGAACACACCAGCCTCTCTTGTGTTTAATAACAGCCAAGACGGTGGACATTTATCAGGGTCTGAATGCAGCTAAAGGATTGTGTGTTCATTTGGCAAAATCTCTTTAAAGTGATTGTGCTCTTTTTATTTTCTCAAGCTGGCTGCAAAAAACGTTCCCATCTCCCTTCCTCTAAGGGGCAAGTTGAAACAAAGTTCATGTCTGTGGTGCATTTTTGGCTCTCCTTCAGTCCTTTCCTTTATTATTTTCTCATTTTTTCATCAGTCATTAATATATTATCTGTCTGACCCACATTTATTGGTTCCTGTGCTCTCCAGGGGTTCATTTGCCTTGGCCAGTTCACCCACTGAGTCATCATTGACAGAATCTCAGCCTCGGAGGGACGGAGGTGATGTTTTCTTGTCTTCTGTGGATCCGTAAACGGTCTTCTGGATAAACGAATCCACTCATCTGTCTCTGCCTTTTCTGAATGCAGCGGTTTTTAATCAGGACGTTGGAGTTTTGTCGATGAGCCGATATGGTCTGGCAAACATCTTTTGCTCCTTCAGCTTACCCTCTGCCTCTTCCCCTCTTCCATCTTTTCACATCTGTGAATGTTACCTGACGGGACTCATTTGTCAGCCAGCCCCCTCCCAGGTCTTCTTTCGTCTGCTTGCCCCAGCCACCTGATCCCTCTCTCCTGTTGTTCCACCGGTGCCAACGGAGCTGAGCAGACGCTTGTGTGTGTGTGTGTGTGTGTTGAGCGGGTGGGGAGTCTGAAGAGACAGAAACTAAACTGAGTAGAGATGAGTGCACACAGGTGCAGCTCCTCTTGCTGCCTGAGGGATAACTGTCAAAGTCTCTTCATTTTGTCCCTCTCTCTCCGTGTTATCTCCTCTGTGGTCTTTGACTTTTTCACTCAAGCCTTACTCGAGTCTAGCTAAGCACATTTTCACGACGAGCGTGGTCCCAAGAGGCGCGGTGCCCATAGGAAACCTCCCTGCAGCTGCTCCTACAGCTGTTGCTCCAGATCAGTTTAAACGTCTTTGCTTTGGTAGTGTATGCATATTGTTTCTGCTGTTATCCCTGACTTACTCCAAGGACAAGTTTCCCATAAGGGGCAATAAAAACTTCCACTGCTACTGTAATATATTGCATGCCAGAGGGACTTCAAGGAATGTGAGAAATTCAAAAGAAGCAGGAGCATATCTCACGTTGGCCGCGAGCTCCCCTTGCAAGTTGAGTGAATGCAAATGGACTTTTCTCCAAATAAAGCAGAGTTTCACAGCTGTAATATTCTGTGCTCATGCACAATGCTATGCGGTCCCATGTTGTCTCATGCAGTTCCAGAGCAACTTCCTTTTTAGGGTTGGATTGGCTGCCTAATTCCGCTCTCTAGGGGAGAATGCTTTGATTTTTTTGGGGGGCAGACTTGACCAGATTAAATGGAGCTGATCCAGGCCGTGTGAACGGGTGGCTCCCAGCCATCTTCTCATTTGTGTTTTCATTGTCGCTTACAGCTCTCCTCTATTTTTGTTCTCCCCCCTTCTCTTTGTTTGCCTCTCGCTTCTGCTCAGTATCTGGCCAACGATTGATAAGACCCAATCCCTGACAATGCTTGGCACGCGGCTTGGGATCGGTGGCAACACGGCTCACACATTGTGGTGAACGTGTGTCTGCTCAGGCTTCCGGAATGAGACGGTATGTGGCTCACGTCACTGTTTATCTACCTTCCCACTTCCAGATGGCACTCAGTGGAAAGAATTTGCTTCTTGACAACCTCGGTCTTTATCTTTTCTTTCCTGAATCCATCCATTCCTCTGTGTCTCCCGTGGCTTCCCCTGGACGGTGAACCAGGTATCAGGTCCAAAACATGCAGCATGAGGTGAAGCGAGCAGAGCCAGGAAGGCAGATTGAGAATTTAGAGGGAGCCCTCTAAAGGAGTGGATAGACTCAGACTTTACCTCTAAAACTGCAGCACTTGATGAATATCGTTTAATTAAAGCTACATCATTTAGTTGAGTTGACAACACGTTTCAAAGACTTAACTTTTTTTCCCTCTCAGGCCAGTAAATCATAAAAATCTTGTCTCAGAAAACAATTGAGTCGGTTATCCCCGGTCCTCCTGGTCATCCGGATTGATGGACGGTCAATTCCCGCAGCAGGAGATAATCACAGCGTGTCAGCCGCCACCGATCCAAACTCTTATCTGTGTCTGCTCACTGCCAGCGTGCCACAAATGACCGCAGGGACGTGTATTTTCTCTTTATTGTTTCAAAGCCCTTGGGGAATGGAGCGTGTTTGTGCGGTCTAAACTTAGCTTTTGCAGGATCGAGAAACTCAATCCTCTGCTGGATGAACACCTTCACCGGTAGTGCACCTTCAACGGCCACCTTGGAAATCCATGCTCCTAAAACAAATCAGCATTTTCTAAAGCAGTAGTTCTCAAAGTTGGGGTCGGGACCCCACTGTGGGTCACCAAAACTACACAGGGGGTCTTGAGGTGATCTCTGCAAATTGAAATATATTTGAAAAAGAATTGCTAAAGCTAGGTCTTGACAGTTGCTATTTGGTGGGTCTGAGCTGAAAAGTTTGGGAGCCACAGTTCTTTTCTCTGATTTTTACCAGCTTCTGTTTTTAGACGAGTCACGAAATGTCTTGTGACTAGACCATTCCACCAGAGTGCCTAATTAGATAATCTTGCAGACTAATACTGTTATTTAGGGGTACTAAGGCATTGTCCCATGGCCCTGTGTGATGCTTTTTAAGACCCCTGCATTCTCCATCAAGGATGAAAAATAAGATGATCTCTCCTGAGACGACGTCGCAACAATAGACTTGGATGAAACACTTGCTTCTTGCTCTGCCGCTGAAGGTCTTTGGAGGGGCTATTTCTCCCTGAATGAGCTGCGCTAATTGTGGCCTAATGGCGAGCTGTTATAGCCCAGAGTGGTAAAAAGTAGTCAGTTGGTGAGGCTTGCTGCCTTTCCTGTGCGGGCTGATTACACTGTCTAGTTAATGCACCCTCCTCAGATACAAATGGACGGTGGTTATTGCATCAGGAGAGACAGTCAGCCTGTCAAAATCACCCTCTCCACCAGACGAAAGAGAGATAAAGAGAGACGGAAAAGCGTGAGAGGGAATATATTCTGGAGAGCCAATTTCACTGAGGGGACAGAACCATGGTTGTGCAATTATGAAATATAGCTTTCTGTTTCTATAATGACCTTCTCTCTGCAGTCTATATATAGGTCAGCGTAAATGATTTGGAGAATGGGCCCTGGTGTCCTATAGACGATGACCTATTGAGACCTGCACAACGGCACAGGCAATCTTCAACAAAAGATGTGTCTTGTTCACACCAAGTTGAATAAGGGTGTGTGGCGTTAACGGCTACAGAGAAAGCAGCCTGCTACGCTAGAATATGTCCTCAAAAGTAGCGTTTTTTATATTTTTTACCACTTCTTGCTTCATTCCTTGGTGTAGGCATGTAGGAGGGCATGTGTGTGTCTGCTTGAATTCTTCATAAGGAAACGGGGAACTTTCATGTGGGCTGATTTTTCGCCTAGAATAATTAATCACCAGAGGATCACATGATTGTTTGAGCCTAAAGTGCATTTTTGTAGAAAAAATCCCCATCAGCATAATGTTTGCTACCAGTCACACACAGATGCCCAGTAAAAGATGGCCTCAGCAATGCTGCTTGTTGTGTAAAACCCCCACATCGCTGCTGTGCTGCTTACCGTGCATAAGTCTGGACAGACCTTTAGAGGTAGCTCAAACCAGCTGCTAAACCGGCTCCAAGGCTAAAAACTGAGGTGCGCATTAAAAAAAAGTACGTGTTAAGAACTAATGAACTTCTTTTTGACCTGGGAGACAAATAATCAGAATATGGTTTAATACAACGCCACAATAAACCAGAACATTTCACACACATTATTAAATATTAAACTATAACTGTTCAAAACACATCTGGAACAGAATTTGTTATCTGATTTAAATTTTCATGTGTTTTTAGTGATTTTGCCTGGGAACAAGTGTCATACTTTCCAAAATAAAAGTGATATAAATGATAAATCATGTCATAGAAATGAAACGATGCACACTGACCCTTTTTGCACTAAGAAATTCTGCAATTTGCGAGTTTCAGTCATAGTTAAACCATTGCCAGATTTGCCTCACACAATTAAAGCTTCAGTTGCAAATCTACAAAACAAGCTAGCTTTTAAACACAAACATGGTCACAGAACACTCACCCCTCCCGTCAGGTATCATCCCTGGGCCACGTCCGCCAGAACTGGAAACCCGCAATGCCTGAGGAAACGAGATAGCGCTAAACACCAGTCGCCGATTTATACGTCCAAACATCTTTTGTTGTCCGTGACTTCAAATGGTGTTTTTCTTTTTGGGACTCTGGTAGTTTGTCCTAAAGTTGAAGTGGTAGCAGCCGGCTGTTTCTCCTTCTCTGATGTTATTGAGAGGAGAACCTCTCACACCAGTGGTGTTGTGTTGATAAATGCGTGAGTGTGTAACGAGTGGAGGACCCAGGGAAGTGCGGCGGTTTGGCGAGACAGACAACCAGATTCGGTCCAATAGTTGCTTTCGGTCTGAAACGTGTTATTGGCTGAGGTTTTTAGACAAATTTGAGAAGACCACTTTACAATTTTTTTTCATTTTTTAAAATCTCCACAATATCTTTTAATGATGATGTTAGAACTTTGTTAAGAGGCATGGATTTTTTTTAAGCTAACTTGTTTTGCAGATTTGCTATTGCAGCTTTAATCTGACTAAAGTATTTTGAAAGTCCAGCCAGAAGTACTACAAATGCAGCTGTTTCGGCTGTTTGCACTTATAATTAACTATAGGAGTCTACATAAATAGCCATGTTGCATGATCTGACATTGAACTTTCTATTGATTTAAGACCTATGTCTTACTCAGACTAGCCCTTAGCCCTTATAGCACCTTAGTCTTGTCAGAATTAAACTCTTTTTCCACCAAACTGGATTTATTCAAATAACTGCCCAAAACAGGCAAGATATGCTTTTAGCCTTTAGAAACATGCTTTAGAAGACCTAACCTATTAGTTTAAGACCTGTTATACATTTATATTCAATATACACCCATACAGTCATTTTTTAACTACATAACTTCTTGTGGCAAAAGAAAAAAGGACTATGAAACTATGAACTAAGAAACATGTAATTTATTCGCTCACATGTTTTATGGCTTAAAACCAGTTGTGTCTAGTCCTGGGCCCAAAGGGCTACTATCCTGCATATTTAACTTTTCATAGCAGACTGGATTCACAGGTTAATTTACTAGTTTATCAAGTTCTACAGTTAGCCACCTGTTCATTCAAATCAGGTGTGTCTGTGCAGAAAACAGTGTAAAGCATGCAGGACGGTGGCCCTCGGGGTCCAAAACTGAACAGCTCAAAATGAGCCTTAACCAGGAGAAATACCGTTGTTATGATGGATTCTGTCATCGTCTCTCATGGGGATTTTAAAGGTCAAGGAAATGATTTCTGGAGTTTAAAACTCACAGTCTATATAATAATTAACTGATTGATACTGAATCTAGTTGTCACACACCCTACTTGCATCTGTTTTCAAATAAATATTAGGAAGTGCAACACATCTTGTAGTTAAAGTTTGGATTCAGGAAATTGTTAAACACACTTAAACGTCCAGCAGTCACTGAGGAGAAGCCCACACCCCTTTGTGATGCTAGTATACAGCCATGCCCGATTTCACTCTCTTATTATCATGATTGCCTGCAAAAGGTGGCAGGACGCTGAAGTGCATTCACTCTGCCAGACAGCTTCATAAAGCGGCTACTGATGGTTCCCAGTGGGACCCTCATCAGCGGCAGCAAGCAGTGAAGCGCCCGCGGACTTTGCTCTCAGAAGTCACAACAGTTCTCTTGCCGATGGAGAACTGCGAGCAGAGAGGGTAGAAAAACAAGATGGACGCCTTGCAATTTCGTCTCTTGAATGCCTCGTAGGGAGGTCATCCAGGAAGTAATGAGGTGAAACGCCGCAGTGGAGCAGTAACTGTCAATCAGTTGGGATATTGTTGGGTTATAATGAGCGCCTGTTGTGAGTAAGCACCTACATAACTAGGCGGCTTAGCTGAATGTAGACCACCTTTTAGCCTCTTCCAACATCTGCCTCTCTTCCTGTAATCTCCTTCATCCTTCATTTTTTTCCCTGCTCATTGAGAGCTAGGCAAGTAAAGCCAGCCATGGACGATTTCCCAAGCATAATCCAACATCTGTCTTCCTCACGTCTCCTACTTTGGCATGAACCCCCCCCCCCCCCCCCCCCCCCCCCCCCACACACACACACACACCTCACCCCACCCTCTGGTAGTCGTCACAGCCTCTGAACGATTTCCTCTCACAGGGAGGCTTCTCCGAGTCATTGTGGCAGTGTCAAACCAGGCTCCTATTTAAGCTCATTAAATGTTTCCAAGAGAATAGGAAATCAATGGTGCATACCGGTGCGCAAGAACTTTTCTCTTAATTTAATTTCCCTTCCCCCTTATATCTGTTTGCACATCTCCTCTTTCTTCCCCCCATCATTCATGCTCGCTCTCTCCGGCTTGTCGTTCTCCTTTTAGTAGTGGAGGTGGTGAAGGGGAGGAGGCCAAAACTGGATGCCTTTAGAAGCAGTTTCAGACTCATATTTGTGACAGGCACCATGGCGTGAGGCTGACCAGACCGTTCAACATTGTTTAGCACTCACCTCACGGCGCACAATGGACTTGAAAGTTTTGCACACACTGACCAGAACCATGGAGTTCGGGCTTTTGTTTCAGCCTGTGCTGTTAGGAAACAGGTTTTGAGCAGCACAGAATGTAGCCGTGAAAAAGGTGCGGGGGGTGTAGCATGCTGATGTTTTGGACCGAGATGAGCCGAGTTTAAAAATACTCCCACCTCATGCTTGGATCCTTTCCGTTTTGCCTTCACTTACTTCCTATTTTGTCCTTCTTGGTGTTTTTCTCATCATATTTTTCATAAGGCTGCTGGGTGTGTGTGTGTGTGTGTTTGCGTGTCCTTGTGTGTGCATGTCTGGCAGGGCTTTGTGCTGTTTGAAGCTATGCCTGGGGACTAGGCCCACACCTTCTCTGGAGCTCCTGTAATTGCTCTTTTGGGGCTGTGCCTCTGGCTCCGAGCCTGTCCCCATCACTCTAACTCCGTCTTTCTGCCCCCCCTCCCTTATTTCCCCCACCTCTCCGCCCTGTCTTCCTTTCCTGCATGGCTCATTATGGCTGATCCCCACCTGCCCAGTCGGGGAATTCTCTTTACACACGCATACACACATCCACGCCGATACAAACTCACACCCGGTCATACACACTGAGCCACTCAGCAGTTTTCCAAGCTGCCTGTCGCTTGGATGGTTTGTGTGCTATCTGCTATAAAACAGCTTTGCTAATACTGTTTGGCCAAGAAATGGAAACAATAGGGCCATCAAAATTTTTTTCTCTCCTGCTGGTGTAAACGGACTGTTTCTCATCTCTTTCGTGGCTGTCAGGGCACCATTTTTCATAAAACCCAGCCCTTCAACACCAGCGCCTGCCTTTGTACATCAGCCTCAGCCACAGGCTCTTAACCACAGGCTTCTTTTCCTTTTCCATTCCAGCCCTCCTTCCACCGTGTCACCCGGCAGCTCCTTCCATGGCTGTTCTCAGGCCGGCGGGCTTGCTTTGAAGCATAATGGATGTGGCCAGTTGCAGCTGCTCAGCAGCAGGGCACTATCATAGGAGTTATCTAAGGACCTGAGAGTGGCCTGTGATGAATGGCTAGGAGCCGTGTGTCTCCTCCGATCAATAAGCCACTAGCACCCAGATGAGCTAGATGCCTCTTCGCTCTCCACACTCCCCCTCCCCCTCCACTTATACGTCTCCCGCTCATAATCTCCCTCCATGTTTGTGAACTTTCGCCTCCAATTCTTGGCCTGAATGGAGACATTGATCTTTTATCCTCAGCTTGTTTTAAATAAAGGACCGGTTTCTCCTCTTCACCCAAGCATACACGCTTTCTGACAGTAGTCATTGCTAGACTGGCAGCCCACCTCACAAACATTACTTTAGCCAGATCGAACATTCTGTAATCGGAGAGGGAGAGCGTGCATGACGCTCCCAGTCTGAGGTTTCCATAGCAAACCTGATGCCAGCTGTAGACCCATGTGGATTTAGACTCTTGTAATGGAGAAAAATGCTCGTATAAACCTAACGGCGTTGCAGTCAGGGCTCATTAAGCACTGCCTGTCCCAAAGCGCTGCAAACTGCCCCACCCAGTATGAAATGTCATGATGTTTTGCCTTCACATGCATGGGTGTAGAACACCTCAGACCTCCATCATGTGTGAACGTGTGCTCCTAATGCAGAACTGCAAAGGTTTTGGCCTTTGATCTGAATTTTCTCACTCAGTAAGTGAGAAATTGGTGATAAAAAGTGTATCTAAAAATCTCTCTTCCTCTTTCCTTTCTCTTCTGGCGACTTTCAGTGGCCTGTATCTTTCTCTGTGCTTTCTCATTCTCCACCCCATTTCGCTCCTCTCCTCTCTCCCCTCTAGCTCCAATCTTCCCTCTGATCTGCTGTTGTCTCTGTCACAAAGAGCAAACTTTCTGCCTGATAATTGCATGTCTGCTGGCCCCCACACACCTGTTGCTGTCATTGCAGCCACATTGGGGGGGCGACACGAGCGCTTCGCCCTCTGGCCTTTGTGCCTCCAACATTCTGACCACCACTGCCTTTTGCTGCAGGTTTAAACCCACAGGGACAAGACGGTGGGATTGGGCCAGTTCATAGATGTGTGTTTATTTGCAACCTTGAGCACCACCTCCAGCATATGTCTGTGAAATGTGTGTCTTCTCCAATCTGGCTGGTCTCTCCCCCCCTTCCTAATCCTTTTTTCTTCCCTTCTCCAGAGCCCAAGCCCTTAATGAAGCTGGGGGTCAGCGGCAGTGTGCGGCTAATTGGCCAAGTTCGCTCGGGGCTTTGGCTACCTGTGATTGAAGTGTCCAGTGAGCACCCACTGTGCAGTCGCTGCTGCACCCACCTCTGTTCCACTCCAGCAGCCAAGACACTCACTGCACCCCTGTCTGCCTTTCCCTAGTGAGTAGAACACAAGGTCATTTTATTCTCATTACTTTGTCCACTTTTCCCTGTTTTCTGCTTTTCTTTGTGCAAAGACAACTCCCTTGATTTCTAATTCTGTCAGTTATAGTTCGTTTTCAGAATGTTCCTAATTTATTTGCCTGTAATTTTTTTCTCCTCTGTCTGCGTTTTTTTTATTGCTAGACCAATCCATTCCCACACTTGTTCCCAGCATTTTTTTTACTGTCTTTGGCTTGTACTTTCCTTACGCTCTTTACTCACTTGCCACGGGTGGATTTAGGGAAATTCTTCGGCATTCCCCACTGGCCAGCAGCCAGGGTGGAAAACATTGTCCAGCCTGTTTTTTCCATCATCATTCAAGTCAGGGCAAGGTGTCTAAGTGCTGGAAACAAGAGGGCGTGGCAGCAAGTTTGTGGGGGTGTTTCTAATTAGTCTTGTTAAGGCAGCTCTCACTCCTGCTGTTTATTTTTATGTATGGCAGCAGTTGTGGGGAAAGAGATCGGGCAGATTGCAGAAGAAAAGCCACTGAGGAAACGGCTCTGCTTCCCAGCAGATAGATGCTCATCTCACCTGGGAGATTCTCCGGCACTACTCTAACCCCAAAGTGCCACAGCATATCGATTAAAACGCGTTTTTGTTATTGTACTCAGAAGTGGAACACTGCTGGCTAGTAGAAATGGTCAGCACTCTTTGTCAGGAAACAATGGTCCAATTATAAGTCAAGTCTCAGCCTATGAGTTGGGCCAACTTATACAAGTTATACTCTGACAAAATTTTTATTTGTTCACAATTAAGTCCATTTATTAAGGGATGGAAGTGATTAAACCCCCTCATGCTCATTAAACGAGTATCCCCAGTAATTAACTGCTGCTGTAATGGTTTTATGTGGAGGGTTGTTAAAACCTATTCTGTACACATTTAATTGAAAGGTGGAAACAGTACAGTTGCCATTACTCACTCAGTCTATAAGATGAATGAAGGTGAAAAATATTTACATATAAATGCACATGATGTATGAAGGCTTATCCACAGTTTATACCGTCCTCGTAAAAAGTTTTAGTGTCGTTCTTTCAGCTCCAGAGCTGCAGCAAACCTCAGGACTTGCAGGTTTCTTGGTACACGGCGCTTCCTCGTCTGTAAAATGCTTATCCTGACAGACAACTTCTCTTTTTTTCTCTATCATTTTCTCCATTATCAGCTGTTTACTTTGGAGATAAGTGTTGTGCTCTACTTTGCTTCACATTTCCTGCAGCCCTGCGTGCCCACCAGCCGGCCCTCTGGTGTAAAAGATAATCAAAATGTGGCTAATTTGAAATGTAGGCTACCCCAGTTGGCAGAGCACACAGACAAATCTCCTTCCAAGTTCTATTAGGACAGCACAGTCAGAACAAGATATTTAAAATACAAGTGTGACCCAAAATACAACCCAATGATAATTCTCACTTCTTATCTTTGGAGTGTGCACTGTTTATCCCTTTGTTGTTTACACTCCTCGTCTCACATCCCGGAAGATGGTGTAAATGTCATGGTAATGACATGCTATTTGGTATCCACGAGGATTAGGAGGTGTCAATCATTTCTCCCACGAGGCCTTGCCTTGGCACAACCCCAGAGCGAAGAGGTACATGGGGATGAATGAATTAGGGTTTAGTAGAGCAAACAAATCTCCTGAATCTCTTTTTGTTGTTTGTTGTTGAGTCTTTTTTACGTTTTGCATTGGAAAGGATTGGGCCTGTTGTGTTTTCTTCCCTTGTGCAACACTGACCTGTTTCTGTTCTGTAACTTTTAGATATTTTAACCATTAATCAGTGCAGCACTAGTGCTCCAACTTTGAGCTTGTGTGAGATACATCTTTAATTTATTTTATTATTTAACTTTCATGTTTCAAGGTGGAGTTGAAACTAGTAATCGAAACCAGTTGAACAACTGGGTTACCTCTTAAAGCACTTTATTTAAAGACTAAGATTAGCCCTAATAGTAGTTCATCTGCACTTTAAACCCCACAGATTAAGAATTGGCTGTTAATTAAAGGTCCCATATCATGCAACATCCACATTTCAGAGCATTTGAGCATGTTATATTGTTTTTTCTTCATGAAAAACACCCATAAAGCAGTTTATAGCTGCATTCATTTTCCTGTCTCAGTTGCAAATCCTCTGCTGGTCTGCCCAGCAGCTGCAGACAGCTGGATTGAGTTGTTGCTACGTCATGAGGCTCCGCTCCTCACCATCCTGGGAGTCTTGAGATCCCTCCTCCCCTGGACTGTAAACACTAACACCCAGTCTCTCTGTGTAGCTAGCAAGTTAATGGCTAAGTGGGACATGTTGACGTAAATATGCGGTCTCCTGGTCTACAGCCAGGGGAGCTCACACTGGTGGAAGAGGGGTTTCATCAAATCTAAGCATCGTATTTCCGAGTAGAAGTTATGGCTCACAAAAATAACATATATTTAATAAAAAATTACATCTCAATAATGCCAGTGGTAATATTTTAATCATATATCGTGCCATTGCTCTGGAAGGTGTAAAATAGTATGATCCTTTAAGACTCACATGTGTTTGAAGGGAGACATCCTAAAAACCTTTGGCAATTTAGTGTTTAGATTCAACAGGTTTTTTCATTGAAATTAGGAGCAAATATTTTCAACCAGTAAATTGAGAGCTTCTTCTTCTGGCTCAGCTCTCTCTTCACCACGACAGACCGGTACAACGCCTGCATCACTGTAGAGGCAGCACCAATCCGCCTGTCAATCTCCCCTTTCATCTTTCCCTCATTCGTGAACAAGACCCCAAGATACTTATGTAACAGATATAAAGTTATTAGACTTTATTATTTATGAAATTAGGATATTTTGATTGCCAGGGAAGTTTATTCACCAATGAAACACCAAAAGCCCAAAAATAGTTGATGCATACAGTTGACCCAAAGGTCGCCAGGAATGACCTTTCGTCCGTTACACTTAAACTCCTCCACTTGGGGCAGGACCTCATCCCTGACCTGGAGAAGGCATTCTACCCTTTTCTGACTCAAGACCATGGTTTTGGATTTAGAGGAACTGATTCTCATCCCAGCTGCTTCACACTTGGCTGCGAACCGCTCCAGTGAAAGCTGTAGATCACGTTCTGATGAAGTCAACAGGACCACATCATCTGCAAAAAGCAGAGACCTGATCCTTAGGCCACCAAAATGGATCCCCTCAACACCTTGGTTGCGCCTAGAAATTCTGTCCATACAAGTTATGAACAGATGTGGTGACAAAGGGCAGCCTTGGTTGAGTTCAACTCTCAAAAGAAATGAACTCTGACTTACTGCCGGCAATGCGGACCAAGCTTTGTTCATATCTAAAATAGAATTTTCTGACACTGTTTAGCTTCCTCTTCAGTCCTGCTTACCTTTTTCAGCAACAGTAATTATATAAGGTGACTCCCACCTTGAAAGATACATCATCACCAGTGCAGGATTTACTGGGACCTCATATAAAGCTGGTTCACGAATGTGTAAGAAATGGTTTTAAAATGCTGCTGCTCCCTCCAGACATACCTGCTAGATAATAAACTTGATTGCCTCAGGCCAGCACAGACATGGGACCCATTTCACCTGCCTATGTTTGGTCTTTCTCATCAGACTCTGCAAATGTCACGTCCTTGTGGTACAAAAATAATATAAACTACCCTGTTCCTGACTCATCAGCCCCCGGCCCTCCTCCTGCAAGCTCCTCCGTCTCCAACATGGTACTGCAACGTTCCAGTTTTCCATCGCCCCCTGCAAATATCCAAGCTGTCGAGGCTGACTGCGCTGGACGATTTCTTGCCAGGGCACAGTTGGAACGGATCCGGCCTCCAGGCCACATATACGGCTCCACTCCAGGCCCTGCAAACAAGGCCTGCCCTGTGCAGCTGTCATCTAAATGCTAAGAGCCTTGGATTGCTACAGCAAATTCCTTTTTGTACATCCTTTTGCTGGTTTGAGATTGCTTATCTTATTGGAACGTGGTAGCTTTACAAGCTTTACAGCTCGCTGATCATGGGTTTCTGTTTAGAGCTCATTCTGCGAGTCATTGAATTTGCAGCGAATCATAAACTGAGAATGAGCCTTTGTTTATCAACAAGGTGCGCAATTGCAGAGGTCTGTATAGATGATGGAGATGCTTTTTGTTTGGTTTGTCTTTTTTTTGTGGATTATTGGCTTTCACACAGAGGCGTGCTTTTTTCAAACCAGCAGGTGTAATAATAGTTATCTTTCAGTGGATTGTATAAGATATATAATAGGCTGAGTTAATCGCTCCATCTGCACCTTTGTAGGCTGAGAACTGTGGCCTTTGGGAACCATGGGAACATAGGACGAACAGCCAGGGGAGGCTTGTCGAAAGACAGATTCCAGACGAGCCACTCAAACAGCTTCATGTCAAATCCACAGACATACAAATCTCCACAATGATCTGCCAAGTTTCTGCAGAAATCACTGGAGCAGGAATAGCAGAATTTCACACCCCCGCTCCGAGCACCCTTCCTCCCTCCTGTCAGCCGTTGCTGGACGCAGCTTGGCAGGAGGGGGTGATGGGCAACATCTGTGAATATTAGAATGTGTGTGGTTGGGTGAATACGCTCACCCGTTAAAGTATTTTGTTCATTCATGTTATTATTTTTTTCACTTTATAAATGGCAACAGATTAGTTCATTGTTTTAGCAAAGATCTCACAGTGGAATGAGTGAAATCTGAATAAGGGACAGATGATAATCCACTTCCTTTGCTGCTGAATTACTTCCCGTAGCTGACAAAAAAATGAAGTGAAGGCAGCCCCCTGTTGGCTTAATTTCCCCCTTTTTTACTTATTTTCTTTTGTCTGCTCCAGCATTCAATTTTTTTTGCCTAGTTTTGTTTTTATCAAGAGAATAAAAAAAAAAACAGAGATTGATTCAGCAGGTCTCTGGATGCTGCTGCCAGAGAAGTGACTGCTCAGAGTCATTGAAGTCTCTTTTTATTTGGGTGTGCTGTGAAATATAAATAATGAAACGGAGCTCGTAATTGGTGGTTCTCGGTAATTAGGACCAAGCTGTCAGCCAGCGAAGTTGCCTCAGTCTGATGGCACTGCAGCTAGGGCAGTAATTACTATTATCTATGGGGGTTTGTTGACACAACAATAATCCCATTCTCAACCAGAATAGTAGGGCTTATGTTTACTCTTGCCATTTTATAAGGTTCAGGCACAGCAATGACAAAGACATGAATCTTTTAATATTTGTTTTAAGACTCTGTCAAGTGGGCAGCGTCAAATCGTAGCTGCAGATGAAGAGGGAGACCCCTGTCCTCACTTTTTTCTGCTCCTATGTGAAAAGCCTGTCCATATAGTCATTATTAAATGGAGTACAGTGTGACTTCCTACCGTAAACAGCATTGTCAACAATCTCAGCAGGTTTTCTAAAACCCCTGTAATCCCGTCTTTTCATTTATAGATACTAGCGAGGTTATTCCAGGCTTGGAGCATATCTGCCCACCTGTCTCTGCTCCTCTGTGTGAGAGATTGGATTCCCCAACTCCCCTCCTACCTCCATCTTGCCACACAGATACAGACACGCATACACACACGTTTCTGTCCGAGCGTTCGCTCATCTCTCGTCAGATCCTCGTTGTGTAAATGGCTTGGTCTGACCCTAGGATTTATTTAGGATAGAGGACAATGGCACCTATAGCCTGTGTAGGCGAAGATTCCCGGTTGAGGATAATAACTTGTCACCAAATTCTGTCTATTGGGCAGAGGATTTGCAAGAGCAGTGTGAGATAAATGGAGCAAATGTGCACAGAGATGTTTTTTTTCCAGCTCTGAAGCAATGTAATGAGTCTGTGTGACCTCCGTGTGAGAAGGTGCAATGTGTGATTATTGGGTGAGCTGGAGAGGAGCAAAGGTTAGACGAGTTATTGTTTTTGTTTCCACCTGCAGTGACACACAACATGCAAATTGCTCTGGTTGAATTAAACATGTAGCACCTGATTGCCAGAGGCATGATGGACATTCAGACATATTGCAGGACTGGGAGAATTCCCTTTTAAGTAGGCTATTTATGAGGACAGTATTATATTCATTTTATTATAATAAAACATCCATTACTTTCTGAGTGAACGGCATTGGGAGTGCGCTGCCATCAGAGTGCAGCTCAGTGTAATAACAACAGTGTGCCGGCTCTAAATGAGCCAAGGAAAAGAGCAGCTTCCTGTAGATATTAGTTTCCTTTGTAGGGGTGTTCGGATCTGGCGATATGCTTTGTGAGGAGTAATAAAGAAATATTTCTGTTTTTATTGTGCTTTGGCGACACAGTTATGTTTAGAGCTAGCATAAAGAGCTGGAACATGGCATAAAATGATATTATGGCCCATTAGGTGGGGGCCCAAGCTAAGCGTCGCTAGCAGTAAGCGAGGACTGGGGGTAATGGGGCCGCGGCGTATTGTCTGTGATCTGCTCTTTCACTTCCCTCTGATTGAATCGTCTCCATCACTGGCACTCCATCTCCTGGGGAACCGCAGTAGACAGGGTGATTTTGGCTGAGGACATCACTCTGTCAAACACGGGAGATAAGAGAGTAGGGTGGAGGAATTGGAATGAGTGCGTTCGGAAACGTAAAGCGAGGGTGACGTTTGGGAATTATAGCTGGATTGGTGCGCAAAGCAAATGGATTGGAAGGTATGTGTTTCAATTTGAAATTCAAATGATCTTGCTTTTTTCTTGGGCTCTCGCTACAAAAGATGATAAACATGGTTAACTACCGCTGGAGAAAAGCAGGTCTGCTCATGTAGTTTCTGCCGTGAAGCTTATGAAAACTTTATCCCTGCAGGATTCTCGGTCCCCATGCTCTGGTTCTCTTGAAAGCTGACCTTCCAGTGAGGTTAACCCACGTGGGAATGAATGAGAGGGGTAATGATAATACAGAGGAGACGTTTTGGTCTGGAAAAACCTCAAACATACCTTCCCTTCAGACCCACTTCTGGGAGCAGCAGGTTAGAAGGCATGAATTAGCTCCTTATGAGCTTCCTGCTTCACCCCTATCACTTGTCAGACTGCACTACTTAGGTTGCGTGTTGAAGAGGTAAGGCTTTGTGTTGAGAGGCATAGTTTCTGTTGTCCTGCACAGCCTGTATGGGGGCTCGGTACGTAATGTGAACCAAGCAGGAGAAGAATTCCAGGCATCCTGAATGGAACCAGATGTGTTTTTTTTCTTAGTTGGTCTCACAATGTGATCTTTTGGTGGGTTTATCAGCATGTAAAACACAAAGACTGCTCTCAGATGTTCAGCACACACGCTGTACATGCAATGAAAAGACCTCTGGCGTTGTCTGGCTCCCATAGAGGAACAAGATGATGTGATAAGAAATGCGATAAGCCACAAATGACCTCTGCTGGCTTCTTTGCATGAATCCTTCCCCTCTTGATGCAGATTTCCATTCAGATTGTGTTACTTGTTCATGATTTTTGCATGCACGTCTGGATTGACCCTGAGATGAGCAACACACACGTCTCCATCTGCATGTTGAGACACATTTTGAGTTGCCAAATCTTTTCAAACGCTCGTATTATTTTTGTGCTTTGTCCTGATTTTGACAGCCTAAGAGAACTGATGTAGAAAGTTCTGCCTGAAGGACACAACTCATTTTCGTAATACACTATAAATCACAAGCGTTTTAAAAACAGTGCTGGAGGCAATTGCAAACCATTTTGTGCCAAATTTTCCGGAGCAAGAACACCTTAATAAAAGTTGATTAATTATACCTGTGCTGTGTTTTTGTCTGCCAAGAAAATGCCAGTTCCTTGCCAGACGGAAAAACAAAAACTGAGAATATGTTTGTTTGTCTGGATGCCGTAGGACAACAGCACATTTTTGAAGTGTCAATTGTTGTCAGTATAACTGTCTAACATCATCTTATTTCTGACGTTACACCCTTATTGCATAAGTTTTGACCCAGAGGCTGTGGCTGAAGCACTTAGATGATTCAGCCAGGGCCACACAAAAGGGCTTTTCAAATTTATTCAACGGCCAAAAGACTTGTTCCTCCTCTTTCCTGGCTCAACTATACCATCAAAGGAAGTGGTGTTCAGTGGCTGAGGTTATGCTAACTGGAATGTGTGACTAAGTGTGTGCGTGCTTGTTGCCTGAACATGTAGGTCTGTATCAGCCATCACCACAGGAAATGACCAGACGTTTGCTTTGAAGTCCCGGCAGAGAGTTTTCATTATTCCCACTATCTCCGGAGACACGAGGCGACAGATTCCTCCTCCTTTCCTCCTCCACAGACTCTCTCTGCACTCACCCTCCACTGCTTCACACTCAAAGAGCTGTGCCACCAAAATGCCTGTTCTAATGCAGAACAAGCAGCTATTAGCATAGAGAATGGCAGTGCCGGTTGCCACTGGGCACAAACCCCACTACTACCCGTTCACTTTTACACGCCATACTTGCCTGAAAAGGCTGAGAGGGCACGTGTAATTGCATTTTCTTCTCTTGCAGAAATTCATGTGAGATGCAGGGAATTCTAAGATTTCCCAACCTTTTGCACATCCTTACCGCGTCCTCTTTACTTTTTTATTCCCGCTTGCCTCACTGCACACCTCTGCCTCCTCTCCATAACGCTTCTAGCTTGTTGAAATGTGTGGTGTGTGTGGAGGTGAAATTAATTGGATCCAACCATAAAAGTGTTCAGTTCCCCCCCATGGTGTGCTGCTGTGTTGGAAGGATTGGCGTACGCACTTACCAGATCTTACTGCAAGAGCTGCTCTGCTGGCAGTTTGTGCCAATCTAAACCCTAATTCCTACACAGTCTTACTTGGAATCTAATGCTTTTTTCATGTGTGCTACTATACACACGCTTTCACTTGTACTTTGAGAAATGGCGGCCTTTTTTATAAAACATATATGGGCAACATTAAGCAAAAAAAGCACATGTGTTTGACATTACTCCTGTAAGCAGCATGCCAGAGGCAGCATGCCTGGGCTGGGTGTGGTTAAAATCTGGGTTAGGACGTCCCTTGTTGGGATTATTACATGCAGAAATGTTAATAAATCTTCTTTGCCGTCAATCATGAGCCCCCATGTTTAGAAAATGTTCCGTGACATATAGTGACAAAATTCTGCTAATATCATTACAGTCAGGATGATGTTTTTCAATGCAGTTTTCTCACGAGAAACAAATTAAAATATGGTTGGGGTCAGATGCTCATGAAGAAAGAAAAATAAATTACATTGGATTCCCCAAAATGTTGTAAATTCAAACAAACATAATGAGTAAAATGTAACTTTTTAATGATGTTTCAAACCTCTCAGTACATCAGTTTTTCTTGTGACAACCATTAAAGGATGAAAGCTCCAGGGCGGCCTTTCGGTTTAAAACATGGAATTTGAACTACAGAGAGACAACCGATGGAATTGCATGATGTAGCGTGACAGTCGGCCTCAGCTGGTGGTTGAAGTTCTACATGGTTGGCATTGAGGTCTCATTTGCAAGGCTGCTAACCCGTTACTGACTGTTTTGGGCTATTTGGCAAACTTGTAGTGTTTTAGATTAAAATTTTATTTCAGAATATTAGCACCTTTCATTAAACACTTTAACGCGACACATCGAACCAACAATAAAATGCACTGGAATTTCTGAAATGATCACGGATGTGTGGAAGGGGTTGACTTCAACCTGCTGCTGTTGCACCCCTGAGCTTCCTATACTGACAGCGGCGTAACAATTGATTCCAGAAATGATAAACTGGCTTTGTAACTCAATATTGTGATAAAAGGATGACATACAGTCTTTTGCAACAAGCCACCTGCTGGATTCAGAATGGTGGATGTCCAACACGTGTCAACACCACCCAGTGACACCACTCCTCCTCAGGTTCAGTGATGCCCATGTTGCAGGTGTGATTTGTCTTTTATAGTTGACCATAAAGTTTGAAGAGGAACTGGTCTTTGCAGCCATATTGCAGAATTGTTTTGTGAAAGAGGCTAACATGGACAAACTGCATCTTTGTCTAGTGTCGGTGTACACCAATGATGTCAAATACTGGTCCTTCTGGGCCACTATCCTGCCTGCTTTTGATGTTTTTCTGCTTCAACACACCTGATTCGAATCAGTGGGCGATTAACAAGCTTCTCCTGAAACTGAGGACATGCTGAAGAGTTAAATCAACCATTGAATCAGGTGTCGAAGCAGAAAAACTGCAAAAGCATGCAGGGAAGTGACCCTCAAGAACCAACTGGTCTAGATGATCACTCATATTTACACATAGTAAATTATGTGCATTAGGGATTCTTTGATTAGATTTGTAGTGATGTACGCTGACCCCTATACTTCACACTGGAAGCATCAGCGACGTGGTACGGCAGCAGAACGGTTTACCTGCGAGCTTCGCTGTGCGCCAGTACACATCGGGAGAGTCTGCAGCGGTGTGGCTTCTCCGCCATGCTCCTCACTTGATCTCAAGACTTCAAAGGTCACGATTTGTTTATGCTATCTGCCATTAAACAAAAAAGAAGGAAATCACGTTTGATATCACTGTTTGATGTCACATATAATGATGTTCCTCTCCACTGCCAGGATTAAACCCACTCCGTTGCACTTCTCAAACGATGCTGTGGGTAAATAAGCCGTGAGGTCACACGTATAGACATAATCTACATATATATATGAAATTGCAGCTGCAATAGTCTTTTATTTTGAAAATTACCGGAGGTTTTACACTGAAATTGTATGTGATTTTCTGTCTAGCCCTATGTTAACTGCAGAAATTGACGTGTCCCAGAAGCGGCGCGCAGCAAAAATAGAACCCGATCCTCTCTTTAGTGGCGTGCCGTGGCGCACCACACTGCACCACACTGCACCACACTGCACCACACTGCACCGCTTCTGGGACACACCTGAAAATTTCCGCGTCGCAGCTGGTTGAAATCACCTCCATAGACTAGAATGGATTCTATTTGAAGCAGTGACATTCCGCTGCCGTTCCACGCCACTAATGCTTCCAGTGGGAAGTAGGGGTGATTGATATTGCTAAAATGTTATCTCATAATCTCAAAGTCAAGGATATTTAAATGTTCAATCAAATATAGAAAACACAAACTACAGTACTGTGCAAAATATATGGGGGTGTGAAAAAATGCTGTAAACAAAGAATGCTTTCAGAAATGGAAGTGTTAATCATTTATCTTTAACAATCAACAAAAAACATTGAATAAACAAAATATGTATATACATGGTTATGTACATTGATACTAGTGCTTATTAACATGTATATGTGATTAGGGCTGGGAGATGTGGCAGAATTTTCATATCACGTTTTTTTTAAAAAAAAACATCGGTTTCACTGTATTTGATGGAATTTCTTTTCACACAAGACCGCTCTTACCCACATTATCTTGTCTAGGTCAGGGGTTTCCCAATGCTGGACCTGGAGGGACGGTATTCAGCATGTTTTAGTTCTTCTACTCCAACACACTTGATTCAGTGGTTGAATCACCTGTGCAGCAGCTCATCAAGCTCCAGAGAACCCTGTTAATCAGCTGCTGATTGAAATCAGGTGTGCTGAAGCAGGGAAACAAGGGGCAACTTTCAGGGTTCGGTATCTTGTCCAAGGATACTTTGGCAGGAGGGCATCTGGGGATCGAACCGCTCACCTTACAAGCAGTGGACACCCACTCTCCCTGTTCCCCTAATTGATGATTTGGAATCTTTTTAACTGGGCAGGAAGGACTAAAAAAAGCTTCTGTTTCAGCCTACTTCCTTTTTCAAACACTTTAGTTGACATGGTTATTCATCCTTCTGAATTTTTGACTGCACTTGTTAAAACAACAAAATAATTGTGACGTTATTTAGCACTTGTGTGTGAGTGCAGAGCCAGACCAGTGTAAGGAATTCTTCATCCTTCCAGAGGTGCTTGTTTGTTTCCCTTCGCTGTCTGATCAGCGCTGTGTTACAGGGACTTTCTGACTTCTCTGTTTGGCCTTCTCTCCTGTCCTGCTGGCTGGCTTTTTCTGATTTATGACAGTCTGGAGCTAATGGTACAGAACCAGGATTTGTGTCCGTGGTGTTGTGACTGGGCTGGTGCCGGCTCATTGGCCCCCCTCGCTCCTCTATGTCCCTCTTCTTTTCTCCCCCTTTTCACTTGCTCTCTCTCAATGAGGGAGATGGCCAGTGAGTGACTCGGCTGTTGATCAGTGTCCCCACACGCCAGCTCATTTGTCTTCATTGCTTCACTTCTTTCCACCAGAAGAGCCAGGCTGCAGGCTGGCAGGGGAGCCGACTCACCTTCAGACAAGGCTACCAGACCTCGCCTCACCTTTCATCTCCCTTCATCCCTCATCCTCCCCCTACTCTTCTGCTAACACGCCACCATAGCCCTCACTCTCTGTCCCTCCGTGTTGGCGCCAAAGGCAGGGGCCAGCCTGCAAGGCCAGCAGGAGGCCTTGTATGTGGAATTGTGTTAATTAGCACAGGAGTCTGGAGACGAAAGCCACGTTATCTACCGCCACCGCCCCCCTCCTTCAAGCCCCGTCTCTCTCCTCTTCCGCTCACCCTCCCTTTCGGCATCTCTCGAGGTTGCTTCCATCATGCCTCGTGCGTCGCCAGGTTTGTGAAGGATGTCGCTGCCAGATGTCTTTTCATGGACGGCTGCCAACCTCTCTCCATATCTTCCGTTCGTTGTCATTTCCTCATTTATTCCCATCACTAATTTTTTTCTCCCCACCTTCCGTTGTGTATCTGTTAATGAACTCTGTGTCTCGAGCCAGTTTGTTTTCCAGCCTTGCCTCAGGGAAAGAGTTTCTTTTTTAACCACTTCCGTTTAAAGCAGGGAATGAGTGTTTGTGGTGCGCTAGTGGCACACTGGCGCAATTGTAGCAAGGTCGGCCAGGGCAGAGAGCGCCCAGGTCGGCAGACTGTCTGCGCCCGCTGCACCATGCCAGCTCTGCAATCTGTGAGCTGCGTGTTAAGAGCAAAATAAACTCTGTTTCCCTGACACCACGGTGCCGTTTGCCTTTTTAAACAGCAAAGGTCAGAAGAGCACGTGCAGACAGAGTGCTTTATATCCTATCATAACAACAATCCCAGTCAATTGTCAGCTTCTGCACAACCTTGCTTGCTTCTCACCAGGCGTGCAGCAGCACCTCTGCCATGACGCCTTGATACTTGATTGAGTTCTTTGCACTCTGGGTGAATTTTATTTGAATTTTTGATAGAATAAGATGGAGAAATACTAGGGAGGATGTAAAGTACACACAGAAGGTCAGTCTTGGAAAAATTCCATCTTTCTGTGGACCTTTCTGGTTTATTTTTGCATCTAAGTGTATGAAAGGGAATTTCTTTTTGTGCGTCTGTGCTTTCAGTTGCAGAGTGGCCCAACAACCCCTGGTGGGGAGCTGTTAAGCTCTGCACTTTATTTGACCCAGGCCTCCACTGAGGTGTCATGGCGAGTGCAGTGTACAACAGGTCTATGCAGAATTCAGACATGAAAATCCAAATGAATCAGTCCCTTCTGCATCCACACATTCTGCCTGTGAGGACTCTGGCTTCCTAAACGAATCCCATTTGCTCTGTGATCATATCAGTTAATCTGCTTTGGTTGTGTTTTTTGAAGGACATGCTGGTTGAGGCTAATTGTGTCTTTAAATGAGACGCGTCAGAGAACTTCTTTGTCATTAGTGACCTTTTTACAAATCTGAAAGGTTGTTTTTTTGTTATCCAAAACCATTTCTATTCACGCGTGTTGTTTTTTGTTCTTTATCTGCCTTTTTTCCTCCTAATGTGTCCTTCTATGAGAACCCTTTCACTCGTATTCCACACATGTTTTAGTTCAGCTTTTTCAAATTCAAATTTAAAAAAAATCCTTTCATTGATGAAGCACTTTGATACCCTTGGTAAAGTGAGCTGATTCCACTGTCGGGGGAATTAGGGCTGCTTTTGTGCACTGAAGCTCCTCGGAGCCGTGCAGCACTGTGATAGTGCGTTCTCTCAGAGAAATAGAGGAGCGAGGACGAAGCGGGTGGGAGGCAGCGTCTCTGATCTGCCGCCTCTTTCAGAACCTTCTGTCTGGTGCTGACCCAATATTCTGTGCCGCTAAGCATTAGCACTTACAAATATGTACATTTCTCACATGCAGCTTCTGAGGGAAGTTGTACCCCTCGCTGAGATGCTCGCCGGGAGACGGGAGGTGAGAGCAGACTGGTGCTGGGCTGGGTTGTGGGGGTGATGCCTGTCATTGCCTCTTGATAAAAGAAAGTAGGAAGGGGAGCACACATTTAGGTTGTTAATGAAATCACCAGGGCTTATGACTGACTAATGGAATATGTTTGTTTCCAGCTGGTTGAAGTCTCAGCGGGAAGCATCAAGTCTGTCTGCCTGATCTAACTCTGTTGAGTGCAACAGGTTTTATTCACTTGAATAAAAAATAATCATATATATAAGTATAGTATATATGTTAAAGAAAACCCTGAAAATGTTATTCCCTATCATGGACCTTTATAAGTATGTTTGTATTTTATTAATTCCACGCTCGACCGATCTTGTTAAAGTTGGCGCTCCTCTGTTAGCTACACACAGGTTTAAGAAGTTTCAGAGCACAAGAAAAGCGGTATTCACAAATGCTAATAAGTTACGTAGAGCACTTCCTTCTTCATGTCAGTTGTCAGGTAGGTAAGCCTCTGAGACATACAGCAGGATGATTTGGTGTTAAGTCTGTCTGCTCTTCTTCTTTTTTTTCCCATTTTTCTGGAGATATCTTAGGGTGAGCAGCTTTTATCCAAGGCTTCCGTTTCTCTTTAGAAGCTGGTGACTGACTCTCCCGCCCCTCCTCCTCGGTTCCTCGCTGCTGTGAAATGGAATTGCTTTCTCGTTCGTTAAAGATTTTCTTGTCGCTGCCTCGTAGTACTTCAGGAGTAGGATCACTTGAAATGTCTGAAAGTTCTCAAAAGCCATTGGAAAATGATGGTGTGGCAGCAGGGGTTTTTGGTGAAGCCAACAAAAAATGAAGAAAAGGGCTTTTTTCCTCCTACTTTTCTGGATTAAACCTGTTTAGAGGATCTTTTTTTTTAAATTGACAACACACAAATTAATTCCGGCAAGTTGTCGCTTTACATTAAAGCATGAAGTGGCCTGCTGGTGTAAGGGAAAGCAATCCGTCTTCTGGTTGCCATGGAAGCAGGTGCTCTGTAGGATTGGGTACCAGGCGCACTGGTTCTGCCAAAACCACTGCCCACCTATATCACACAGGCTTTTCTGTGGGAGAGCGGGCTTCCTTTCAGACCATCCAGGCTTCTCTTTGGGAACATTTAGCCCATTTTTTGGATTGGGCTTGTATTTACTGTTTCCATGTGTGTCTTACTCCAGTCTTTTTATGTGATCTCTTCTTTTTGCTGTAAGAATCAAAAAGAAGAGGATAATCTGCATGTGCTTGAAATAATCCCACTCTTCTTAAATTATGTTTCTGTAAACAGTTGTTTTGCAGTGGCTAAGCTTTGTGATCCCTCTCACGCACGGCTCCCTTTCTTCCATGCCTCCTGCTTTCTTCTCCGTTTACTCTTCCCTCTTTCACCCCATCTCGTCTTCACTTCCATCTGCCCCTTAACAACACAACTGTTCCTATCATCTCGCGCTCATGCCCCAGCACCCACGGTGTTGGCGTAGCAGTGCAGCGTTACTCGGTGGGTGTGTAGCGCCAATCTTAATCACATCGGGCGAGCGCACCTGTGAAAACAGATGTCCACCGGGGCTCTCATGCTGTTCCTCTTTAGGTGGAGCGTCTGTGTGTGGCTCAATGCCACCTTCTCTCCTCCCCCTGTGTTATGCATGGAGCTACTCAGGTCACTCAGATGGGAAGGCCCACCGCAGGACTGGTCAGGGAACAGGAAACTCCAATCCTCAACCTTTATCTGTTCTAATTTTGCTCTCACATTAGGGTTATACCTGGATGCATCAGATGGATGGCATTTAAAACTCATCCATAAGAACTGCTGCAAATTTATTTCCCACTAAGTAGAAAAATCTTGTGATTTTAGTTACATTTGTGAATGAGGGGTTACCTTCCTTCATACTCTTCTTCTACATCCATTCCTGCAGCTGTATTGTTTTCTCTGTAGCAACACTTGCTGTTTATGAGAGGTTCTGCAGGAAGTAGAGGTCGGCCGATATGAGTTTTTCTATTGCCGACACCGATGCTGATATGTAAAGATCATGGTCAACCGATGGCCGATATCTAAAAGTTTGCTACCTTATTTGCATGCTAACATGTCACTAATAACATCCGTTGATGCACCAAATTTCTGAAGTTGAATGAGTGTTTGAACAAGGAATATAACCAATTGCTGCTCAGTCTTAACACCAGATATCTAACTAAAGTTAATCAAACAAATCAATTAACTGACCAAGTAATAAATATTCAAAACTGGTATATAAAAAGAACATTTAATTGAAAACATTTTTTGAGCCTTTATTATGCAGATGTAATATCTGATTGCTTTGATCTATTGTTTCTTTCTCACTGCTTTTTGATCTTTTGATATTTGTTTTGTTCTTATCGTGTCTTTTAAGATGGTGTTCAGCACCTTGGGCTTCCGATAAGGTTGTGGAAGGTGCTTTATGAATCAAATTGTATTAAATTGATTTGAGATGTTATTCAGGAACATAAATATACATTTAAATTAAGTTCTGCAGCCTGTTAATGTGCCTGACTTAAATCAGCTTTGCTAAAGAGGCATATTGGTCGATGCCGATAAATGAAAAATGGTCAGCCCGATATATCAGTCTACTGATATATAGCTCGGCGGATATATCGATCTACCGATATATATCAATATATCGCTCGGCCGATATATCGATCTACCGATATATATCAATATATCGCTCGGCCAATATATCGATCTACCAATATATATCAATATATCACTAGGCCGATGTATCGATCTACGATATATATCAATATATCGCTTGGCCGATATATCGATCTACCGATATATATCAATATATCACTAGGCCGATATATCGATCTACCGATATATATCAATATATCGCTCGGCCAATATATCGATCTACCTATATATATCACTTGGCCGATATATCAATCTACCGATATATATCAATATATCACTTGGCCGATATATCAATCTACCGATATATATCAATATATCACTTGGCCGATATATCAGTCTACCGATATATATCAATATATCGCTCGGCCGATATGTTGGCAGACTGATATATCGGCCAAGCCATATATTGGTCTATCGATATATCAGTCTACTCCTAACAGGAAGCATGGAGTATTCATTGAAACAGAAATTCTGGAATGTTGATTTTATGGTTTATTTTTCCTCCTTTATCAATATGTAAGCCATGTTTTAAATAGCCTGATAAAAACATCTTAAATTGAACGACAGAAACAAACGCTTTTATTAGCCTCACAACTGTGCAGCGGCCATCAGGAACTGAGGAAAGAAATTGGAGCCTGAAGAAAGTTGGCCAGTTTGTGACTTTTATGATGGAGATGGCAGGAAAAACAATGGAACAACAAGTAGAACTACAGTTAACTGGATATTGTAGAGAGCTTTTTGTGGTCCAAAAGGAAAACGGTAGAAATTTAACAACACTTGCTTCCCTCTGCTACAAACTCACCTCGAGATCAGGATTGCTGTGTCTTGTATGAACCTGGAAACTATTATAAGCAATTTTAAAAAAATACACCCTTGTTTTGAATCATTCATTAATAACCTATTGGTGGTGTGCTGATTCTCTAATGTATCAGAACATTTGTAAACCTTTTGTTGAAGCAATTTTCCTGATATTTGTTGTTGACATCCCCTTTATGTATCACAATGACGAAATATAACACTTGTCTGCTGTATATTTAATCCAGAAATGCAAGATTACAGATAAATTAAAATGTCTAAACTGCAGTGAAAGCTCAGAATCACCAGCCTTTCTAAGTAGACAACAAAACCATCTCTTTAACAGTATTAAAAACTGAATTCTGCTCAACCCTGTTACACATGATGATAAAATATTATAAAACTCTCAGCGCTTCTCTGCTTGTAAACACAAGATGTATTGATAAAACACAAAATCACATCTATTAAAATTTGATGCTGCCACAATCCTAAATCAATGTTTTAGTCCATTTTTATGAGAGATTTCACCAAACACAAGCTACTGACCTTTAAAAAAACCTTGCAGATTACATCAAATTCTCAATCATAAGAACTGGCTTACGTTGCTATTTACCTTATAAAAAGGCATTAGAGTGAACATACTAGTACTAAACAATTAAACGTCTTAACTAGGCAAGAGTCAATACAATGTTCTCTCTTGTATAATTACATCCTTATCTGATTGAAGGCACCCTTAAAATCCAGAGCCACACAGTTGCTCTTTGCCCAGAGGCATTTAGAATCCCTGTTAAATCGCTTTGCCAGATAGCAACTAGTGTTAATGAGTTAAACACAGAATAATATGTATTGGTGAATTTTCAAAAGGCATTAAACTCAGCGCTAACCTTAGTAGAAAAGGATTATGTGGTTTCTTTCCAGCTGTGCTTTCTCGTTTGGCTTTGCTAAAACCTCAATCCATTTTGTTATCAAATCCTCCTGGCTTCGTTTTGTTAAGGTGCTTCTCCAACAGAGCAGCCTGCACAGAAAAGCCTTTCATCTGGTAATGGCTGCCTATGCTCACATGAGCTTGTTCTTTAAAAAGCAGTTCACCTATAGCATAAAAAAAAAAATATATATATATATCTTTAGATCCAATTTTCATACAGCGTAATGGTTTTGAGATGTTCAACCTTTCAAAATATCAATATAATGTATTTTTAATCCTGGGTTTCGGCACCATTTGTTATTGTGAAGGGCTGTGGAAAGCTCCTTTCTTGTCTGGATCATCTCCTTACTTTCCTGGTTCTTTACTTCTAGGGGAGGAAGATCGGCAACACTCCCTGATACTCTCCCAAAAATGACCGTTATGCAATAGGTTGGTTTTAATTGGTTTATATAGAAAATGCATAGAACATGGTCATCAGTCAAAAGTTCCCCGATTCTCCTCATGCATTAGTTTTTATCCTTATCTTGGCTGTCCCCATTTGGTGGCATGATACATTTCTATTGGATCAGTACATGGAAATGTATAGAGGTCTGTGTGCGTCACAAATCTCAACTTAAATGAACAAGATGTGAAATTCATGGGTATTGCTGTATCTAGTCTGATTGTGTAAAGAACAAACACTCCGGCATACTTTCTGTCCTGGACAGATAAACAATGGGGACATGACCTAAGCCATGCCCCAGATAAAACAAATTATCCAACAATAACACGAGCACATTCCAAAAAACTATATACATCTTTTTAGTAAAAATGCAAATACTTTTACTACTTTATACAGCATCAGTGTCCCTCTTAATTTTAATAATCTACATAGTTGTTATTTGTTCTACTCTCCAACATGAAGTTATCCCAATGCCACTAAATTATATTTACGGCTCAGGGTGAAGGTGCATGATTTCAGAATGACCTGCACCGACCAGGTACTTAATCCAGTCTGGAGTACGTACCTCTGATATTTCTTTTCTGTCCCCACCCAAGAAATTGCTGTTACAGCAGCAGTTATTCCCCCAGAATTTAGCTCCATCCAGAGAAACAATTTCAAAATGTATCTTAGAGTTTCCATCCATAAAGCTGTCGCTGCTTTTACTGAGTTTCATCATTCCAGCACACATTGTACCAACTGAGGAAACGGAGGACTTTTGTTCACATTCTTACTCCGTGTTTGATGTAAAGATGGAGAAATTATGCAGCAGCCGGCTGTAACATCATGGCCTTTGACAGAGTAGGTGAGACCCAGTCATTCTTCTTCACAGCTACTTCATATAGATATTCTGTTGATGCCAAATATCTAAATGACTTTTAAAGAATAGGCACACCCAGTAGTTTTGTCCCTGATACAAAGGTTTCTGTTTGCTCTTTCCATGACAATAATGATAAACACAAACCCAAATAAGTTGTCTCTTTTTCTCTGTTCAGGTTATTGACTACATGTAAATAAGTAAAATAATCAAAAACTGAAATAAACCAAAGCCCGGTGGTTGCACTATTCCCTGCAGTCTGTCATTAACCAGCCTCGTTAATTTGTCATTTACCCAAACACTTTCTGGAACAATGCCTCCTGTTTTATGGATGAAAACAAAAAAAAAGAGGGGGATTGTTTTATTTCTTACCTCTTCCTATAATAATCCTGATTAACATGGCTTCAAAAAATCTGTCTGCAACACAACCATTTCAAAGGTATAGCATGTTAAGGAGATATTTGTTTACTTTTAGCAGATAAACCATGTTCTTAATGCTTAACAAGATCTGTCTTCATTCAACAACTCAAACCTGGAGTACTTTGTTGGTTCAAGAAAACATCAAATAGTGGATGTTTGCACTGAACATTAACACAACGCTGCACATGACTGGGCTGCAGAAAAGATCCTTTTGTGTGAACACCACTGGCATGTGTAATAACCAGTTGAAGAATTTCAGTTTACCTACATTATTTAAAAGTGCAGCAAAAATATCTTGTTTGCAGGTGCATCCATGTTGTTTTTTAAGTCAACTCAGAATGAATCCTGCCTAACTTACCTGCACACAATCGTGGTGTTTTTTCACAACAAATGATTAATTAGAGCTAAATGTATAATAAAAATCAATGTTTGAGCATGCAGAAACAAGAATTAACACCAGAGAATAATCTGAGCTGCATTTTTAGATTTTAAAATACGGGTTGGCTGCTAAAATCCTCCCAATGTGTTTCTGCTATGAAATTACCATACTGAAGTACTTCACATAACCCTGCTTAAAACAAGCAAAGAGTGACGCTGGCAGTCCTCCTTATGCGCTTCTATTGTCATGCACAATGCAGACATTTATATAAAACATGATGGATATTTATTTTAATTTCCTTGAACCAAGCCTTTAACAGTTGCAGCACACGGTAGACCCAACAAGTTCACCACAATCCATCCATCCCTTTTCCAGCCTCTCCTCCAAACAGCATTGATTCAGCCTCTTATCTCCACTCTAGTCCCTGTGTTATTTCAGGAGCGTAGGGATAGCTTAATGATCTATTGACCCGATCTATCGACCTGTACAGTCAACCACAATGGACCATCTACTAAAGAGTAGCCTGCAGGGCACGAACTCCTCTCTTTGACTCCCACTCGGTTCACGCCCTCCCACCTCATTAGCAAGTGATCTCCACCCTTCTGAGTTTCCTCTGCATCTCCACAGAGATTAGTTCTTAATGTGCTTTAAGCACGTGGCCATAAAGTGGTTTACATATTTCTGCTCTGTAAACAGTGCTGTTGCTAATGCGACTGTGAATAGGTTGGCTCAGATGAGCGTGCTCTCACTGTGTTTTCATTTATCTTTGTGTCTGTGTGTTTATTAGTTACTGACAAATACTTTTAACAGCCGTATATCTGGTTTATTTGAAGCAGGCGTCTCGTTCGAGTAAAAACTTTGCATCAGACTTCTTTTCTAATCTAGATTTTCCTTGTTTGACACGAGCTTCTAGTACCAGCGATGGTAAACATATGAAAAGCAGCTTCCTGGCAGGTTGAAGGGAACATATTTGTAGGCAGCCAAGTTTACGTACAAACTGTGCTGTATAACAAATGTGAAGAAACTAGTTGCACACCAGCGACACATCTGATTGGATCCTGCTGTATGTCTTGTTTGCACTGTGGCACCTTTGAGTGTGACTGCAGTTGTTGAGCTTGTCATGGGTGAGATCCTCGGGGATTTGCAAGACTCCACTAAATGACTCTCTCGTGTTTAATGCATTTTTGCCAGTGCTTTTGTGAGTTTATTTTCCTCCACGCAGCTCAGCTCAAAGATGGAAAGCCTCGTTGGTCAGTGTGCCTGCAAGTCTATAACAGCTTCGGGCTATTTCCACTAAATTTGATAAGGGTTTTCATGGTTTATGAAGGGTGACTTATAATGGACTTGTTGTAAAGTGCCTCTATCAAGTGAATGGTGTTCCTTTAACCTGGAAAAACCAGGATGTTTGATGTCATTTCAGATGTTTTATTTTATTTTGCAGATTCACAATTTTACCAAGACTATGATTTTAGCCCTTTTATTCTTTGATGATGCATTCTTTCATTACTAGAGGCTATATTATTTTTAAACAACTTAAATCTTGTAAATGGTTAACTGCAACATGGCTTTGTTCTGAAATTTTAAACAGCTCTTTTATGATGACCCATTAGTTCAATGCTGCACTTTTGTGAGGTCAGTAGTCGGTGATTGATTGTCTTGCAGTCTGCTTCGGAGCCTTGGTATTATCTGCTCCTGCCTTCAACCACATAAATATTAAAATATGTTTTTGTGTAGACAGCCAAACCTTTAACAATGATACAACTAGGCTGGGAATTTTGGCAATAAGGACGCCACGGAATTCACAAGCGAATTTCAAAAATGTCTCAAAATATTTGTGAAAGGCTTTTAACGTTCATGTGTACTTGGACATATTTTCTATCCATTTTAGTCCATAATTAGTCGAGTTGAGCCGCTCAGGGTAGGTTTTAACAGAAATGCACCGATTCTGGACTCATTGCTGAGGAGAATATGGAATCAGGAGGAAACCTTTAGGCTAGACCAGGAAGAACCAGCGATAACTGATGACAACTTTGTTAATGGCGTTGCTGTGAAAAATGAATGGAGCTATGTCCCTTCCTGGTTACCATACTTGCTTAGTTTTTGGACTGGCACAACTCCAAGTCATCGGGTCGTCCTGCGCTTTAATGGTTTTGTAGTTTAATGTGACACAAAGTAAAGTTTCAACTTGTCATCAGTCACCTCAAATAATTTGGTTCTTGCTTTTCCTCATCCTGTTTTTTATAATTTGTACCCCATAATCTGCACATGCTCCGTGTTTTCTCTTTTTGGTGTAATTTTGTGGCATCATACAGTGCCGTGTACAGGCCTGGCATAAATACGGCGAAGCCTTTGGTTGTTTTTGGTGTTTTCATGTGGATGAAGACATTTCTAACATTGCTGTGTTTACAAGGATATTTTTAGGAATTACAAATCAAACTAAATCTTTTAGAAAACTGATTTTCCTTGAGTCTAACTTCACGAGGAACATCTCCACCCATTTTTCTAACAATAGAATCTAAACCTGCTACACTAAAGCTATTAACACTTACAACAGGATGTCACACCTTCGCTTCAGGTTTCATTTTGTTGGGACGTTGAAACAAAAAGTTCAAATAATTTATCTACAGCATATTTGATCTTTTTAATGTGTTAATTTTCTGCAATTTCTAACTTTATCAGCTAAATTCACCAAATATGTGCTATCTAACTCATGACAGATGCACATGCATCATGCACTGACATGAAGTCAGTCACACTCATTGGAAGTCATGAGCAGTGGCACAACCGGGCGCACAGATTCCGTGATGTGATTGTGAATGGTGACCCACTGTATGTGACATTATGAAATTAATGTGGCTACGATCAATATCGGATGACTTTCAAGCAGCTCAATTTTACACTTGCAGCAGGGAACAGATGGTACTTGCTGATAGTGTTTGCTGGAGGTGGATCTGTGGCAGAGGAGATGCAGAGAGAGAGGGGGGAGAGGAGAGAGAGCACATCTTCTGGAGCACGGGAAATGGAAGAAAAGAGGTTAAGGTGATGTGTAAAACGTAGTCACGTAACCCGTATAGAAGAATTGTTCCCTAATCAGCTTTCTGTAATGAATAGTTAATTTCACATTGGCTCCTACTGATTGTGTACACAACACACAACCCCCACATAGATTATTTTACACGCACACACACATGCACACACACATGCACACACACACGCACATACACGCACACACACACACACACACACACACACACACACACACACACACACACACACACACACACACACACACACACACACACACTCACACACAGCAGCAGCAGCAGCAGCAGAGTTGAACTGTTGTCTGTACTCTTCACAAGTTTCCATTAACATCAACACTCTTTGTAGCCAGAGGGTGCAAATTTGTGTTCTCACTGTGTTTTTAGGAAACCCATACCAGAGGCACTCAAATATTAAAATTCACCCACAGGGTATGTTAATGGCTTGGTAACGGAGCACTTTGCATTGTTTTTTACTTTCCGAGGCTGAAAATAGACAGACAGAGAAATTTCTAGGGGCAGAGACCTGTCTGGTGTGTAATTGATGGACTAGGAATTCAATGAAAAGTCTGTGTTTTTTGCTCCTTGCAAATGTGTCTTGTCATTTTGAATCTCCTTAAACTACACAGATGTCCTGTGGGAAAGGGAGAACGAGACATGAGTCCGCTGTCTTGTTATTGGAGCCCAATTCTACTCAGATTTCTTCTGGACCCTCCTGATTACAGCAAAACTAAGTGTGTGCATACCTTTCATCTAGAGTGTGTGTGTATTTCTGCCTGCCTTACCAAATTTGGTGTGCGTCTGCTGTAACTCGCCTGACTTGCAGCCGAACTGAGCAAAGGATCAGAATTCCTGGAGCAAGTCTGGGCACATCTGGTTGTGATTGGCAGGAGAGAAAAAAGGGGCTCTGTTCTGGGAAATGGCAGCAAAAGCCTGATCCAACCCTGTATAACCCAGCTCGGTACTGTACAGAACCAGTCAACACAGGAAGAAAATGGCAATGACTGATCCCCGTCACCCCTCCTTTCCCTGACTCAGGGCCAATTTTCATAATCCCACAGTAAAGCCCCTGGCAATGTTTTTTTATAAACAGTGTTCAACGCTCCTCCATTCCTTCCATTTCAATTTAAGAAAGTAAAAGCTGCCATGAGCCAGGTAGACCCAAAGCTCCATTACTTTTGGCGGCAACTCTTGTGTCTGGGATAATGATACCCCGGGGGGTGAGAGTGTTCCTGGATGTCTGTTTGCTCATCCTGCCACCTCAGTGGAAGTAGGGGGAAGGAAAATTGCTATGGGCGGGCGGTATATTGAAAAGCTTTTCATGATGGGAGCTAAAGTGGGTTTATGCTTCCATTTGTTTGATTTCATTTTTTCCCCTGATGCTAAAGGTGGGAAGGTCTCAGCGTAGTTTGTGTACAAAATGATGAATTGAGCATTGGAAGCAGAAAAGATCACACCCTACCAGTTCGAACAAGCATGTCTAAGAGCAACGGCAATTAGGAACTTACAGCAGAATGTACAGTCAACATTTGAAGTCACGGTTTGTCCTCTTGTTATAGGCGTGTTTCCATTGTCGCAACTTCAGGATATTTTCTGGGAGGGGGAAATTGATCATGAGATACGATGTCCTCTCAGCTGTTGTCTCCATATAAATTCAGCTCTTTCAGGACTTTGCACAGACGTCGGCATACCGTGACTTCTTTGGCAGTGAGTGATGTCACTGATCAGCGCCAAAAAGCGTCCACAGTAACATTACAAGTTTTATTCTGTCAAAGTACGATGATTTAATCCATTCGGAGGAGCGGGAGAGCTGCTGTGTGATGTAAAATGTGGCGTTCAGTGACCAGAAGAAGTGCTGGTTTTTACAGTGCTCTGAGACTACAAACCCCCATGAATGACTTCTGCTGCGTTTTTCGGTGTTGGGAGTTTAATTACTGCGATTTTAAGGCCGCGCAAACGGTTCCATTCTGCTTCACAAGCAACTCTTCTAATTTCACTAACGCAGGTTGTTATGGACTATGTCTGCTGATGTCATTTCCTACTGAGTTACAACCAATTAGTGTGAGTTAACCAAACGTTCTGCTCATCTACTCTGCCAGGCCTTTCTGAGTACCTACCCCTGTTCAGGTACTCCGTTGGTTCCTGAATGTTCTGGTAAACGGCCCATTCAGCCGGCCCGGTGAAATGGAGACATGTGCATGCCGGGAAGTTCCCGTAAAATTACCCTAAAGTTCTGATAGGAACACGCCTCATCATGTGGAGCCCAGTTTTATTTACCTGCGGCGGATCACTGTAGGTCTGGTTTTGGAGCGAGCCTGGCTGGTTTCTCCCCATGGCTTATGCTGAAAACAAGCCCGGACACCTCCTGAATTCAGTTCTAATTCAATTGGAACTCGTACATTAAGCCATCGGAAAGTTCAGCCTTCTGTTTGGCCAGGGAGACGGTTAAACTTCAGCTATAGAGAGAATATCACAGCTTCTGTTATTGTGCCGTTGGTGCTACAGGGACTATTTGCCGTCCTTATTAAGCAGTCTGACTGGGCAACATGCCTGGGTGTGTGGGCATTCTCGATGTTCATGACACTGCTCGGTTTGGGATGTGCAAGGGAGGGCGGCAAGGCAGACAGATGCCTGAGGCTGAGGACCAAAGCCAGACAACTGCTGGTGTTGCCACACATGCCACAGACCCACTGACCCTTACCAACATAATGACCGTGGGGTTAACTCCCCATGGAGTGTCCAGCACTCGGACAGGAAAGATGAGGGGAAGTGTGGTGAGGGCACTGCAGCAGATATAAAATGTTATTCTTCCAAAACACGTCTCTATTGCTTATGATGAGATTTAGCAAGCCACCAAATGTGCAAATGTTGCAACAAACTTTAAAGTTTTTTTAATTGTCTGACTTGTCAAAAATCAAAAATCAAAAATGGTACTTTACTATTTTTTCTTCACCCCTAAATCATGGCTGGACTGTTTTGAGAGACAGTTAGGCTGGCAGAGAGCAAGAACTGGAATTACACACTGACGATCTCTTCCTCCATCTCTGAAGCACTGTTAGATGAGACAAAAACGCCCATTTCCTGCTGCAATAAATAATTTGCACAACAACGTTTGAAGAGGATTTGAGCACATGAGAAATCATCCATCTGTATGAGATTTTGTCTCAAGAAGGAGAAAGCTGTTCTTATTTTATTCAAGACACAGTAAGGAATTTTTATAATCAGTCTGTGTGTGACTCGGTGTTTGTTGTCGAGACATCTCATGAACAAGTGGATGGATTTCTCCCGGTTGGACGTGCCCGGAAAACCTCACCAGGGAGGCATCTCAACTGGCTCCTCTCGATGTGGAGGAGCAGCGGGTCTACTCCGAGCCCCTCCCGGATGACCGAGCTCCTCACCCTATCTCTAAGGGAGAGCCCAGACACCCTGCAGAGAAAACTCATTTCGGCCGCTTGTATCCGCGATCTCGTTCTTTCGGTCACTACCCAAAGCTCGTGACCATAGGTGAGGGTAGGAACGTAGATCGACCGGTAAATCGAGAGCTTCGCCTTTCGGCTCAGCTCCCTCTTCACCACAACAGACCGGCACAACGCCCCCATCACTGCAGACGCAGCACCAATCCGCCTGTCGATCTCACGCTCCACCCTCCCCTCACTCGTGAACAAGACCCCGAGATACTTAAACTCCTCCACTTGGGGCAGGACCTCGTCCCTGACCTGGAGAAGGCATTCTACCCTTTTCCGACTCAAGACCATGGTCTCGGATTTAGAGGAGCTGATTCTCATCCCAGCTGCTTCACACCCGGCTGCGAACTGCTCCAGCGAAAGCCGGAGATCACGTTCTGATGAAGCCAACAGGACCACATCATCTGCAAAAAGCAGAGACCTGATCGTTAGGCCACCAAAACGGATCCCCTCACCACCTTGGCTGCACCTAGAAATTCTGTCCATAAAAGTTATGAACAGAATCGGTGACAAAGGGCATCCTTGGCGGAGTCCAACTCTCATCGGAAACGAGCCCGACTTACTGCCGGCAATGCAGACCAAGCTCTGACACTGGTCGTACAGGGACCTAACAGCCCGTATCAAGGGGCCTGGTACCCCATACTCCCAGAGTACCCCCCACAGGGACATTGTAACAGCACAATGAATTTACAGCTGTTGAGCTAAAATTGTGTGTACTTGCATACACATGTTTACTGACTAGACAATATCATTGTTATTGTGAGATTTCACATAGCGCTACGTTCAGGGTTTGACCAAAATGGTGAAATCTCCATAATTTCTCTATTTGATGATCTTAGTTACTGTCATCAAGAAGCTCATTTTCCTTGCTGCATTTTAAGTATACTCATTTTTGCAAAGCATTAATGTCACATTGCTGAGCAAACATTTTTAATTAAAAGATACAGTAATGAGATGGAAAACGTAGCATTTGAATGCAGCGTAAAAGCCCTTTTAAGGATTTGAACAGGACTTTTTTCATAATCCGGACACCTTTTCAGTTCTTCCATTCTCAGGCTGTAATTTGATGGAGCTTCCAGTTTTCACTCTAATCTGGAGGGAGAAAGTTTCTTTGAACTTGTGGTAGTGTGTGTGTGTGTGTGTGTGTGTGTGTGTGTGTGTGTGTGTGTGTGCGCGTAGAGCAATGGCTGCTGCACTCTCCCTTGTTACATAATAAGATATTGACTGTGTGACCCGATGCCTTTTTATCGCACCCTGTGCAGATTGCATTCCATAATCTAATGAGACAGATATTCTTTAATGAAAATCCTCGACAGGGCTGTGATTGCTGTGATAAAGCTTAAGGTCACACTTCACATTATGCAAGTCTAGCTTGCATATATATGTGTGCAATAAGCCGGGTTGTTTATTGCTATAGAGAACATATTGTAATCATATGTCTCTTTGTATTATTTTAATGCTTTAAAAAAGGCTAGGATGTCACTTTGTAATCGCCGATAAATCAGAGCATCATGAACGTGTCGGGGACAGAGAGGGACACAGATCAGTGTTAACAAGGACAATACCAAGAAAGTGGAGAAGAATGAATTAGAACTGGTCGTGCAAATATGGTCAGCACAATGCCTGGCACTGTCTGGGCGTTAGTTCCTGATACATGGGTGTCAAGTAGATTCAGACATCACATAAACTGGATGCAAGCTGTGTTTGTGCAGTGTGCATAGCACATGCAAAAGCAACCGTATGGGAGGTCTTACCAGACTTGGAAGTTTGGAGCAGCTGCTTGAAGATTAAAAGCCCTATTGCTGAAATCCTGGGCCATCGCACCGTGAGAGATTTTCCACTCTCACGAAGAAGGAATCATTTTTCATTTTTAAAAATCTGTTAATTTCCATAGATTTCTGTCAACATCAAAGGAGTTTGTGAGAAACTTTTCTTTTAAATGTAGCTTTTATGTTAAATGCATTGTTCAGGAGAGCAGCCTTGTCACGTTGTGCTAAATTTTTGAAAAGGCTTGATGGGAACAATAAAAACACCACTCACAAAGAGGAGGCAAACAACATCGTGCCTTAAGTAAATGTCAGAACAAACTGCAGCATCAGACCAGGATTAATTCTTTCATGAGTCTGAGAGGCAGCAATGCCATCGAGCGATGCAAGTCTTGTGAATCGTCTTAATTGATGATCAAAAACATAAACGGTGGGCTTTAATTATGCCTGAATGAAAACAGAGAGAAATCATATCAAGAAAGGACAAGAATGATGATCTCTTAGAGAATTACTTTGGAGATTTGCCGCTCATTCCTTTGGCATCTTCGCTGGTTTCAGATCATTGCGGTTGACGCTGGGACAAAAAAAAGTTTAGATTTAGTTAACTACAGTCAAAACCCACAAATACCCCCAACATTCCCCAGTTTCCTCTTTTTTTCTTGAGCTGCTCCCTCCGTTTTTCCTCTGAACTTTTCCATTTGCCCCTAGACTCACATGCTCCTTGTTGCTGAGGGTTTTTTTGCTTAACGCCACTGAGGAAACCCAGCTGCACAGATGTGCTCCCTGGCTTGCAGTTTTTTTTAGCGTTTGCCTGGAGCAGCCACCCCTCCAGGACCGCTGGCCCTGATGAAGAGCTGGAGAAGCTCCATTTGGCAGCTTCTCATTCGAAATGGGGTTTCTGTCCCCAGACAGCCTCCCCAACCCTCCCACTGTCTTTCATCCTGACTGTTCTTTTGAAAACAAGGGAAACTGCCAGGAAAGAGAATCCATCATCGTGTTTGGCCCAGGGCGTTACATTTAACGTTAGCGCCCAAATGGAAAAACGTGCATGGCATGACAACGGCACCGCGATGTAGGGACCGTCTCTTCCCTTTGTCGTCCTCTGACAAACTGGGAGCACTCAGCCCACCCTTTCTTTCTGATTATCCATCACCCCAGAGCTTGTTGAAAAATCATTTACTGTACACGACGGTGATTGACGACTCACGAGTGACTCTGCTCCAGTTCTCCCTACCCCCCCTGCAGACATAATACTCTCCCTCAGCGAACAAAGGTACACACAAACACGTTCCCAATGCAATCTCCAATTGTTTCTAGAAATGTGATGCTTAAAGTTCAGAAGAGGCTGGAGGGGTGTTGCTGGCAGAAAACATCACACTTCTTAGTGGTTAACACCCCTGGAGAAATGTTTCTCTTGTCAGTCTGGGTCTGATTCGCTCTTAGAAATCCTAACATGCAGCAGAAAAGTTGACCTGCTTGTTTCAGAGCAGGAGTATCCATCACAGGAAAAGGAATGGAACCATGGCTGAAGATAAATGGTTTATTTTTCAGTGTTTTTTCCAAGTTAAGACCGTTCTGACCAGTACGACCTAATGCTGCAGAGTGATTTGGTCGAGGCTAGAAAAGCTTGATGTAGTGGGGGGCCCTGGGTGTGCTGGAGTCTGATCTGACCTTGGCAGAAGGCTGGAGTCTGCTGGAACGTTTACTGACGGGTTTAGAAAACGTTATGCGGATTAAGAAGAAACTTCTGGAGAATCCTTTCTAATCCACCGTTCCTTCTGATCAAAGAGAGCCAGATAGCTCTGACTTGAGCTCAGTCTTTCTCCCCACCTTTTCTCTTTTTTCATATCATGGCTGCACTGTAGATTCTTTCAAATATGCACTTTGTCCTGGTCCTCCCTGATTGCATTCTGAGGAAATACTGAGGAAAAGAGCTGAGAGACATGTGATTGAATGTCTTTTGTGTGGTAGGTGTTACCTGTAATTGCAAATGACTGAAATGGCTGGCTGAGAAGCCTGTAGTCGGGTATGAGTGTGAGGTAGAAATGGATGATTTCTGTTTAATTCTCCACTACTGTTGTGTCCTTTATCCTCAGATCAGTAGTCTAAATTACACGGATCTCCAGTAATTTCTCTCAGGGCTGGTTATTTGTTAGGGGGATTTATGCACCTGCAGTTGTGGGTATTAAAGATTGTGCTCCTGATTGTAAACACAAAAATGATCATAAAAATATCACAGATGATGTAGAGAGAATATGAGTAAACCAGGACAGCACAGACTGTGAACACAACCCGTAGCACGTAAATTAAAGGCAAACTATAAAACAAGATTCAAATTGGATGTAAAAGTTGCAGGAGCAACATTAGAAGCGTGCATATCACTCCCTAATCATCAGCAGAAATTTTAACCACTGACAGATTTATTTTTCTAATTAAAAAATTCTACCTCTGTTTTGCACAAATATATTTTTTTTTGCAAACCCATGTTGTAAAAACAACCAATTAACACTAAGATATAATAATTACCTCTTTTTTTTGGTCAAATAAAATAAATTAAAATCACCGTTTTTCTTGTGGGGTAGAAAAACATTTAGAAGATAGGCAATATGCTATATTCTTCTAGAATATTGCAGTGGCAGTATTACCGCTTTTCCTTCATCATTTGTTTCTATCTCATCTCTTTCTGCCTCGAGTCTTGACAGAATCCTCCCGTTCTTAGGCTCCCTAGATGCTCACACAAAGGGATCTGTTTAAAACCTGCCGTCTTTGACCACCATCTCATGTTTGATCAACATTTTAAGGCTGTACTTTAGTCGTTATTTCCACCTGAGTGTTCCTTTGTCTTCCCTGAAAACACAATGGGACTGAGCGTTTTCTGTGGTCTCAGACTGTTTCTTCTCTAAAAGTCAGGATAGCAGCTTATCCCAAGAGCTTTAAAACACCACTGAAAACATTTTCAACATGTAGCCAAAAGACCAAATTTGGCCTTGTTTTTGTTGCTGTTTTGTTCCGATCTTGTTTATTATTATAATTAGTTGTATTTAACACAAGGCCATTTGCAATCTAGCTTTAAAATACTGCTAATATAAACAAGACTGTACTTACTTCTGTCAAGCGTCCTGCATGCTTTCGCCTAAATCGGGGACCTAGAACACTGGAGGTCCATCTGATTACTTATTAGCCTCTTTTATAAAACAATGCCACCAATTTGCCACAATGCTGTTTACAAAAGTGAAACTTATGCCCGTGTTTACTTTCATTTTCAATATAGTTGAGCTCGGCATTAATTCATCACGTGATCATGACACCACCCTCTGTTGCACCAAGACGTAATGTGCATTCACAAGTCCAGCGTTGCGATAATATTACTAACAAGCGTGGTGGCACGAATGTTGCAAAATTCCTGCATCACCATGCCGCCACGCGCGTTCATAAGACACACCGTTGCTGATTTGCCAGCATGGCGTGTCTTCTATAAAGGGCTATTGACATGCAGGGCTTAAACGAATAGCACTTGAGAACATAATACTCCACCAATTATCTCTATGCAAGAAGCCCATTGTTTTATTTGCACGTGTTGATACCACGGTAATGATGATGAATTTTCCATAAACTGAGCAACCATTGTTTGAAGTTTTGAGTTCAGTGAAAAGCGTTGCCTGAAGTATGAATGTTGATTTTTGAGCTGTTCAAATGGAGAGGCAATTTCCACACACTGATTACGCTTTATTCTGAAAAACAGAGGAAGCGTTCTTGTTTCATTCGAAAAGAAAATATTAGCAAAATTAAATCACAAGGTAACCACTCCCATACACTCAGTAATATAATTTGCAGACTGAACATCGTACAGTATCAAAGATGAGTTGAAACCAAGGATTTAGACCAGCTGTTCATTTATCAAATGTTGACTGAGGTCATGGACATAATGAGAAGTTGGGATGTTCTGATATACTTCTATATAATTGGACTTCTTTGTGCTTGAGGAGCCTCTGGCTTTGCAAAGCAAATGCAAGAAATTCTGCATTCGCTTCATCTTTTACAACTGATATATATCCAACCTATTCAGGACCGACAGGTGTGCTGCTGTGATACTTTTGACTCTATCTGACACGCTTTACCCCTAAAATGATGCAAATGCAGGAATGCATTAATAATAATAATTTTATAAAGGGTTAATGACAATACAAGTTTGATGAGATTTCATTAATATTTTTGATTGCATTGCTATATTCTTTGTTTAGCACTTTTGTTGAAGTTAATTTTCTAAGTACGTCTTCCCATCACAGATGACAAATTTAATTACAGAGATTAATTAAGTCTTCACAAAAAAGTCTGTTTGATTTAGTTTTCTGAATGTGTTGACAAAGCCAAAAAACTAAAGTCCAACGAAAATGAAACAAACCCGGACTTTTTGAAGTGTGATATGTTGTTAGCTGGCCCACCATCTGCTTGAGCTGATCAAAACAATTGACTTGTTCGTGTTTTTCTCTGATGTTTTTGTTAGTGGGCTCCGTCTCTGTGGGCTTAGTAAGCAGAAGGCGCTGTGTTGCAATCAGCATTCTCAAGAAGCTCAGACTTGCTTCATGGAGAAAAAAAATTGGAATGTGCCACCATGTCGCTGCCAGAAAGACGAGAGAGAGATAAAAGCACAACAGTAGTATCTGTTGTGGGTGAGGGAGGCCCCTGAAGCCCACTCATTGTGATATGCTATCTTACATGTGATAGGAGACGCGAACACGCTGCTCTGTTGAGTCTGTGTGGAAGCTTTCCAGACAAACAGGACATCACTACTGCTTTTATTTATCTTTTTGTCAGATGGACTGGAGACATGGCAGATGGGTGTCTACAAATTAAACATTTTTGTTCTATTTTTGTTTTTAATAGCGATGCTGGGAATAGATTAAACACCATTCGTTGTTTACAGAGTAGCGTGTTGACTCAGTGCTTTCCCCTTTTTTTATGTTTTCCAAACTTCAATTTTTATTAAATGAATGAAAAAAGCCATCTCAAGTTATCCTAATACAGCTGATAAATGGTATTTGGCAGGGATCAGACCAAATTTTTATATGTTTATATTTTACTGTTTTGTTTTAGTGGTTTCCTAAGAAGCATCCACACTGCAAAACCAAACAAGTTGACTGAACTCAAAACTTATGTGGAAACTGATTACCTCATAAGTTTTAAGTTAACTAAATCATCTCTTTTAAGTTAATGGATACTCTAACTTTTTAATTATTGTTAACGCAAAAGTTTAAGATTTAATACTTTATTTTAATGAGTAAACTTTACATATAATTTATATAACTGTATTTAAATACTTATAAGTTCTTTGTACTTAAATAATTTGATTGAACAGAACACAAAACATTTATAATCTTAACTCATATAAATTTAGTGTTAACTAATTAAACAAATTGTGTTCCTTATGTATTTAAGTTTTGCCTATTTTAATCCGTACAAGTTCACCGAACTCAAAACTTATGCAAGGGCTGGAGCCGAACTCAACTAAACTCCCTAGCAGGAAGCTAGCAACTAGCAGAAATACTGGAGGAAAGGTCTGCTAACTTGTGCTTCATACAATGCTTGATTCTGAGTGGACAAGCAGAGAGAGGAAACACAAATAACCAAGTCGAGAGTTATTAGTGTCAACTGCTGTTTTTTTCTTTTTTGTATTTTTTTTTTTGAACAATGGAAAGGCAAACGGCACAGCGGTCCCATTCGTTTGAATGACCTCCTCACTCACGGTGCCAACCATGACAACACCACATAACATCACATTTACAACACTGAACGAAGCAATAACAAAAACCAACACAAACATCACAATACAATTGCAACAAACACCCCAAAACAAAACAAAATAACTGAAAACATGGCTACCCACAATGTACCTCGCACACTGCCGTTCCCACAGTGGGCGGGGTCATTACTATTAAAACAGTAAAACTGCCAACATATTAAAAAATGCCAGCGAACATCAAACATCAATTCACTGGCCTCTGCCCTTGTTCACAGTGAATTCAAAAGCACATTTTCTTTTCTAACACATGATATCCATAAAACATTACAAGTTAAAACATAATAAAGTCCTGTTTTTTATCCAAAAGTTTATCCAGAAAGTCTCATCCCTGTTGCTAGTTGTTGTTCCACAACCTCATCAAAGCACTATTTTTATTGTGTCCCTATATTATGTTGTACATGCTTGCTGTGATTCCCATAGGTGCTATTCTAGTTGGGGAGAGTGCTGAGTGCTATTTGAACCCCTCTGTACCACTATCCCTTTCAGTCATGGTTTGTTCTTTTCTTTATTGTTTTTGCTCACTGCCAGCTTACAAACTATACACAACCATTTTTTTAGCACATGTAGATTTCATTTATTTTATTATACTTCAAATGTGAACAGAACTCAAACTGTAATCACTTCATTTATTTTAATTTTCAACCTTTAGAAACAGCATGGCATGCTGGGAAATTTGTTCCATCCAACCAGACATCCATTGGACAATCATGGTTGGATGGAACAGATTTCCCAGCATGCCATGCTCTTTCTAAATGTTGAAAATTAAAATAAATCGAGTACAGTTTGATTTCAGTTCACATTTAAAGTATTATAAAATTAAATGAAATCTACATGTGCTAGAAGAATTGTTGTGTATAGTTCTTAAGCTGGCGGTGAGCAAAAACAAAATCAAGAAAAAAAAAAACCATGACTGAAAGGGATAGTGGTACAGAGGGCTTCAAATAGCACTCAGCACTCTCTCCAACTAGAATAGCACCTATGGAAATCACAGCAAGCATGTGCAACCTAGTATAGGGATACAGACACAATGAAAATAGGGCTTTGGTGAGGTTGTGGAAATGATACGAATGTATTTTGTGTTTAATACATGTTATTAGAACATGATCATTTCATGAAATGGTCATATTCTTATAACATGTTGACATATAATGTCAACATGTTGACATTATATAATGAAGTTTTAAAACCAACACATAATCTAATTGCATGCAACCGATGTACATGATTCAATTATGTCAATCCAACAAATCTTTTCTTTCAGTGATGACCATGTGACTCAAAAAAAAAAACATTTACTCAAAAAAAGTAATTAAAGAAGCAGCGCTTACTCATAATTTTTGAGCCATGTAAAATTAAAAGTCCAACTCTAGTTCAGAGAACACAAAAGTTTTAAGTTGTTTGAAGTGTTGGAGAGATTTTGAGTACTATAATACAAACATTATGAGTCTGGTTAACTGTTGGGGTTAACAGTGCAGTCTGATTTTACAGCTGCTACATTTAAATGTCATGTTCAACAGCTTATTTTTGTTGTAGATTTAATTTAAGTTGTAGATTGTTTCTATTTGTAGACCAGTACAAGCTCTCAGAAACACCCAGTCAGCTGTGGTTCTGCTGGTTCTTTTATTTTTTTGCTGCCTCTACCTCAACAACCAAAGACTGCTCTCCATTTGCTTTGTTGCAGTTCCAACTTCCGTCTTACCCTCAGCTTGAAGCTTTTAACATTCGCTACTCAGTCAGTTGTGAGTGTAATGAAAGCAGCAACAGGTGTTCATAGATATTTATTAGTTTCATTGTTTTAGAATACTTTATAGACATTATTTTAAGCTTTTAAAAAACCAAACACGGCAGTGTTTGTTGACATTGGCCCTAAGGCTGCATGATATTGGGGAAAAAAACATGTACGTTGCGTTTTTTCCTAACATTTTGATATTTAATGCAATATATACTACAAAATAAAAAATACAAGAATTTTCAACAGATGACTTGAATAGCACTTTAATTAATGTTGCACTCCAGCCATGGCTGACAATTAACCTGTTGGCGTTTTAAGTACCTTGGCGAGTAAATTACATTGTTTTTGGTCAAATCAGCATTTTTTTGCAACATAACATAATCATAACTAACGGTTTTTGTCAAAGCACTCATAAAGGCAAAATAATGCCCAACTCAGTTGTTAAAGCCTCTATTTACCTCCACAATGGTCCAATTAATGTACTCCAATAAATTAGTTAGTCCACAATAGGGCTGGGTAAAAAAAAATCAATTTAATCGATTTCATATACATTTTTCAAAATCGATTTATTAGGCCTAAGATCGATTTTTTTTCCCCTTGAACGAGACTGACCTGGGACCGGATCTGCAGGCACTTCCGGGTACAAATTTGTTTCAAAAACATGCTTAATGTGTACCAGTATACACAAACTGCACATCTACTTAACGGGAAGAAGCTCGTTTAAACGATAGAAATCTCGTTTTCTACCTCAGCAACACCCGATTCCAACAGTTAGCCGCTAAATGAAAAGAACATGAAAAGACTCTAAATGCACACAGCAAGAGAAACACAGAGTAGCTACAATGAATGATGAAAACCAGACTGAATTGAATCTAATTGAATTTAATTGAATCGAATTGTGATTAATTGATTCAGAGCATTATAGATCGAAACCGAATCGATTTAGGAAATTGGCCACAATACCCAACACTAGTGCACAATACGTTTTATATCCATGATACAGCAATATTCACCACTGAAAACTCCAAATTTTCCTCATGCAACTCTTCCTTATGAAGTTTTCATTGTAACCTCCATTAGTATCCTCATATTAGCTTTAAACTTTTGATCAGCATCTTACCTGATCCAATAGGTGAAGGGTACCACCCCCGAGGCAAAGTCAACTACTGGCGGACAAGTCAAAAGTACCGCCCCCTATTCTCACGAGTGTAGCTGGAATCAATTGTGGTGCAGTGTATGGTTGATTGATGCATCTAATAGCCAATGAAGTTCAGAGAACAATAAAGCGCAAGCCTTTGTAGTCTGCTCCTCAATAAGAACGACTGTGTTTGGTGGAATGCTTCGTGTTACTAAATGAGAACACGATGAGTTAATTTTTGTCCGATGTTGCAGCAGGACCTGCGATGTGACTATTGCACGCATTTACACGGCAATGTTGAGGCTCAAATGCAAAATTGTGCAGCTCTGATTTAGCCTAGAAATCTAGACAAACTGTAGCAATAGCAAAATATTTTGCTCTGCAGGTTGGTCTAGCCATGCTCCATTGTAGCCTCAGCCAGTCTACCATTGGCTAAGTTTAGGCCAGGCCAATCACAGAGCTCAATATTGTAGAGAGATGTTGGGCACCATTATGGCTTTTTTTTGGTTGATTTATACTTTGGCTTTTCTTTGAGACATGAGCAGATACAAGTATAAAGGTACTTCTTCTATTTCTTTGACAACCGTAGATTTCGCCCCACGACCAAGCTCGGTCTATGGGTCATGGCCAGACTTTATATTTGCATATATGGCTTGCCAGGCTAGCTCCATAGACATGCTCTATGCTTCCTGCAGTACCTCATCTGCAGGTGTCGCTAGAGAGAAAGTGACACATTTGCAGGAATGGCAGCAAAACATTGTACTGGAAGTTTATTCTCCATACACAAATCTGACAAAATTTTATAGTATTTGCACTTGGCAGCAATTAAATTTGCAACAGAGTTTTTCAGAACCGTATTCAAAACAATACTGCTGCTATATGTGGATACTCTGTATCTTATAGCTGCATTACAGCCCATCGTAGTCTGAAGTGCTCCTTTAATGTATTTTAATGACGTTCCATGTACACAATGGCTGGCAGTTTACTTTAGAACTCTACTTTTATACAAAGGTTAATTGATATGGATTTTAATTTCCCAGTCCCATCCTCTGAACATGCATTAAAGTGCTGATGATGAATGGTCTATGGAGGCTGTCATTGCTCCTTACCCAGTGTTGACACCGGACGATTTATTTTTGCACAGGCGAATTTATTCCACACAGAATGCACCAGTAGGTAATCTGGATCCACCAATTTCATTATAAATTATAGGAAAGAGCACAACTTTGTGGAAAAAAACATCTCGTGAGGCTTCTTTAGGTGTCGTCTGTCTGCAGTGATTAATTTGAAAGGGAAATCAGGACGACTAATATCCGCTCATCTGTAAAAACCCTGTAGGCTTTGAACAATTTCCTCCTCCGTGTGTGGTGTTTACCAAAACATAGACTATTAATTTCACTTCAGTCCTTCTCCAAACCTCCCAGTTTATGCTTTTCAACTTTGTTTGTGAGATTTTCCCTCCTTTGATGACCATTTGCACTTCATCTTTAAATACCGTGAAAATGCCCTGCGTTAAACTCTGTGCAGCTTCCAAAAAGAATAAAACAAGTTCTCCACTCACTGATTATTTTAAGCACAGAGGTCCAAAAACATTATTCATCATGATTCACATCCTCAAGCTATAGGGAAGTACATTTTCCCCTGTTACTTTTAAAAATGCAAGCAAGTAAATGCATGTGGTTTCTTAGTATTTCAACAGCAGAAGCTGCAGAGATGGGTTATTGACAGCCTTCGTTTTTCCCAGCCCACACACCCATGCCCCTCCCTGCAGAATAAAACAGTTCACACCACTGTCAGCTGTCATCTTTCCCCCACAGGGCTGCAGAGTTCAGATGCTAGACAGGGTGATTGAAAATAAAACCAAACTCAAGTGGAGGGATGCAGCTTTTCTGTGTGCGCTGGCTTTTAACATAAGTGAGTGGCTGTCATGCATTTTGTTAGCATCAACACTTTTCTTTGGGCAGCCCTGCGGAGAGGGATTGCTTGTCGCAGGGACGAGATAGTTGTCAGGAACGTTCCGAGGAGGCTGACTAGCACCCCCACCCCCACCTTGCCTGCCTCATTTCTAAAAGAATGATGCTAGGAGCAAGTAAGGTGGAGGATATGAGAGAAGGGAGGGAGGGGTGGATGATGGGGCCATAGGGGGGGGGGACTGGTTCCTGCTGATCTGAGCAGTGAAGTGGAAAAAAGGCACTTCTTTTTATCAAAGCTTCACTTCAGACACCACTTGGTGACCGGTCATTTCTAGAGAGGACCCTGTGGCCTGTGCAGGAGAAAAAGTGGCCCCATCAATGTTCAGGGGGCAGCAGAGTTAACAGGCCTGGGGAGAGAACAGGAGGGAGTGTAGTCCATCAGCACTTCAGATAGCTTTGTGCACAGGTGCATCTAATGAGACTCTTAATCTGTAACCGATGGAAAATCTTTCACTTAATCAACTGAAAGTGGGCATCGACACGACTTCTCTGGTCTTGAGTTTGTCAACACTGAATTAAGTTGTCGCTTCCCCCCAAGACAAAAGACTAAATGGAATATTTCTAGCACTATTAAAAAGTAAGAATTTGTATTTCATGTGTTTTATTAACACCAGTTTTTGGAATAATGATGGGGGAAGGGGGTGTTGCATTTTGGTGCAATTAGTTTTTAGCTCTGAGCTGCAAAAGTGACCTTGAAATGAGTCTTAAAACCACACGTTTGCTGTTTTTGTATAAATTCCTTTTTAAGATCAAACTAGTTGTTGCAAAAATCCCCCTCTGACCTCCAGCTGTTTTTGTGTCACTAAGAAAAAAGCCCTGTGCTAACTTGAATGCACTGTGGATTTATAATCCTACAGTAGTTTTTCAAAGAATATTGAAGAATATTGGTGCATTAGAGGAAGGAGACTGGACTTGTGAAAGTTATTTTTGCTTAATATTGTAACTTTTTCTCCTACTCTTGTTTCATTATTATTATTATTATTATTATTATTATTATTATTATACTGTAACTGTAACACAAAACCGTTTTTGACATTGTAATTGTGTCCTGTTTGACTCACCGATGATGAGGATGATGACAATGAGTGGTTGCTTTTAATATTTTTATAGAGGACATAAAGATACAAACTCATGTATCTATTCTACTGAAATGGTTTCATGTGGAAGAGTTATCTGTGAGTGTTCTGTTCTCATGGGGTTTAATCGTTTGGGTTGTCGCATTATTTGTTTGTGTTTCCAGTCAATCATGAACATAAAAGTAATTGAAAAGTTCTTTTCTTGAATCACAATGTTTGGATATTGTTCTGCTAAAAACTTTGTTCTTAGCATTAAAAATGTAGTTTGCCTGCAGCACACCTCTTCTCCTCAGCTCAACATAAATTGTTAAAAAGCTACATAGTTGTTCAATTCCATTCATGCATTCAACACATTTGTTCTACTTTTCCCACTTTTTTAATTAAAAATAGCTGCTTCCCTATTAGTGATGTGACATGGCTACACATCCAGTGCAACTGAAGATCAGAACTAACCCTGGATGGTAAAAAGAATGTGCGTACCTGGGCAGGTTTTAGCAAGTTACATCTTGAGTGAGAATGGGTGGCTCATGCTGAAGAGTCAGAATTTCTTTGGTTCTTGAAAGTTAAAAACAAATGCTTGAGACAGTGATGCTATGGAAGTGTGTGAGGAAGCGTTTCAGACTCTGCCTGAAGCAAAATAAAGGCTTTTAATCTCTCTTTATTCCCCATTTTCAATTCTCCCTGACTGTCATCTTTCCTGCTTAATTTCAACATACTTCTTTTTTGCCCATTACCCCTTATAGTCAACATCCTCTGCTTGCTATAATATTCTTCCAGTCCTTTTCCCCCTAAATCTGTTTTCTGCCTCATCTCCTCTGACCCCATCTGTTTGAACTCTGTCCGTTTCCTCCGCTGACCCCATAAAGACGAGAGTAAGAGGATTCCACTCCTCGGCAGTGACTAGGCTGGCTGCAACCCTGCATAGGATAAAGAGCTTAGCTATTACCCATAATTCTGCTTCCAGAAGTACTGCCCAGCATATGATGTCCACCACATAGGCATAAGCTGCTTCTTGATTTATGCGTTTCCCAAACGCTGTCAATGTGACTTTTAGAGGAAAGACAAAAGCTCATGTGTCTCTGTCAAGGCTGTCTGTCAGATCATTTGGTTATTCATGAGGACGTGCAGCAGTTTAGACATGTATCTATATATTTATGTCCTCTCTGCAAAAGTCTTTTCATTCAAAAGGCTTATGAGAGTACTGTTTTTCCTTTGTTGTTTTCTGAAAGAGCAATTTAATGAAAAACCCAGAGACCGGACTGGTAATCCCTGACAGCAGCCACGCAATCCCTGATTTGTGATGTTGGGCATGCAGCATTGTAAACAGATCTAGACTGAATATCGAGGTAGCAAACAGTGAAAAGATCCATTAGGCCGGTCAAGGTCATTGCCCTTCTCCAAGTATCGTTTTCCATCTAAAGGACGGAAATATAAAATAACTTTATGAATGGTTTTTGTATTATTTACTGAAGTAAACCAATTTGTTCGGAGCAAAAGCATCAAACTGTTACTTTCTCTGGTGTCAAGAAGTTATTGTGGCAATGCTGAAGTGGATCTTTCAGAAAACTGATCCTCTCTCCAACGTGACCTTCGTGTGAACTGCGTCTGCTGAGAAAATGCTTCTTCACCCCAAGTGAGCAGCGACGGTTATTTTCAGCGACTGGCACTTTCATTACCAGTTGGGTTTGATTTGTTTTTGTTAATGTTCACCTCCGCTAAGGAAACGTGACCTAGTGTCTGTTTCTCTCTTGTTTGCTAAGGACCCACACCTCCCCTCCCATCAGCCCAGAGAAGCCCTGGATGTCTGTTAGCGGTCTGACATGGCTGGCTTAGTGAGAATCTGATACTTCTAAAGGAATGACTGTGGTTACTCTGCTGCTACACACACACACACACACACACACACACACACACACACACACACACACACACACACACACACACACACACACACACAAACTCAATCTCTCATTCGGTCTCCCTCACAGCCTCTCTAACATATAAATAAATCCCAGCCAATCTACCATAACTCATTTCCCCCGCTCTTGTCATCTGTCAACCCTATCCTCCCTTTGCACTTTAATTTCAACAGCCTTCCGTCAGCATTTGTAATCAATGTTATTTATTGTGATAGAGATTAACTCAGCTTAATCGACACAACCCACCCACCCAGAGAGAAACTCTAAACATGCCTGTCTCTATTAAGTGCCTCCTAATAAAAATTCAGAGTCAAAGTTGATGACTGGAGCTGCTCAATAAGCACGCCAAAGCGAAACGAGATTTCTGGCATTGATTTCATCCCAAATGCACGGTTACGTAACATTAAGAGCTGCGATTGGTATACATACTAGTCATTGATTGGGAGAGAGGAAAACATTCAGTGTTGTTGGACGGTTGTGCAGCGTTGTGGTAGGTTGGAGGCAGTCTCTTGCAAGAAACACACAAACAGCTTTCTTAATATGGCTCTTCTAAAAGTAGGAACCCACAGGAAGGAAGATTGTTGCTCATGAGAACATGGTAGGTAGGATTTTACCACTAGTTGGAAGCTTTGGTCAGAGTTTCCCAGGATGATTGAAAAATACACACACACACACGCGCGCATGCACGCACACACACACACATAAATACTTCCTAGTAAATACACATGTGTGCACAGACCACTTGAGCTGCTGGCTGACAGTGATTATAAACCTCAGGAATATCTCAAACCTGTGGCCTCACGCAGCTATCAAGAGCTGCACGCCATGCAATCTAACCTCCTGATCCTTGGTCTGCCATCACTATGGTAACAATCAGTTTTTACACCACCTCACCTCCGCAACTACTACCCCAACCCTCCCTCCAATCAGATGTGACTTGTCAGGTGCTATTCAAGATGTGGATTGCTAGGCCACAAGCCCAGCATGTCTTCTGCAAGAGCAGAATAGAACCAATCAAGGAAATGGACCAGCTCGACCAGGTGCCACTTATAAGCATTAGCCACTCACATGTGCATCTGTGCAGCCACGTATTTATTTGCACCTGTTGATGTCAGTGCATGCTTTTCCTTTTAATGAGCAACATAAGTTGCATTTGTTTTTATGGGTTTGATGATCGATGACCTGCTGCAACATAAAAACAGGAGCTTGTTATGTAGATCTTCCTTGTTCCATCAAAGCAGAGGCTCTTTATCACATCCGACATTGTCCTTGTGTGGTCAGACACTATGATATGAGCAACAAACTATTTAAATTTGCAGCAGCACGGTGGCACTGTTGCCTTGGAGCAAGGTCAAGTGTTCAAAACCTGGCTGTGTTTTTTCTGGTTGGAATTTGCATGTTCTCACCATGCATGCGTGGGTTGTCTCCAGGTGCTCCGCTTTCCTCCCACAGGCCATAAACATGTAAGTTGGGTAACTTTTAAGTTGCTTGGGATAAAAGCGTCTGACGAATGAATAAGCATAATTTGGTTTTCTGAATTTTAAACAGAACTGTGGACAAACTGTATGCAGAAATGAGCATTCTACAGGTTTTCTATCAGATTTAGACCTCGACTATGCTGCTCAGGGTGTATTTTTAGATAGTTACTTGTTAAGCCTAATTTATACTTCTCCGTCAGCTCCCCGAGGCAGAGTCACGCACGCATTGACGGAACCGTTTTGCTCTCGAACTTCTCCATCACCTGGGGAGTGCTGCAAAGCAGTTCCCCACCAGGACAACAGAGGGCGTAGCGCTTTTCTGGGGTATCCTGTCATGTATCCGGTCCAAAATAGTGCATTTACAGTTTATATTTGCAGTTTATATTGTGCTTTTTGTGAGACTTTTTAACACAAACAAACTTGTCCCTCATTCTCCTCCACCTCTTCATGCGCTTGTCACCTCTAAACCCACGTTTCCCATCATTTCTGTCCACAAATAAAACGCTTGCTGCGCATCTTCATACTCCTCCAGTCACGGGTGAATAAACGTTCATATTTTCGGAGTTTTACCACGAGGTATTCTTCAAGCTGCTCCGTGTTTGCCGCTAGATATCGTCGGCTCTCTTATTATTTTTTGAGGCGCCGATGGCGGAGCTGGTGACGTATTTAAAGAAGCAGCGTTCTGACCAATCACAAGCTTGCGCTCTCCGTCTTGTTGGACGGATGTTTAGATAAGAGAGCTTGACTCCGTCCGACCTTGCAGGCCTGCTGGACAGCTCTTGCAACGACGGATCATGGCGGTCCGTCCGTCCGTACTGACAAAAATGGAGAAGTATAAATTAGGCTTTAGTGCTAGCTACAGCAGGCTGCAGCAGGGTCGTTTACAACAGGTGTAATTCCACTTTCAACCAGTAGGGCGGCGGAGCAGGAAACTGCTCTGTGTTACTTTAAAATTCATCCAATGTGAAGTCCATGGCTGGCACATATCAGACGCGATCAGAAAATAACTTTTATCGGCCCATAGATTCCCATTCATTTTTTTGGCAGTAGAGGACCCATGGATAGGAAGTGGATGGGCGTGTCTTAGGCTCACTATTACCCTGATATGCCTCCATGATGTGTCTCCCCTTTTGTCAAAGCACTCTTCATCAGAGCTACTCACTTTGCCTTTTTCTCTAAATGCTTTTAACTTACTCATTTCAAAAGCTGCCTCTTTAATAACTTTCTGATGTATCCCATTTATTGACTAAATGTATTGTTAGCAACAATCAATGTGTTACTCAGCAAATCTGCTGTTGGGTGTTTTAAATGGAACGTGCTGCACTCATTTCCAACTCTGTATTCCCATTCTGTGGCTCCACCAAAGTAGCTTTATCTATTTATCAATAGAAAGTATTTCTGTCCTCATGTTATGCAGTCTCCTGATGCATTCAGTGTCTGTAACTAAATATTTTAGCCCCATTTTCCCTAAAACCATGTTCCCTAAAAGCTTTAATGCAACACTTCGGGCTACGAACAAACTAAGCCAGTTCAAATCCTGTTGAAATTCAATTCAAAAATTGAGCTTACATAATAAATGTTTCCACTGTAAGAAGAAAGTATCTTTAATATTTCAAGTCATAAAATAAATTTAGCTTTTATTTGTAGACAAACATTTAGAAAAAGTGCTAAAATGCAACTAAACAACTTAAGAGGGGAGTGTTTTCTGTTGTCTGTCTGTGGGTTTTCTGTCGGGGGAAAACGACTAACTAAAGAATTCAGTGTTGGAACCAGATTAAAGAACAAACATGGAAAACAATGCTCACAGGAGCGTATCTGCTGAGCTTTGGACTCAGATATTTCTTTTGTTACTTGGTTAATGTTAAATCCATACAGTGCAGGCAGAAAAAGAATTTCTAAAATTAACAGATTAGTGAGACTTGTATAAACACATGGAAAACCCTTTTAATTGGACTTTAAGGCACATTTTTTATCAACAGATGCAACTTGTTCTCACTTCTTTAATTGGATCTACAGTATAAGGAAACAAAAGGAAAACACTGTTGCATTAAGACACCCTGTGGTTACATTTGGGTACTGCAGTTCATGTATCAAAACAAACAAGTCCGCTCTGAGACACTGTTGCCAGAAGAATCAAGATGACGAGTGAAGACGAGTCATACACAGTAAGTGGATCAGTAGATAAATATATTTCACTGTAATATCAAGTTGTTGGTAATTAAAAAAGTGGCTTGAGATATTTTAGAGCCGACTATTTGCTTCTAATTCACCATTAGCATTGTTAGCTCTACGTTAGCTCCTAGCCTGCTTCACTTGATATTAGAGTAAAAAAAAAGGATGCCGTGGCTTCTTAGAGGTACAAGAAATAACTTCTGGGCCTCTCCTTTTTCCGCTGCTGCTTTCTGACGGCCAGTGTTGAATTACAAATGCCTCACAGCAGCATTTGCAGACGCAGACTTGGCAACTCCACAGGCTCAAATACGATTGGCTCTAGAACCAGGAAGTATGGAGGCGGGACATATGGCTAACAAAGACTACATCCCGCTTTGGTCTTTATAAAAAAAACAACTGGCAACCCACCCAGCGGACGAAGGAAATCTGTTAACGTAATCTTCCTTGGAACATGACTGAAACTGTTTTGTGATTATTCCACTGGTAACATTCTTACTTATTGTACCTTTAATACATAAAATAGTATTTTAGCACAAACGTGTATTATGTCAAATGTTTAAGTACAATTTTGTGATATTGGATTTTTTTTCACATTTCTTAAAAGCATGACTTTTCCTGCTCATCAGCTGCAGGTAGTTTTCAAAACTTACATATTTTGGGTCCTCTGTAAAATGGTTTTGTTGATCAAAAATAAATGAAAAGGCAGCCAAAGTTCAAAGAAAAGTTTTTAAAATGACTAAACACCTGGAAAACTAATGATTAAGAATTCTGCAAAGAGCTCTGGCTCCTTGGGATGAACAGAAAAATGAGGGATGGCTTAAAATGACAGAATCCTGCGGAAGGTCTCTTTTGACATCGTGTCTGATTGTTGAACATGTTTAAATGGAGACAAATGCGCTAACTGTCCCTGTTGCTGAAATCGTAGCAGGAGAAATACGCTGTAGGAATCCATTTAGTCACAGTTCATCCTGTGATGCACTCAACTTGTTTCTTTTTTACTGACGTGAGTGATTGTAGAGTACAGTGGGCTTACACAGACGCTAACAGCTAACAGGGAAGCATGCTGAGATGAAACATGGCACTCTCTGAAATTCTGTCTCTCTTCGACTGCTGCTGAACTTCCCTATGAGACCATTATGTGCTCGCTAAATTGCATAGAATTTACACAGGGGAGGGGGAGAACAAGATTGCAGTGCTAATTGTTAAAGTGTTTGAGATGGTTGTGGAAATTTATGGGATCACTTGCCCCAGAGCTCAGAGAAGGAACGGTATTTCTGTGGATTTGGCGTAATAGTACATTTAAAGTCATAAAACTGCTAATTCTGTTCATCATGCCATTAGGAAAGCTATTTGTTTTTGAATTTGTACGTCAGATATCTTCTTTACCTCCCCTGAGGGTTTGCACATATTCTGCTAATAGGTTTTATTTTGCTAACACTCCACAAGAAACTGTTTAAAACAATTTATAGAAACAGCATTATAGCAGAATCCTAATGTCATTAATGCCCATCAGACTTCTACATTTCCTTTCTCTCTCTCTCTGTAGGAGCCAGCTGGTGGATCAGTCTCCGTAGGCCAAACTCTGCCAGCCGTAATCCACAAACTGTTGCATGAATTCCACAAATATAGGCTGCATTTTTTTAGCTTCTGTCATTGCATCCACATTTGTTCCTTATTTAATCAATCATCATCGGTGAATAGAACAAAAAGATGGAGAAGCTGACAAGTCAGGCAGCACTCAAATGACAAGAAATATTTAATTGGCTTAAAGATGGCCACGATGATCTTGACATCAACGTGGGATGCTGAGTACACTTTGTTCTGTTATTTGATAAAAATAATAATAAAAAAAGTCCTGCAGAAACAGAAAGGGGTGCACATCACCCTCATTTGAACAGCCCGTCGTTTTGATTGAGGTCTGGCTGTGTGCATGTTAGCCTCTGGTACAACTGATAGAACTAATTAGGCTCGTGTGAGTGTAATTAAAACAATGTAGCATGGCCGCTCTTTCAGCAGGGTGTGTGCTCAACAAAAGCAATTAAGAAACTTATCACCTGGAAAGATTAGTCTATTTTTATCTGCATATGAGACCCATCCTTTTGGTTTTTTAGACAATAGTTTGTCCTCTGGTACATTTTTCTGGAGCCTGTAGACACGCTGCAGTTGCATCAGAGGTGAGAAGAATTAGGTCTGATTCTGGGCGGCTGCCACTTATTATAAGTGTTGTGATACAGGGGGCTCAATAACCTCCTCTGAGATCCCTCTTCCTTTCTTTTCCCCTCGTCTTCCTTATATTCATCGCTCCTCGCTGCTTCCCTCCCAAACCATTAAGCTCCATATTAAAGATTCATATGGCACCTACACCGTATTGAGAATCCACTCCGCCTCTGCCGCTCCCTTCCTCTTTACTCATTCTGCCCTTTACCTTATCCACTCAACCTTTACCCACCACACACCCCAGCTCCCCCTCATATCACTGTATCCCACTAATAAGGATACTTAGAGTAAATCCTCCCAACTCCAGTTTCCACAGCGGATTAGTGTTCTCACCCCTGGTGAGGAGAACAATCAGTTGAAAGGGGCAAAACAAAAAGCCTTCCTTGTTGGTGATGCACCGTTTTAGCTCCTCGAGCTTGTTTTCCATCTTTTCCACTCTTATACCTTTATCCCTTCCCATGACTGAGACAGAAGGTTACTCATCCTGGGTTTCTTTTTACCTCGTGGGTTTTCTTTTACCTGCTTTGAGCTCTCGTTTTTCATTAACGGATGTGCTGGTGAATCACATTTGCCCCACCTACCACTTAGATTTCTTTTCCAATAACATTCCTAAGCCTGACCAAAGCTAATGTCCTCTCTTTGACTGACTCAATCTGATGCAAGCGATTTCTGTTCGAGTAAACACGCGTTCCCCGAGGACAGAATGTCTTTGCTTTTCCACAACTTGAGGAGACAAAGGTCCTTACAAATGATCGAGTTGGTCTAGGTGTTTATGCCACAGTGTCCTAAGCCGCTCTGTCATGTATAGAAATGAAGCAGCGCACACTCGCCCCACCGGAGTCTTCTAGCAATTAGGCAAGTGCCAGAAAAACACATTAATCTAACTGTTATATCTAGCGTTGTTAATTTATAGTTGGGTTGGGGAAGCTCACTCATTAATTGGCTGTGTTGGATGACACACAGAGAAATTACATTTGCATAGATCATTTTTAAATTGCCACCCAGCGTCCTGCTGGGAGCAATGCTGAGAATAAACCTTTTGGTTTTAAGTGTTTGACGGGGAGAAGTTTAGTGTGTGGAAGAAAGGTGTTTGAGAGGAGCGTGTGGGTGCTTTTTTCTCCCCTAAGCTGTGCTTTGAGGTAGCCATCTCGCCCACATACGTCTCCATACAAGCGAAGAAATTGGCTGTACTCAGCGGACCAGGACGAAGATAGTGACTGGGGGGGAGCAAAAGAGCGAGCACCCTAGCAGAAGGGGGAGAGTCGGGGGAGTCGATTCCGAAAGGACTCTCGAGTTTCATTCCAAAAATTGAATCGTCAATTTCTATTCAGTCCACCACTCTGCTGGATTGGAAATGAATGAGTGTCAAAGCGATGGTTGTCCTGGAAATAGGGGTTAGCCCTGGAGTGAAATTCAATGGCAACTGTGTGGGTTGGCCCAGAGCACGGAGTGGATAAGCGGCAGAGGAGAAAGGAAGGTGGACTGGAATCAAAAGTGTAATTGAACAGAGGGCTTGACCTTGGCAGTCTCAGTTTTTCAGATGGCCGTGCTGATAAGTCCTCTGACTCACTGACAGTCATTCCAAAGGAAGGGACGGGCGTAATTAACAATGGAGGAAGATCCAGAAGATAAGGATGCTGAAATGTAGGACTCACCTACAGACATCTGAGCTATCTCATAGTGAATCTTTAATTTTTGTCACGGATGTTGAGCGTGGGCAAGAATCTTAGGACGGGCTAGGGTTAGAGATGAGGTGCAGATACACCCCAGTGTGCCACACCACCAGTCCTTACCGCCACCCCGCTGCTCTTCAGGCCATCTGCAGCCTGATTAAAGCAGCTTGTTTTCAGGCGGCTGCGTGCCCTCTGACCTTTGTGCATCTGCTTTTGATTAGAAATGGACTGAGCAATTAATCAAAAAACGGAACAGAAAATAAAACGTAATCATATCCATTTATCAGGACAGATATGCATACATATGCATCACATTATGCATGAACTTCACCTGTGGTGGATGAGGTGTACGAATCTTTACTTTAACCTGCAGCACTTAGCCTTTACATGCAAATGAAATGGTAATCAGTCTGCACTTACCTTTAAACCCTATGGAGCTACTACAGAATGCTTTAAAATGTGTTTTTCTGATTCATTCGTTCACTGTTTTTATTTATGCACTTAACACTGAGTTTCCTCAACTATCACTGAGGATCATATGTGGGTCAACAAACGGTTCGATACCACGCTCGTGTGTGTGGAAGAAAACACCCAATCCACAGCTGCCCTGAGAATAAACATCTGTCACTTAGTTGTCTACAAACAAGATTAAGACCAAGAAAGACACCTGAACCTCTAATAACTCATGCAACTGGGTTCTTTTTTTTTTTGCACTAAACTATCACCAAATATTTTTTGTACATGTGATTATCATGAAAAATAAAACATTCCTCATTGTGTTTGAATGAGATAATTAATTTTTTGGTGCAGCAGACTAATTTTAAGCACTTCTTTAACATTGCTTATGACAAAGTGCCACAAATTAACTGATGGAGGTTTATTTATAGCAAACCTCAGTGTCAGGCTTGGATATTTCCAGTCCAAAATACAAAAAACCTCTACAATTTATAAAAAAAATAGGTGGACATTGTCTCAAACACTGCACTAAAGTTTTTTTTTAATATCTAGTCTTTAATTCTTCAACAAAAACAAAGTTTTTTTTTTATATCTAGTCTTTAATTCTTCAACAAAAACAAAGTTTTTTTTTTTATATCTAGTCTTTAATTCTTCAACATGTCTTTGGTTATAAAAATGTGCTTAGTCTTTCTTATGTTCAACAATGAAATTTCTGACAATGATTAGAAAACAAAGCTTTATTTGGTGGAAAACCCTTTAAGTATTATCATTTTTCTCTTCCCGTTTAAATCACTTAAAGATGTCTCCAGTTTTATAAAATTGCAGGAATAAAATATCATCAAACTCATCAAATTTATTAATTAGTTGGGTGTCTAAAAGCTGCACTTCCCTTAGCTGTTTATTTCTTCTTAGTCACAAACAAATTAACCTCCGTTTTTTCCTCTCGCACTTATGCAAACAACTCCCCCGTGTGCCTGTCAGAGAGGGTGAAAACTCTGGTAATAGCAGAGCCCTGACGTGGGATGGGAGGGAGAAAATGGCAGCCCGAGTGGCAGCACCAGTGATCATCTCTCCGATTTCAAACGTAATTAACCTGGGCGTCGCGCCACGCGTCCTCCGGCCCGTCACCAGCGATTCACCGTCTCCTCTGAGATCTGTTGAGATGGCGGCTGGAAGAAGAGGGGGAAAGGGACCAGGCCAAACAGATGGGAACTGGCTGCACCACCAGCGTCAAACATCACTCTGCTGTCCTTCCTGTTTTCCTCCACTTCAGTTTGGTTTTTCTAGTTTTGAAAGTCAGGTCTACACATGGTGGCAGGTTTTTATTAGCCAAACTACTGAGAAACGGGCATTCAGGTTGACAGGCTCGGAATATTTTCTAGAAACATTAAACCTGAAATGGGCAAATATAACAATAACAAAGCTTTTCTTTGCCTCGTCTGTGACGGTCTGTGAGTTAAGTGCACAACATTCATCATAAAAGGTTGATTGTTTTGTTAATATTTGATCATTTAATCCACTTGACAGTTATGACTTGCTCTAAGGTTGGTTTAGAACATGAAATTACTTCACGCTTTGCTTCACCAAATGTTTAGTAAAAAGTATTTTTGTGTTTTCAACAAAAAAAGATCAGTTGTTATTTTATAAATTTCTACATTTAAACATTTTAACATGGAGCCCCACTGTCACCAAAGTTCTTGAGGATGAGTGTGGTGCATGTTTTAGATTTTTCCTGCTCCAACACACCTCATTCAGATGATCAGGTTGATGGGTAATTGAACTACTTGAGTCAGGTGTGTAGGAAAAAACACAACTACAGCACATGAAATAGTGGTTTCCTGGAATTGAGTTTGGTGACAACTGCAAAAAAGACATCTGAGAAAAAAAAAGTGTTTCTTTTGGAGTTTTCTGGAATTTAGATCATTACTCTTTTGCTGCCAATCTTCTATGGTGGTCTGAGTTTAAGGACTCTTGGCTACTAATTGAGTTTTTTGGTGCACACCAAATAGTTTCACATACGCATAATTTTTATTTCTTGTGCTCATGTGATATTTGGTACCAGAAACCAAGAGACTTGAGCATGCATGAACTTTTAATGTCCCTTTAGGGGTTCATAACAGAACTAACCTCTTTAAAAATTCTATTTTTTTATGACTAAATCTTACTGTCAGTGTTACCTAATAAAACTGGAATAGAAAAACTTTTTACTAAAGTCTTTAAAAAACTTATACATCAGCAGTTCTGCTCGTTAGTGTTAATTATAGAAAAACAAGCTTTTACTTTATTGTAGCCATTCTCTATGTTAAAATAACCTCTACACACATGCACACACACACGCACGCACACAGATGCATGAACACATGCACACACACATGCACGTACGCACGCACGCACACACACACGCACGCACACACACATGCACACACGCGCACACATGCACGCACACACACACATGCACACATGCACGCACACACACACGCGCACAGATGCATGAACACACATGCACACACACACATGCACGCACGCACACACACACACACGCACACACACACACACCTTCCCTTAAATCATAAATACAATCATTATTAATTATTTCGAGGCTTTATACGACCACTTTTGTTCTTGTTAACAAACCCCTGCTTGTTTCCTCATCACCTTTTCTCCAGAGTCCTGAGTCAGACTATCCTGCCATTCTGTCTGTTTGTACTCTGAAAATGGGGAAGTGCAGACTCAACCATCTTCTAATGTCAGATGGAGGGTTTTGTACCCACAAGGCCTGAGCAAAATTCCCACAACTCAACCAGGAATTTAAAAATACTTCAGCGATGCTGTTTTTCATGTGAAGAGGGAGGAAAAAAGTCAGACAGCAGATTGATTCCTTGTCTGTCTATCCCTCTTCCTTCCATCCTTTCAGTCAGTCATTTTCTTTTTTAACTCTACTGTAAAAAAAAGAGTAAATAAACACAAAAGACTAAGTTCTCTTTTTTCCCTCACACTTCCTGTTTTGTTATTCTCAGCTGCGTCTTTGTTTCCTGTACCCCCTCCTCCTCCATCATCCTGTCTGTCTGGCCGTCTCATTTAGGTCTGTGACATTTGATGTGAAGTGGCGCGAGCCCGAGAGCTTTTAGCCACTGACTCATAAAAACACACATGCGCAGGGAGGACTCGATGTGGAGGGAAAGGTCAGGCCTACTCTCCGAGGGCCTAATCACCCACTCTCATTGAGTGCCTTGCACGCTCAGTCACAGTTGATTGAGTGTGTGTGTGCGTGTGTGTGCGTTGTAAATGTTATTACGCATGTGGCTTATGTAGGAAGCGCGAGTGGGATAGATTACAGCTCAAAAGTGCGATTTGTGTGTGTGCAAAAGTGCGTTCATGAGAAAATGTGCATTCCTACGCTGTTGAACATACAATTAGCAGATGACCCCTTTCAGGTCAGGTGACACGCTCGTGGAAATGTGCATGCAAAAACACACCAAGTCCGCCTGGCCCAAACATGTGGTGCAATCAGCAGCCCTGTCAGGGGAATGGTGCTGCTGTAACAGGCTCATTAACTTCTCCCTGAGCCTTTTTTAGAGAGGGAATTGGCTGAGATGAGTGGGCCACACTTGTCTCCACACCTTCATAATACAGCCTTTAAACAGCTCAGACTTTGCACTAAATGATTGCGCACATGCGAGCTGATATACATGTGGCCCTTCTATTTATTCAGACCCCTTTCTCCCCTTGTTTTTTGGTGCTTATTGCCTCATTAGAAGACCTTCCATGCTGCCCATTTGCTTAGAGCAGCCGTAGCAAAGCAGGGTGGCAGGGATTAAGTATTAAAGAGCCTGAGCTGCTCTGGGGCTCCTGCAGCTCAGCGTTTGGCCACCAAGGCCTGATAATGGTGTTTGTTTAGCCATTAGTCAGGCCCTGCTTAGCAGCTCTCTCCCCTCTGGCTACTGAAACACTGATAGATGATGGATGAAGATTGCGAGGATCGGGGGATTGAGGGATGAGAGTGGTGGAGTGATTTCGCTTGCATTGGGAGCATTTGTTCTGTTGCGCTGAGAAGTAGGTGGTCTTAGCAAATGTGGTTTTTCATTAATTATTGTGAGATAAGTTGGAATTCAGAAGGTGCTCTTGTGTCACGAGTCCCATGCGAAGGCATACACAGGTTTGTCACAGTCCACCCTTCCTCTACAGCGTCTTCATCCAACTAATTAAAACGTAGTCCAGTCTATTTCCTTCTGCCTCGTCTCGCTCAAAGCGGTTTAATTTTACGAGGTATTTTCTGCCGCTAATTCGGCCATTACCTTTTTAAGCTGCAAACGTGACCTTTTCTCCTTATGCTGAAGAGAGCTTGGTAATCTTTGGTCCATTACTGATAAAGCTGTTTGTCATTATTACCAAAAGCTGGAATCTTAACTTTGCCACAGTTTATATCTCCATCGAGACAATACTCTGTCACCAACCACACTCTGACTCATCCTGACAAGTGACAGGCACCTGCCAGCTCGCACAATGGCGCTATTGAAGCTCAGTCAGTAAATTGTGATTGCCCTCCCTCGGTTGCTGCCCTTCTTCCTTTTGATCTTCCATCCCACCTTTCCTTCCATAACTCTCAACAGTTTGGGTTCTTTTCAAACACAACCCTTCATATGCAGGGAATAAGAGTCTTACTTTTAATGTGAATATTTGTTTTCTTTCTGTTACCGAGATCAAAAGATTGTGTCAAACTTGCCCAAGGGAAGAATAAAGCTACTGGAGTTGCAGAAAAACTCTTAAATTAGCTGCTCGTTCCTTTTAACGCATAAGCACAAAGAGAAAGGAGGGTAAAGCTCGCCTGATGGTGCAGTTTCTTGGCAAACAGAACTGACCTTGCGCAGTCCTTTTTATCCATTGTTTTAATGTCAGGAGCTGCCTTCACACATGAGATACCTGAAGCATCAGGTTCAGGCATTGTCTAGAGTAGCTTTTTTACCCACTGAGACAGCAACTTGCTGCTGGAAATACTCCAGACTGCTTAGATCACAAGAAGCAGGACACAGAGAGGTAAAGTTCTATTAGAATCATTTTGTTTTCTATGAGCTCCCTTCACAGAGGATGGAGAGCTCGCTATAATGTGAAAATCAACCCGAATGTCGTTGCAGGGCCTTGTTGAGAATGCGGTGGTCTTCCCGGTAAGTGTCATAGGTTCACAGTGATTATAAGCATTCTAATCAGACAAGGTTGTGGTGGATCACCATTTTGGTAGCGAGACATCTAGGAGCATGGTGGCACCATAGTTATGATGTTGGACCAGCATGCACTGCTCTGGCTTGGTCATCAATAATTTGAATCAGGACTCAATACACTTGGCTTTTTACCCAGGCTGGTACCCCAACAGGCTTTAACACTAGCCGCTCTTAGCTGCATTTGGATGCAGGTCAAGGGAGTTGGACCATTATAGGTTACGGGGAAGAGAGCACTGGTGGTAGGGTCTTCCTGGGAACAATCTACTGGCAAACAGGTCTTCCTGTTACATATTTCCCCACCATACTTTATCTCTTCCACTCAACTTCCTCTAAACATGATTGGATACATCACTGTGAACAAGCAGCTTCTATAGCAATGACCTTTTGTGGTTTACCCTCCTTGTGGAGGGGTCAATGACTGTCTTCTGGACATCTAACTATTCAGCAGTCTTCCCTGTTGTGTACTCTATTAACCCAGACTGAGACCATTTAGAGGCTTAGGAAACCTTTGCAGGTGTTTTGCGTTAATTGGCTGATTAGGGTGTGACACCATGACTTCTCCCAATATTCTAATTTTCTGAAACACTTTGGTATTTCTTGTCTGTAAGCTGTAATCATGTGATGTAAAAGCTAGAAATGTGTCACTCAATGTGAAATTAATTTATATAATAGTTTTGTTTCACTTTGTCAAAACATATTGAACTTTTTTGGAGAAGTGCCTGCACCTTCTGGGAGATCAGGGTTCAAAGACTTTAACGATGGGACCCAATGCCTCCCTGCTTGCCGCTCAGCTTTAAGGAGTTGGATTGGGGGATTAAACCACCAAATAGTTCCCGAGCGCAGTCACCGCTGCAGATCACCGCTGCAGATCACCGCTGCAGATCACCGCTCCCCACAGGGATGGGTCAAATGTGGAGATGTAATTTCACCAGTGTGTGATGATGACTAATGGGACTTTACTCATACTCTGCATTGGTGATAGTATTGGGGCGATGGTGGCAGAAAAGTGTTAAGTGCCTGCCCTGTAACCGGAGGGTTGCAGGTTTGCGTCCCATGTCCTTGGGCAAGACACCTCACCCGGTTTGCCTGCTGGTGGTGGTCAGAGGGACCGGTGGTGCCAGTGTATGGCAGCATCGCCTCTGTCAGTGAGCCCCATCAGCTGTGGTTACATTGTAGATCATCACCGGCATGAGTGGGTAAATGCCTGGTTAGTTGTAAAGCACCTTGGGGGGTTGAAGTACCCTAGAAGATGCTAGGCCATCTACCATATTGGTAGGTAGGTAAGCAAGCCTGTCAGGTTAACTTTCAGGGCTACAGAACGAGTCAGAAAACACAGGAAATGGGTTTTTGTATTTGATATTGATTACATTTGAATAGGACTTCATTTAGCTTCAGTGCCCTGCAACATAGACAGTTAACCACTTAAATCAGTCGTTTATTCCCCTTAACAGGACAAAGACTTGAGACAGAAAAAGACAATAAAAATACAGGTTATTTCATGGTGAGATATTGAATTATTCCGTCAGGAAAAAAATGCATCTGAAACACGTCTGATCGACAAATCTAAGTAAATTGGTTTCCACTGCTCACCATTTGATTGTCAAATTCAGATGCATTTAAAACCAGGCGGCAAAGCTGTCAGGCTTCTCGGAGACAACCAAGAACTGCCTCTGAAATAAAGTCAGCTGTGGAGGGGAAATGTTATTACTGTTACTGTATGAAACCAGATCACTTCAGTGAATGTGAAATAACCAGATTTAGACGGGGAGTGTTTAGAGTTCATTTGGAGCGTTAGCTTCAAATTTCTCCTCTTTTCTACTCTGTGCAGGAACTGGCTTTAATTCTTTAAGGTTAAAGCCACTAAAAATGCCTGTAGCTCAATGTTCATTGTTGCTAAGGTTTTATGTAAATATCTGTAAGAGCGCAGGCGAGCAATCAGTCTGTATAAGATCAGTATTCCCCTTGGAACCAAACGAAAGCTGGCCACTGAGACTAAACCACATTACAAGATACCTTCATGGCTCATTGGCGTTTATGCTGGTGAAGTGAAATCATTATAACCAATAAGGTGTGTAATGGATTCCTTCCCAGCAGTCAGCCTGCCTGCCTGACTTCTTAATTGTCACTGCATGAGTGTTGGAACATGAGTGTGCACTGTGTAAGAGTAGGGTGATGAGCAGGGCATCACCTCCGGGTGGTGTATGCATTAAAGAAGCTGTCGTCCAACCAGAAGAAGCAGGAATTCAAGTTTCTGTGTGCAAGAGGGAGCCTCCATCCTACTGAAATGCCCTTTAGCAATACACTGAGTTATTGCGTGATTATTTTTTCAGACGTTTGACAGGAGCAAGTGAGGGAAAAAAAGTTCCCTGCAGCCATCAGTCTTGTGTCAGAGAGAGCCGAGGGTTGTGGGTAGTGCTGAAACCATTAGTTGACGATTTGATTAGTGGATAGACCCAGAATTAATGGACATGTATTTTGCTAATCAGCTGTTTAAGTCATTCATCAAGCAAAAACATTGCAAGCCTGACATTTTATGAGCTAAACAATTAATCTGTGGATCAAAAATCCCATCAACGGTTTGATGGATTGCAAAAATATTTGTAGTTGCAAAACTTCAGATTCAGATATGTAAATGTGTCAAGTTGATGAGACTTCATATGCGCGTTTGCCCCGGCGACTGTTTGTGTGTGTCGGATGTGACGGCGGCGGCGTCTGTCGGAGGATGTATTGGCTCCAGAAAGTAGCTTGCCTCTGCCAGGGCAGGCCGTTTAATCAGGTTTTCTACATCCGCCAGCTGTGTCCACACAGCAAACAGCCACTCTTTACCGCTGGAGAGCCACAGCATCCAGCTGGGTTGGTGGCATTGGGAGTGGGGGCGGAGGGGCAGGTGGTTAGCATTGGGAGATTAGCCCAAGCTGCTGCTGCTGCTGCTGCCCAGACAGAAAAGAGGTCGCATTTGTGTGATTGTTTGAGACAAATAGAGATTGAGAGATTACAAGGGACTGCTGAGAAAGGTACGAAGCAGAAAAGTCAACTTTGTGCGTGCGTGCGTGCATGTGCACGTATCAGTGCACACAAACAGGTTTAAATGTGTGCTCTCCTCAAACAGTTTGTGTGTCTGAGCCTGCGGTTTTGTGCCGTTGCTGCTCAAGTGTCCAGCTGGCAGAGGAGAGATAGCAGGAGCCCTAAAAATAGTGACGGAGCAGTAAACAGACACACAAACAGTCTATCAGCACTAATGAGGAAAGTGGTGCACCTTAAAGGCTGGCGAGCATGCGCTCACATGCTAACGCTCACGCACTTCCTGACTCATGGCTATACATGACAGAAAACCAACCTACAGTACACATGTAGACACAAACAAGCAAATACGTGTAAGAAGTGGGACACGCCATCCAAGAGAGGAGGTTTACTGATGTTGGCATATTTAGGCCAGAGCAGCTGGATCCTGCTGAAATGGACCAGTCCCATCGCCCCCCCCTGCATGTGCTTGGTGTCCTGAATACAATGGCCTGGCTGGATGCTTTGGTGAGTGAGCGTCTCCCAGTCAGTCAAATTGAAATAAATGAACTGCCAGCTCTGACGGCAGGGTAATTGTTCATATGGAAATTAGATTGCCATCCTCATACCGGCCTCCCTTTGCAACAATCTCACTGTAAGTATGGGACAAGAGGGTCTGCATGTTCATGTCCACATGAATTAAGAAAATTATACATATATATATGTATACATATATATATATATAATCTCCAACAATGGTTAATTCGTTCAACTTGACGGTAGCAGCGTGATCCTAATTCCCAGTCTCTGAACCCAGGCTGTCATCCCTCTGCTCACTTCACCTGACTGTTTCAGAATCGGACGAGCTGTAAGGGAAATGGTGAGGTGGCTTTTAGAGCATTAATCTTTAGTGGACAATAAAGTGTTATCTAACCCTTCACTGAACTCCCCGTCCACCCCTCTCTGCCCTGGTATGAAGCCTCGGGGGACAAGCCAGTAATTTAATTGCAGCTCACTTTTCGTCATCGCACATCAGTGAAGAGCGGTGTGAGGGAACCCTCCTCGTCAAAGTCAGCGCTGACACCCAGAGCCAGCTCTCCTGTGAAGGAAGTGCTGAATATGAATGATCCAGATATGGGGTGAAATCCTATTATGTTTTTGGTATGGGGTGTGTGTTATGTATTTATTACATCAGTTTTCTTTTTGTAGCTGTTTAATGAGCGAGAAGAGCACTCGTGTTGGTTTTAAAACTTGCCAGATCAGCAGTTGTGCAACGGTTTGCACGTGTGATCTAATTGTAAAGCATTTTCCTCCCTCCCTCCCTCTCTCTCTCATCTTCCATCCTCCCTCCCCTGCCACATTTGCATGTTTCCCCCTGGTGAGAGGGTTGTCCGATAGGCTGTCATGCTGTGTTCTGGTGATCCAGGGTCACAAATAAGGAAAAAAGAAAAAACAGCATGGCGGTTTAAAGAGAGCCTCCGTTTGGTCAAGTGAGATTACTTTGTCAGCACTTGCACTGTTGTTTGCACACGTGGTGCGAGTCCCGCGTTTGTGTGTGTGTGTGAGTGTGTGTGTGTGTGTGTGTGTGTGTGTGTGTGTGTACACCTGCAATTTTTTAATTATCTGTCATTTTCCTCTGCTGAGAGCAGCTTCTCCTGTCTTGACTTGTCCTGGCTTGTGGCGAGTGGCTAGAAGAGATTGTTGCATACATGCCAACAGAAGGTGTGTGTGTGTGTGTGTGTGTTTTCAGTACTAGTCAGGCCAACAAAGAACCACACCTTCATTTGGTACATATATGTATGAGAATAAATTGTCTCAAATGTTTTTTTTTAAATCATGTTTTCTCCAATTAAATACATGAACCTCAAGCAGAAGCATCACTTCTGAAGTTTGTCTAGGGGAAACTGAAGGCTTGGGCCGATGGATTGTTGGGTTTGCTGGTTTTCTGGTGTAACATAACTTATGCAAAAATGTCAAAGAGAACCAATGCTTATTAAAATGATCGAAAAGAACTTTTATTCGTCATTTGCCACTTTTGTCATTATAACCTCAGAGCTAACATACAGAAATACTTTTATTCAGGATGATACATTTGAAAAAATAGATCATAAAAATATGTTTATACATTTATAACTCAATCACATGGTAAAACGTAATTTACTGTCAGAACTTACAGGCTGTTTGCTGATTAAAGATACTTCCAGGTGAGCTGAAATGATATTTGTAAAGACAGAAACAGGTGATCATTTGATGCAATTATCAAAATTTCAGCTTAAATCCCAATAATTAACAGTATTATATAGCTGGAGTATGGTTCTGTTAATGAGACGGGTTCATCTTCTAGCCTGAATCCTGGTTTGACATCAAATTAGTTTTTATTTACTTTTGCCATCTAAGGCTAAACTGGGCTAAAATTCAACATCTGACACCAGATTTAGATGTCAGCAATAATCTTTCTACTGTATATGTTCTAGTCGCTTAGATATTGTCTAGACATCTTTGCAACACGATGGTTTTTGGAAAGCTAAGTTTCAAAGAGGTGGCTGTAGAAGAGCTTTGTTTTTTGGATCATTTATTCAAAGTTTTGCATTTTTTAAAAACATTTATCGTGGACCTCAAAGATGAAGCTACATTTACTGATGGCTCGGTACACACAAAGCTGGGTTTTTGCAGAATTGAATATCCATCACCTTGTTTTCAACAAAAACATCCAGTGCATTATGAAGCACATTCATAGGCACCCCAAGCCTGTAGGTGGCAGTAGTTCCCCAAATTTTCAGCATCTTTGCTGAAAAACATTCGTTGGAATCACTAGGTGGCGGGCATTTACCGTCTTTAACGTCATCCTTTGCCTGTGGTCTTCTAGAGCAGTAATTAACCTTGTATAAACAGGTCACACGTGTGACACGTCAGAGCATTTTTGTCACAGACAGTGATGTTGCAAAACCTAAAACTCTGATTATTTACATCAACAAGGAAATGCTGACAATGGAGAATTTGCAAATCTCCACTTTAGTCAGAGTTTTTGAAATTCTCGTTTTTGGTTCCATCTATCTTCACTTTCGTGTGGATGACAGGCCGAACTGTAGAAAAACATCTTTGTTTTGTGGGATACCCGGCTATTGGCCTGAGAACTTTGGAGTTTTTCTCATTCAAGATGGCTGCCACAGCTGTTTAACCATAGAAAACACACAATAACCTAAAATCTAGTGGTACAGATATTGAGCTGACCACACGAGTCTGACTGCTAACAGATTGTGTGAGATCGTGTTGATATTGAATGAGCTTGTGCATAATTGCATTTCAACATAAAATGATCTTAAATTCAGTTTAGATGTCAAAGTGTTGTTTTCATTGTTGCAACACAATGAGTTCCAGTGTTGTGTGTTGGTGCATCTTGTTTGTGTCCTGGATGTGCTAGCTAATTAGCTGGACGTTCAAGTTGAGTGTAGCTAGGTGAGTGTGCAGGTGATGCGTCTGATGGGCGCAGCTGTTTATATGCAGATGTCTCATTAGATTATTTGATGAGGTTAAAAGGTTTTCATATATATTTTTCATCAACTTGTGCATTCCAGGCTGCACCAAAAGGACCATATGAACTCTGTAAGTGTTTGTGGTTCCTAACGTGCAACACTTTGGAAGTATGGGTGCAACTGTGGAGAAAACAACTCTCAAATGGGACTTCAGTGTGTGTCTCATTGCGCTCGTCACTCTTTCCTAACTCTCTTTGTGCCAAATATTGCCACAGCTGGTGCATCACAGCTTGCAACAAAAAAAACAGCATGTGGGCATCTGAGGCACTTTGATAAAACACCAATATTTGACACCTTGAGTATGAGGATTAGGTGGTCTTACCCAGACTTTACAGACAGCCTGCTGTCTGGCAGCAAACATATGTTCTTTACATTTAGTTTAATTCATTGGTCTGGTTTTGGGTGTGTTTATATCTGTGGGGAAGGGAATAATGGTTCACCAACACACGATGAAAGACGTGTTAAATAGAATTTTAAAATAGGTGTAGCTAATAACTTATTTATGAATTGTCAGCCACCATTGTTTCTATGACAACAATGCATGAAAAACATTGGATAAAGGATAATAAGATAAAACACATTTGTGAAAATGTCAACTTTATGCAGCTTTATTTCAACAAGCTACTGATTCAGTTAAGATTCAACAAAGGACTGAAGGAACTTTTTTCTCCACGCTGTTTTTGTTGGTGACGACAACGTGAAGGTAAATTGGATCAGAGACCCACATTAGGGTCAGTTCAGCCCTGGCCCAGGCTGTTGATGCTCTACAATTGTGCTTTTCACAGGCTCACATTTTTCATATGTGCCAGCTTCATTAGCACATGATGTGTTTCACTATATTCATTCCAAGCCATTTGAGGCTTCATTAGCTGAAGGCTGATGTGGCACACGGCATCTAAATTTAGGAGCTTTTTATTTATTTTGGATATTGGATTATGTGCCCCCGTGTTTCCCCACAGCAGCTTTCAGACATGTTGAAATGAGAGGTTGGCTGGTGTGGACAAGGCGGGGTAAACGGGTGAAGCACCTCGTGATTTTTGAGAGGCGCTATACAAAAATCACAGCTACTAGAAGTGTTCAGGAATTAGCATTTGACATAAAAATGTTTGAAATATTTATTTAAATCTAATGGTTCTTTTTTATTAGGATACAAGACGTGCATGGATGTGCAATAGAGCTCTTTATTCTGATTGTCTGAGAGTTGTCTGAGGCTGCAGTGACGATTCCCATGGTGGTGGAATTAAAGATTCTATTAATTCCACAGCTAGATGACATTAGCAATCTGAATTTGCCTAGTCTTGAGCTGAAGCGTGTTGTAGTAGCTTCGAGTCATTCCGAACACATACTCCTATTGCTAAATGATCAAACACGATCTTGTGATATTGCGTGAGATCGCACATAATTTTGTTTTCAAGATTTAATCAGATTGCTTTGGGGTGGGGGGGGGGGGTGATATGCATTCCTTTAAAGAATGAAAGGTCTTTAATTTTCCAATGAAGTGTTCTTAATTTAGATTCCTTTTAAATTATGTGCAGGGTGAGTCCCTCCATATATCAGAAGCAGCTATTTCTCCCAGGTGCTTTCACCAACAGAGAAATGAGTCAGTATATAAACATTAAGGTTCTTTTGGCATGTTGGACTACCAGCATCTGTCTGGCTAAAACCCTTAAATACACACTGACTGGAAGACCCGTGTGCAGTAAGGGAATGCATTAAAATGACTAAAAACTGCTGCCAAATCTGCCCTAAATCCACGCTTACTAAGGCTCATTTTTAACACCAAACTTTATTGCATCAGGACCAGCTCATGGAGGCATTCATTAAATTCTGTGATCATTTTAAGGCCGTTTTTTCCACATCTCTGCAAATATTTTGCTGTCCGACACCTCTTTTTTTAAAATCAGGACCAGGTGGCTCTGTTTTTGCTTATTTTGCCGATGTTTTGTGGCTGCAGTGATGCTTTGCAGCTTGTGCACTTATTATGTTTGTGCTACCTCCTTGAAAACTCAAAACAATAAAGTTGTTGTGTAATCTCTTCAAGCTGAGACAGGCCTATAATTGCAAAATGAAAGTTTTGTCACTTTGAAGCTTGAAGTTTTGTTTTTCTCTAACTTGTCCACTCGGTATTGAGAAAGCTCTCGGTTAAATCTCGACAAAACACTCGCTGACCCCCCTTCTTAATTAAAGCTGTAAAAACTAACTGCACACATTTCTGTCCTGAATCAGCACTGACGGGGGATTTTATTGCACCATTTCAATTTTAATGGAAATATTTAAGGCTGTGAATTGAAAAGGGCATGGTACATTTATGCAGTAACGGTGGGAAAGAAGGATCCAGGCTGTAAGCTGGAAGAAAAAAATCATAAAATCGATTGTCGGGCACTTAAATGCAAATGAGTGTTTCCGGTGAAATTAACACGGTCCCCTCCTCCTGGTAAACGTCCAATCAATGCTTCTCCCTCTTTGTCCAGTAAGCAGCAGCAGGTTAAGGTAATAAAACACAGCTTTGGCACGTTTCACCAGGAGGCTCACATTGGATAAAAGATTCCTGTTGATTTGAGTGGCATTTTGAAATGAGAAAGAAGGTAGAGCCGAGTGTGTGGAAGCTCCAATTCGAATATAGATGCACATTTGTTGTGTGGGCAATAGCTGCTGCAAAACCACCTGCAGTTCCATATTTACCACAGCTTGGGCAAACAGCAGCGAGCGCCGACTCTGCAGGCACCTGCTGTTTGCCGGTACATGATGCTGCCTGTATTCCACAAAAACACTGTGATCATGCTTCCTGAGACAAAGCCGTGTACTTCCTGAGCACATTGTGTTTGGAGGTGAGGTTTCTTTGTGGTTCAGTACAGTGCAAAAGTCCAAATGAGTTTGGCTCAGATCCAACCTTTTAATAGTTTTTTTAACAGTTACATTTTGAGATCTAGCTCTTGGCCTCAATCATTCCTAACACAGATCAGGTTTTATTTTCTCACCAGCGATCGTTTCTGATACGAAGTCAATTAAATCCCAAATAACACGGCCTTTATACAGCTGGAGCACATCTGACTCATGCACGGACACCTACACAGCATACTGTTAGCTTCAGGCACGTTTTAAATAGTTTCACCCCAATAAAACAAAACCTATAAATATCTTGATGCGTCTAAAATGATAAAGTTGTTCCGTGCATTTATTTGGAACTGAAAAAGGATATCCTTTAAGTTCATTTCTACCTCCGTTTTTGCTGAAGTCTTTGCTACATATTTCATGTTTAAGATCTTATGCAACATCATCAAAATCCCTTGCAACTCTGTGGAAATGAGTGCATTAACTGTTTTGATCATCCTTAAAGTGCACCCTTCTCTGTAAAAGCAGGCTGTCACTCAGATTTCAGAAGTGTTTGTTACCTTGCTCTTAGGATGTGGAGTTTTATTTACCACACCTGCTGTTAAGTCTGATACTCCTGACAGTTTAAGTGTTTTTATTTGCTCATTTGACTTTAGTAATAATAAAACACCTCGTCTTTTTCTGTTTCCACCAGAGATGGCAAACTGGGTCTCCCTCCTCCTCTTCCTTTTGTACCAGTCAGCATCACAAGCCAAGGAGAGTGACAACATTCCCTTCCCATATTTCCCCTCTGAGACCTCCATTAACAATGTGGTCCAGGACCCTCAGACAGGCCGCATTTACCTGGGAGCGGTCAATACGATCTTCCAGCTCGGGCCGTCCCTCCACCTGGAGGCCCGAGCTGAGACGGGTCCCAAAGAAGACGCTCGTACCTGCACGCCTCCAGCTTCAGCCTGCCAGGACACAAAGCCCATGCCTAACCTTAACAAGCTTCTGCTCATCCACCCGTCCAACAGCTCCCTCATCGTCTGTGGCAGTCGCTACCGAGGGATCTGCTCCCTCCTGAACTTGTCCAACGTGGAGCAACAGCTTTATTACAGCGACAGTAAAGGAGAGAGGACTTACGTGACTAGCATAGAGGATAACGTGAATGTTGTAGGGGTTATGTCCACCTACAGAAAAGACACTCGCACCTTTGATGTGTTTCTTGTTGGGAAGGGCTACGGAAGCCTAGACAGTACAAAACTCATCAGCACACGAATCCTTCAGGATTACAACGAGTGGGTGGTGTTTGAGAGCATCATCGAGGCTTCCACGGTCCAGACGACGCCGTTCGTCCCCAAGTACCTGCACGACTTCCGCCATGCCTTCAAAGAGAACGGTTTTGTTTATTTCCTCTTTTCTAGAACCCTCGACGGTACGGATAACAAAAATCTGACCTTCGTGTCCCGTCTCTGTGAAGACGACCACCACTACTATTCCCACACTGAGCTCCAGTTGAACTGCGGACAGAAAAACAAGTACAACAAAGTCCGGGCTGCTTTTGTGGCTTCGCCGGGAAAAGAGCTGGCTCGGGCCATGACCGAGGCGGGTACGTACGGGAAGGTCAACTCGTGGAATAAAGTCCTGTTCGTGGTGGCGAGTTCAGATGACGACGAGAACAAGTCTGCTCTGTGCATGTACCCGCTCAACTCCATCAACGAGAGGCTGGTGGATATCATCAGTGCTTGTTACAGCGACTCGGGGAAGATCGCAGGATTTCCTGCTGTGGACATCCCTTACTCGTTCAAAACTGATTTCTGCTCATCAAAAATCGCCGTAAGTGCATTTTATTAAACTTCTGAAAGACTTGATCTAATGTGAATTAGAAAGCTCTACACATGCCTCGGGAATAAAAGAAACCCTCCATCTTAAGAGTTTGAATCACATTTGGTTGGAATTTTGCTTCTTTTAAAAGAAAAAAAGAATCGATGGCAAAGATTTTTTTGCATAGAAATGGATAAATTGCAGAAAATTAAATATCTTTACTTAAAATTTTAATCAATGACTACAAATTCAAATATATGAATATTCATCATTTCTTTTATCTCTAAACTTGGTTAGAGGGCATACAAAATAAACATTATCGTTTTTTCTTGGATCAGCAGCAACATCATTGGTTCTCCTAAAACCTAAGAATAAACTGACATCACAGTGATTTTGACCAATCATGTTACAGGAAGTCACACTGATGTTTTTCACAGGAGATGTGATGTTTACTGAAGAATAAAGTAGTAATAAATATTATAGAATATAAAACTATGATATATAAATAAACATTTAAAATTGAATATAAAACAGGCAAATTGCAAATATAAACATTAAAAACCCATTTGATCCTATGTTTATTTGACTGTACAGTCTGAGTTTTGGAATAAAAGGAGAAAAATGTAAAAATCATCCTGAGATGTGATGTTTTCTCTTTACAGAAGGACATGTTGGAAAACTACAAATGCGGGGCAGACTTCCTGCCCTCCCCACTGGCGAGCAAGCCGAGGTATGCCTTAGAGGCAAAGGAAGTGTGGAGCACATCGAGCCTTCTCACTGCTGTGGCTGTTGCTGTGGAAAATGACCACACTATTGCCTTCTTGGGCAACAACCAGGGAGAGGTCTTCAAGGTGCCGTTGTGTTTCTGTTGCTTTTTTAAATCCTCACTTTTATTTGCTATCTAAACTTTTGCCTCATGGTGGGGAAATGGTGTCAGGTTGATTAAAAACATCCCTTTTGACAGGGTTCTTCCTTTCTTTGCAGGTATACCTGAAGTTACCATCACCAGACATGTACAGCAAAGCTCCTGGTGAAACGTTTGGGGAGAAGGTCAACAAGAACCTGTTCTTTGACCTGGGTCTCAGCCACCTCTACATAACCACAGACAAAAAGGTGCAGTTCTCAGGGCTTGTCCTATTAAGGTGTGAATGCATGAGGGGGAGGCAACCGGTGCTCTCTCCTAAAATAGATGCAAGCCAGTATGCTCCTTTTTTTTTTTTTAAAGATCTTTGCTTTTATTAAAACGTTCCATTCTGTGATTAATCATATCATCACTAAAGCTTTTACTGGGATGCCCTTTTGTTAGAAATTAGAAAAATATTTTCTTGTGTCATAAAATGGATTTAAAAACAACCAATTTATGACTGCAGCAACATTTCTGTCTCATTCATTTACAAATGATAATGCAGAGTGCAATTTGCAATATTTAGATGAGACATTGCATGTTGCCTTTCATAAACAGCTGATAGATAAGGTCAAAGCTTAAAATAACAATGCAATTTCATGCAATATTGCAAGATCTTATTTAAATCCATCAGCTCTTGGAATGTGTGGTGACTCTGAACTATGAACACATGAACATTTAAGCTAAAATCTATAGAGTTAACTAAGTTGGAGCCGTTTTTAGTGGTCAAAGGTTAACCAGTCAGTCGTAGATGTAATCATTACCTTCCGTGTGTTTCATTAGAAACTCTGCAGAGACGTTTTGCAAATGTAATGTTTATTTTCTCTGATCTGCTGTCTTGTACACTGCTGTGTTGATGTTATAGAGGACCCCCTTGAAAACGAGATGTATCATCTCAAGGGGTTAATCCTCTTTATATATGTTAAATAAATAAATGCGCGCACACACACACACACACACACACACACACACACACACACACACACACACACACACACACACACACTGCCTTTCAGCAGTAGGTGATAAAGATGAGAAATCTCAAGTTAACGTCCGTGATTGGATGGAAACAAAATGATTAATCACCTTAATTATCAAAGTAAAGATATTATTTTATTTAAACTTTGGAGCATGTTTATTACATTGTTGATCATCACAGCTTCATTATCAAACTCATTTTCTTCCTGGTTGACTATACAGTTGCATTTCCAACACTAAAATGAAAGCACACTGCCAGGCGAAGGCCGAGACGACATAAATGGAATTTCATCTCACTCGATGGTTTTTGGATGAGTCTAATTGCAGAAAACTGCAGGGTTAAAGGGTGTCTTGTACTAGATCAAAACTGGTTTAAATGACTTGATGTTCAGCTGCGTTGGAAATAAGTGTCCACGGTGCTGCCAAGCTGAGTGGAAAAGCAGAGCTGGATGCCAGCTCTCTTACAGATAGGCGAGATGTGAAATCATTTAAAGATGGAGAATATTTTTAGACCTTCTATCCTGGAAGGCATTTGCAGCGTTAAATATTTGTATCAGGATTGGATAAAAAAATGTTAAGAGGATAAATGAGGAAATAAAAGCAGAACCTTGGCTAGTTTTTCATAACCAAACACAGAGGGTTTGGTGGTTTTCAGATGCAATTATAGGCAGTCATACAAGCAGTGAGTTTGAAGAATACTGACAGCCTAAAGTAACATCTAATGGAAGTGCTGGAAAGGTAATTACAGGTAGTTATATTCTACTACTACAGCAAACATTTACTTTTTGCAGAGAGTAAATTGTTTCAGTAATTGAACATGACCATGTTCTCTGACAGGGCTTGTTTTGCTCCTGCTCTGCAACCCTCCAGCAAACCAGGAGGCATTTGGAGCTATATTTTAAACACCTCCTGTTTTGTACAGCGTCTCCCCCTAAGGTGCACTGTTTGATCATATTCCATTTTGTAATTCTCAAGATCACCAAGGTGCCGGTGCAGACGTGCCTCCAAAAGAAAGACTGCCAATCATGCGTGGGACTGAGGGATCCTTACTGTGGCTGGTGTGTCCTGGAGGGCAGGTGAGAAGTACACACACACGCACACACACACACACGCTTTTACTCATACATGCACTCACCAATGTATATGCACAACAACAAACTAACACAAACACCCACAAACGCAATTCCATCTGTAAAACACAGTGGGATATTTGCTCAGTGTTTTATTGCAGACACTTTTAGCACCCCTTGGTGTTTATATTCCATCTTTTGTTGTCCATGAAGCCGTAAGGAATTAAAGCTGTTTGTCAGCCTCATGCAGCGAAGCCAGGCTGCAATTTACTCTCATCAGCCTATATTTATCAGAGTCTGGAGAGAAGAGGGGAGCGACTGGATCATATTTTACAGAGAGATGATCAGGAAGCGGGAAAGAAGCAGCAAAAACAATTCTACTTAGGTTTTGCTCGCAAAAAGTATTAGGGCAGTAAAATAGTAATAAAAATGTAATCTATCAACTTTACAACGTGGAAATAATCAGAGCTATATTGTATTTTCAACAGAGAATGATATTTTTTATTTATTTAAATAATTTACTTATTTCTTCTTTGTTTATGTATTCCAAAAAAAAATGAGTGATTAAAATTGTCAGAATCTTTAAAAATATCTTTAAAAAGTTTTTTTTTTAAAGTTTCTATTGGCAAAAACATATAACTCTGTTCTTATACATTTTCCAAATTCCAAATTAATTTATTTCAGAGAATATCAGTCAAAACAAAGTGGTGATTGGTGACTTTTACCAAAAAATGTTTTTGTGTCACTGACATATCTATGAAGCATATAAGGAGGCACCGATCCGATCTTAATATCTGTATCGGTACAGATATAGAAGAAAATTCTAGATCAGGTATCGGAGACTATGGGCCCGATCCATAAGAATTGACCTATTCAGTATATTTCTATGTGCTGTGAGTGACGACGTCATGCGCTACAGTCCCACGCTGTGCAGAAGCTCACGTTGATTTCAAAATGGAGCGAGCAAAAGGATCGGCAATTTGGAACTTTGGGCCCCTGTACAAAAGGATGATCCCAGTCTTTTTCATATAGTAACAAATAGTTTATTATGTAATACAGTTTAATACTGTTTTTCCATATTGGTATCGGATCGATATCGACCGATACTAAACGTCTGATATTAGTATCAAATGTGAAAAAAGTGGATCGGTGCATCCCTAGATGCATAATAATCTTTTCATAGCTGCTCAAATGAACGGTAGGCTATTTTTCATTCATTCCTTGCAAGCTGCACATAGTAGAAAACAAATCCTGCCGTAGCACAGTCACACCCTGCACCTTTGCTCTTGATTAAGTGGTTATAAAGTTGCTAGATGTGTAGCAAATCACTGAAGGTGTCTGAAAAGTTGCTACATTTTGCAACCAAACCACCAGTTTTGCAACACTGTTTCAAACATGAGCCTGTTGTGATCCAGAGTTTTCCGGTGAAGGAGAACGATGTTCTTCCAGTTGCTTCCTAGAAAGCAAAAACATTTTATTTACCTCAAATAAAAAGAAAAGGATATAAATGAGGGGGTAAATAGATGAAACTGGGGTGTTTTGACGGTTTCCTGTCATGCAAATGTTTATTCTAAGTCTGTTCGAGGTCACTCAGTTGTTGGGTTATTAATCACTAAACAACATTGAAATTCTGCTGGAGTCCATTTCTGTTTTTCCTTCATGAAAGTGTTTATGGAATGTGGAGGAGAGGCTGATGAGAGTTGTTCATCCTTCATCTGAAGGTGTACCAGGAGGTCTGAGTGCCGACGGGCAGAAGAGAAGAACGGCTGGCTGTGGAGCCCCGGGCAGCAGTGTGTCAAGATTGTATCTTTCTTTCCCCCAAACCTTTCCTGCAAAAAGACAGACAAGGTACGGCTCTCCAGTCATCTGCTCTTTGTTCTCTCCTGGCTGCAGTATGGAGCTCCACTCACATGCATGTTTCACAAATATCTACAGTCTGGGTCCTAAACTGTTTACATTCTGAGTCAGAGACCCTGGGCTCTCAGGCTTCCTGTTCCGTATTGATCCACCTAGAAAACTCCAAACTGTCTTATTATAACCTACCTGGCTGATTGTGCCTACGGTGTGAAGATGGAGAGTCTCTCTCATGTGCTTTGCTTCTTAAATTGTTTTTCTCATTCCCCTGCTTTCTGACAGTTTTTCTGTCCCTCCCTTTCTGACTCACTTGAATTTCCATCAAAAGCGTGTCTCCTCCTTTCCCACTCTCAATCAATCTCCTGTCTTTCAAAAGGAAATTGTTTCTTTTCTACAACTTTGGTTTCCCTGAGGTGTTTGAATTATACACAGGGAGCAGAAATTAGCTCAGCTGTTTTTCATAAAGGTGCCTGATTAGTTTTTGCCGAGGATCAACACGTTTCATCTGTTTGTTTTCTCTGACCAGATACGGATCAACATTCCCTCTCTTCCTGCTATTGGACCGTCTGACCGTCTTCAGTGCAACATTGACTCATTCCAGAGCGAAGGCACCATGCTGGACTCCAGTCAGGTCTCCTGTGATCTGCCACAGCCCTCGCTTATTCCACACACACCTGAAGACCAAGGTCTGGCCTTTCTAGTCCACCTTTTTATCCCTTTTCACAACAAATGTTTATAGATCTTTGCTGCAGCTAATGGCCTGGAAAACTTTTGTTTCCATGTCAGTTGTTTTTTAAAAATGTTAATTGTAGACCCCAGGGATATAAAACTGATCAAGGTGATTTTTGGATTTTAATTTTTCTCAATGATGCAACTTATTAAATTCAGAAGCTACTAATTCTCCTGGTTGGATAGAGTATGGGTCTGCAACCTGCAGCTGTAGAGCCACATGCGGTCCTTCAGCCTCTCTGAAGTTCCTAATAAAAGCTACATGAACATGAGGGATGTTTTTATTTGGACTAACAATAAGAAGAGGAACTTCAGCAGTTTTCCTGTCTAAATGACTTGCAACATGTGCATGGAGTTTCCATTTTTGCACAGTTTACAGTTTTTCATCATTTCAGTGCAAGAATTAGGCAATAGCTGAGTTTACTTTATTAGCTTATTCCATACTGACCAGAAAACTAATATTCTTTTTGAACCCAAATAGCCATAAAACAGAAGTTTTAAGCATGTTTCAGGAATGAATATCTTATTAAAGCCATACTAAGCAACTTTTTCATATTTTTAAATTATGTTCTTGAGCCAGTTTGTGCTAAAATGACCCTTTACAGGGTTAATGAAATGTCACTCAGACCCCCACCCCCCTCTGTGGCCAGAATACAGCACTTGCAACTTCAGAGTGGCGGGCCGCTTCCTGCTGGACTTAGAAAAAATTCAGCTTACATGCCTGGTGCTGCAGTCTGCTTCCAGCATGTTTCCTACATGTTTTAGATCATGAACACAGCTGATTTGTTTGATTTAGTGATGAACCGCTCCTGTAGACACTATTGAAGGCTGAGGAGACATTTCAGCAGCTAGATTAAGACGAACGCACAGCGAATGCACTTTTGCTTTCGCTAATGAACACTAGGGGGTGATAAAAGCAAGCCAAAACTACCAAGTGTTCCTTTAAAGTGCTGTTGCAGTAACATGCATGAATTTACTTTCATTAAAAGAAGAAAGTTTCAAATAAAAAATCTACTCAAGTAAATAAACGATAAGACCCTTTGAGGACATTTGAGTCATACATGAACAACCTGATGCAGTTTTTATGTTCTCTCTCTCTTTTTAAAGACATTAAGGTGCAAATTAATGTTTTATTTGTCCCAGCAGGAGGTGTTTTACTCTTTCTCTACAAATATGTGAAGGCCTGCAATAGCTCTATAGCCTTTTAACATCCATCTAAATTGTTCTTTTTTGACCAAATAATGAGAATACCAAAGAAATGACGTAAAGCACATATAGAAATAAACTTTTACATTTAAAGTCCAGTATATTTTGTGTTTATTTTTTAGTTTTTAGAAGAAAACAATAACAAATAACATCTAATCATAAAGGTTGCAGTCCCCTGGATTATTTTCTTTATTTTTCATTTCACTAATAAACTATTTTTTTCTTTCAAATGTTAATAAATGTTAGTTACGTAAAATTTTTGAACCCTTGCTTCGCTCTCCCCTCAGACTTTGTGGCCGTTTCCATCAGGATTTTCGTTAACGAAACTGTGGAGCTGGCCACGCGGGAGTTCAAGTTCTACAATTGTGCCGCCACGGTTAGGAAATCTGAAAACACACCGTAAGTGTGACGGTTATCGCTCTGCTCTGCTCTGTCACTCACAGAAAACACACAGTGTCACTGAACACGGCATCAACTGACAACCTTGATGGAAATGTATCACCGTGCATGAACAGATGACGTATCAAGCCTCTGTTTGCAAATTGTGATGCATGGTAGTTTGTGAATGCACCTCCAGCATTTTCTGTCCTTTTATTACCAAAGCGAGGAAATTGCCTCTGTTTCCTTTTCATTAATCAAAAAATGAAAGTCGATCTCACCAGTCCCCCCCCCCTTCCTTTTTTTTCTTCATTTCTTTCACACTGAGGCATGTGTGATGAATGAGCTTTGCTTATGTGAAGTTGCACAGATCCATTTCATTGTCAGCGCCATAGATTTTTGTTCCAGACGCTCTCTGATGAGTTTGCATGTTTGCAAATTTTGTTTGCACGTGCTTTTATTTGTGCATGTGCACTAATGTAATTATATGTGTGAAAATCCACATTTGTCGACCACGTCTTTCCAGGTGCATGTCGTGTGTGAGCAGTTCATGGGGTTGTCAGTGGAATACGCTTGATCACACCTGCAGCGACAAGGACGACGCCATGGTGGGTCCAAACATCATCGGACACCGTAAGGTGAGTCATTGTGCAGCAGAGGTCAAGATCTCTATCACTTACGTGCTTGATGAATGCTGCCGCACGCAGAGCAGAATTTTAAAAGACTCATCTAATTGCCACATGTGATGCACGTTCTTCCGGAAAATTAATAAAAGCCCAAATCCCTCTATCAGCTGCCACCATCTTGCATGGTGAATGTTGAGGGTGGAGGATATCAATTTACAAGTCAGCAGATGTTTCAGCGATGCACTTATCTGTCGCCACAGATGAGAGTGTCCGTTAAGTGGCTTGCATATTTAAAATGTAAATCATTAAAAGTGGGAGTGTCTCATTTGTTTTGATGTTTTATGCTTTCCTCCTCAGGGATCAGAGTGTCCCCAGTTTGAGAATCCAGATCCTGTCCTCATCCCTGTGGGCTACAAGACTCGAATCAGTTTTGAAGGGATCAATTTAAACAACCACAAGGTAAAACGACACTTTCAAAAGATTTGACGCCTTTATGCATCTTCATGTGAGCTATTAGTGATAACACATTTTCAAATTTAATGTCATGGTTGCAAGAATAATAGAAGGAAAAGACACGACAATTTTGGCCTGCACAGTTCCTCCCTGTGTGTGAGCAGGCCGACGTTCCAACCTGTTAAAACTAAAAGCTGGAGTCAGATTTGCTGGTTTTTATTGATCATAAAAATCACAACAGGAAGTCCTTATCAGAAACGGAAATAGCAAATGCTTCCTTTATGTTGCACTTTTCTAGTCTTATTGACCACTCAGAGTGCTTTTTAGTACGAGCCACATTCAGACACACCTCTGTGCAAAGCTTTTATTCAAGTTTGTTTGCCATCATGCACACTTATCCAAGCATCTTCTGTTGGCTGGAGATGATAAAACAAAAAAGTTTAACTCTTAATTTTCAGCCACAGTTTCTCATTAATAGCATCGAGATTTAGTGTTTTTACCAAAGTTGTCACTTCTGTGCACTAAGATGCTTATTGAGAGGTCTTAATTCTCCTTACTCTTATTTCTGCAGGATCACGTCTTCACCATCGGAACAGAACTGATGAAGAACATGGAGGAAGAGGTCAGATCAGAAGACGGACCGTTCTACACTTTCAGCGGCTTCAACGTGAGTGTGGCGGTTAGCTCAACGCTGCACACTTGTTTTGATACAGAGCAGCAATTTGTGCTCCACTCACCACAGGTTTTTGAACTGTGGCTGATTGGTGGAGCTGGTTTTCAGACTGCAATTTAGAGCAACACAGACAATGTAGTATTATAGTGTTTTCTACCTCATGGTATCAAATCCTTCAAAGCACATCAGACTGCATGATGACTTTTTATGTAAAGTGTGCCTTTATGTTCCAGATTTATAAATAAAATCAGCCTATAACAGCTTTTCATGCTTGCTTTAATATTCTCTAGCTCCCTCTAATGGACATGCTCCCCTCATTTGAGCTATTTTCGCTCCTTTGCCACATTATGAATCCTGTGATTGGGAAGCTCAAACCATGCTTTGCCCCCAGCTATGTTCTTTTTCCAACACTGATTTCTTCTGCTGAAAATCTGCCACACTGGGTACAATTTTTCTTTATGACGTTTTTTTTCTTCTTCTCCCTTTTCCCTTGGCATGTGGGAGCAGCAGCCCACTCTGTTTGTAGAGTGGAGTTTAACTGCTATTAATCATTGGATTCTGGATTAATAATTCATTGTTTTTCTTTTCCCCTCAATTTCTTAGTTCTCCTACGACAAGTCACCAGAGACCAATGTTCTTTTCTACGTGAAGGACACGGAGACGGGCAAGAAGATGGACAGCACATTAAATGGTGAATTTTCACACTTTCAATGTAAAGATGTTATTCATTATGCCCACTGTAGGAGCTCCCTTGAAGCTGAGAAATCTACCTTTTAAATGTATATTTATATTTTCAGTGTGTTTCTGTGTAAATATAAAAGAATGCTGGGTTTTAAACAGCTTCCTGAATAGCCTCAGTTAGGAGAAATGGCATCCACATCCTACAGGAAATAATGAGCTAACAGCTTGTCTGAGCACAACTAGTGCCAAAGTGTATTCCTACTGTCTCACAGAGCCCCAGTCTTCTAAACTTCATAGTGCTTCATGGTAATAATGTTTTATAAACTTTAAAGAAGAAATCTGGTGTTTTTTGTCAGCGGGCACCCTCTAGAGGCAGAGAAATGTATTGCACCTTAAGTCGCTCTCCCTACGTCTGGGATTACAGCCGGAAGCTACACCTCTGGTTCGTGAATTGGCACAACTATTATATCCACGTTGTGCTGTTTATTCATATATATATCTTTTAAAGTTTTACTTGTCCATAAGAAATGTCACCAACTCTGCACCAGTCTATACTCCTGCAAACACACCTGAACGCTCTGTGATTGACATCTATACGTAAGCGGATGTCTAACTCTATTGGCTAATGCTGAGCGGTGCATGGGGATCTACAGGATGGGGTGGGCCAGCTCAGTAAAATAATTTTTTGACGTATTGCCTACATTATATCACATGGGGTAAGATTATCACTTTCACGTATTTCCAAAACTTTGTTTTTGTTTTTGCCAGAAATATGGGGCAGCAGTAGATCAGGAGGTAGAGCGGGTTGTCCAGTAATTGAAGGGTTGCAGGACCGATCTCGGCACTTAACCCACCTTGACTGCTGGTGGTGGTCGGAGGGATTGGTGTCACCTGTGCTCGGCAGCCTTGCCTCTGTTGGTGTGTCCCAGCTGTGGCAGCACAGCTGGCAGCTGTGGCTACATTGTAGCTCATCATCACCAGTGTGTGAATGTGTGTGTGAATGGATAAGCGCTTTGGAGTCCTCTGACTCTAATAGGCGCTATACAAGTGCGGATCATCATTATCATTAAGAAATTCCTGTCGGATTTGACCCCCGGATACACAGGAAGTGCTGCATTTAGCTGGTGGAGCAGATTTTTACACTTGTGGATATCTACAAAAATCCACATAAATAACAATTAATAGCTGCGGTGTAGTGCTTTAAAATATAATGTCACATACATTTTGATATTTGCTGTGTTTGGCCTAGCCGATAGCTTATCAATCCTGAAGAGCATGAAGCTGTTCTAAAGGTTACCTACAAGGGTTGCATTTTATTAACTATTTTTGGACTTTTGGTGTTTCATTGGTGAATAAACTTCCCTGGCAATAAAAAGATCCTAATTTCATAAATAATAAAGTCTAAAAACTTTATATCTGTTACAAAATTGGCGAGCCAGCCAGGAGGTTGGACACACAGTTGACCCAAAGGTCTCCATGAATGACCTTACGTCCGTTACAGTTGAGAAGGTAATTATACATTTTACATAGAAACACTTCAGGATGAGCACAATATCCCTTTAAGTTATAAATGTAACTAGAAGATATTTCAGAATTCTTTGAAGGGACCAGAATTACAGATATTGATGTGTGCTGGTTGGTCAATGCCAGCTCTGCTCACAGTCAGGATGGTAAATGGTAAAAATGGCCTGTATTTGTATAGCACCGTCTTAGGGTTCTACAACCCCCCAAGGTGCTTCACAACACAATCAGTCATCCACCCATTCACACACACATTCACACACTGGTGGAGATGAGCTACAATGTAGCTACAGCTGCCCTGGGGCGCACTGAGAGAGGCGAGGCCTGCCGTACACTGGCGCCACCTGTCCCTCCGACCACCACCAGCAGGCAAGGCGGGTTAAGTGTCTTGTCCAAGGACACACAGCATCATTCTCTGGCAGGAGCCAGGATCGAACCTGCAACCTTCCGATTACTGGACAACCCGCTCAGTGGCGGTTCTACATGGAATTACTCCCCGGGCGAGACATCCCTTGAGCGCCCCCCCACACACACACACACACACACACACATAGTAACTCTTCCTCAAGGGTCAAGGCTGTGACTAATGTGGCCGATAAGATAGATGGCAGGTCTTGACCAGCAGGGGAGGTGGGTGGCTCATCCTGACCAGTGGCAGATGATGATCCAAAATATTTTAGAATTGCCCCTGAAGTTGCAATTTAAACTGACATAAAAAAAAACCTGTAGACTACCAGAAAGGCCACCTTTTATTACTGAACGAAGCATGTGAAAAATAATCAGTGTAACAAATGCAATGAAGGAGCCACACTTCTGACAAATCTGTCCAAACAAGACTGTGGTCTGCTGCTAAAGATGTGCAATAAAACAACTAAATGATGAAGCTGTGATGTCAGACTCTTCTTATAAAAGCCTAAATAATATGTATTAAATCAATGGGTGTTGTCTACGTCCCTCTTTTCCATTTGATATTTATAGTTAATTAATATTTTATAGAACAATATTCACCTATATTTCAGTAACATTTTAGGTGGTATTAATATCACTCATCATCCTAGTCAAAATCTAAATATATCCACAGTTACACTATGACCAGTAGATCAGTAATATATTTCATTAACATGTTCAGTAGTGCTGGAAATGCTAATAACAGGATAGTTAGTGAGGACTGGGGACTTTTTTCTGCTTGTAGAGTTTATTCATTATTAGGCCATGTGAACATGAATCATGACCAACGTGTTTTTGTTGTTGTTCAGGAGGAAGGCTGCAGTGTGCATTTAACGAGTCCTCGCGGCGCGCTTGAATCATTAAAAAAGGATTCAAGGAATTTATTCCAACCATTCGTTTCAAACTTTCAGCCCTATTAGCTCTGTTAGCAATTAGTTGACCGCATTTAACATAACAATTAAAATCCCCAGTTAACCGGTTTTTAAAAAAATCAAAAACAGCATCCTAGCATGAGAACGTACTACCTACCTTTATCTTTAGCCCGTTTCTCCTCTTCTTCTTTTCCTGAATTGGGCACCTGATGGTTCAGGCCTTTTTCTGTCCATCTCGTTTGGCACTTGACTCAATAAACAGGTTTCCAATCACCAACCAGGAGTCAAGACTAAACCAATTGACCTTGGTGGGTGACCACAAAATCCTTTTGTTTTTCCTCTCTTTTTTTCGGCCATTTCACACAATTCAGAACAACGTGAAGGAATTATAAGCCTGTATTTATGATATTATTAATTAAATGTGCGTTATATGGAAGAACATCAAGGTGTGATTGACTTTAGCCATCTTATACAGTTGATTCAGACCCCCCCACCCCCGTCCGTTTCATTTGGGAGAGACCCAGAGGTGAAATCCCCCGCGCCCCTCCCTATTCTGTTCTTCACACACACGGCGCTCGCCTGAACCCTCTCAGTCAGCAGGAGCGCCTGCAGCTGCAGGGGGCGCCAACGTGCTGGTTCCAGTCCAGACACAGATATGACAGCTAATAGAAAACCATGTTGCGGCGCGCAGGTTTTTTTCTTCTTTTTTTTTTTTACTCAGCGATTGTGCGCCCCCTAAAAAATGCCGCCCCGGGCAGCCGCCCGGTCTGCCCGGGCCTAAAACCGCTACTGAACCCGCTCTACCTCCTGAGCTACTGCTGTCCAAATGTCTAACAATGTTGTAAAACCTGCTTGTTTGTGACACCAGTGTTGTGTTAACTGTATCTAATTATTACCACAGAGATAACTGAGAAAAATAAGGATGGTGGTGTGATTCTGTCTGAGAGTTCCAGGCTGCATACGATATAAAAACAGAAATATGTGTATTCAGTCATATCTCCCAGCTCAGTCATTGAGTTTCTTGTTTAATTACAAAATAAAAATACCTGCTACAACTTGGTCACCCACCATATTTTGACAAATCAGTTTGAGTTCTGCAGTAACTCTTTGCAAACAAGCGTACATTCCACATTAGGGCGATGATATGAATGTAACCACAGCAGTACTGAGGGATGCCTCTGTTTCAGTCACCCTGTACAACTGCTCCATGGGGAGGGAGGACTGTAGCCTCTGCAAGTACGCCGACTCTAAGTACAGGTGTGTGTGGTGCAGCAAGCAGAACTCGTGTGTGTACGAGAAGCTCTGCAGCGCTTTGCAGGGGGGTCCCCAAAACACCGAGTGCCCCAACCCTACAATCACCAACGTGAGTACTAGCGTCTTTGTATTCTTGTTGTTTACTCCTAAAATGGAAACGCTGCCTTCCTCTAAGACTGTGATTAGCAGTAAAAAAGAAGATATTGGCCTTTTTGACTGGAATATCGAATGGAGCCGTTTATTGACTGCATGTTTGCCTCATCTGTATGTTGACAGAATATTCAGGAATCTCCTTGAGAGCTCGCTGCAACGCTGCTCAATCATGTCTAGACTGGATCAATATTTAGTCTACTTTGGTAATTGTCGGTGCCTTTTTGTCATTGACACAAAACTACCAGTAATTGTGCTGCTATCATCCTGGCAGGGATTATCACTAATAGTACTCCCAAACAGATACACAAGCAGATAAAATACAAACATGCATTGACAGGATTTATTTTATTCTGCAGGTTTTTATACAATATATGAAGCTAAATGCACATATTGTTGTTATAGAGGATTAAACATGTGGTGTGTCTAAATGGAGCATCGCTCAATGTCTAATTCATGCTCACACACATACACACACACTAGTAATGAAGTAATTCTCCACCGTGGCCTTGAATATGAAACAATTTGTTGAATGCTTGGTCAAACAGCATGAGTAAATCTCTTGTATTTTCTTATAGCACAACTAATCTGCTTAAATCCGTTTTAAATCCCTTCTACCTATAAACACCCCCCCCCCCCCCCCCTCTGCACGCCGTATCTCTCCATCCAGATCATCCCTCGTTTTGGCCCCATGCTGGGAGGCATCTCCATCACCATCCGGGGCTCCAACCTCGGCATTCATAAGGAAGATATTAAAAACATCACAGTTGTCGGGGAGCCCTGCATCCACAAGGAGGAAAAATATTCCGTCTCCACCAGGTAATAAACGCCACACATATGTATGAGCATCAGCGCCGTCCGACGCTGCCATTTCTCTTGTAAACGTCTGACTTCACATCAGATCTTTGCTTATATCTGATGATCTTCAGCTGCAGGTTGATATGTTTTTGAGAATATGACAGCCACTAAAATTCCCACGCATTTTTGACTAAATTTGATGTTTAAATTGCAGCTCGAGGAAAGTGGTTTAGATGTGCTACATACCGATGAAATCATCTAAAATAAAACGACTGAAACAAGAAAAACTAGATTCATTATAAACGAGTTTTGCAAAGAGCAAACAACAGCAGGCATAGCTGTAAGAGTTTTTCTTATTTACTCTTCGATGGAAAAAAAAATCTAAAATCATTTTGACTTCCCACTTTCTGCGTGCAGCAAATGCAGCATGGCTATGAGCTGAAGTCGGGGGAAGACAAAGCTAAGAGGCTGGATATTTCCAATCTTTATATCCTGCAGAAATCTTACTGCAAAAATGTTTTCTGAATTTGGATTACCTTCATGGAAGGTTTTATTTCACTGAGTATTTGAGTTCATTCTCAAGAATGACAATGGAATATATTAGAAAAGGTATTGTGTTTCAGTTCTCCCATTTAAAAATAAAAACTGGTATTTTATTTTGTTGGAAAGCCTGATTAGTCACCTTTACTCTAAAGTATAACGTTTAAGGGATCTGTGGGATAAAAATACAGAGTGCATTCATTTTCTTGAGAAAACATTTAATTTATTGGTTGGCATCAGGATGTGAAAAGCATTTTGAGCAGTATGACAAGAATGCTCCAGAAATACCAATGCAACCACCTCTAAGTGGATTTAACCCCTTATACCAGTCTGGTACCTGTCATATCTTTATGTAAATCCCTGCTGTGATCTAAACCCGTCCCAGATATTTGGTGCTCTTTTCACCTCGCTCCGTTGGTCCTTTAACTGGAATTGGACTCTTAAAAAAATTTGTTTTGAATGAACTTCAGGTCTTCCAAATGCACCTCAGTCGCGGCTGGGTTTAAAATGTGCACACTTCATACAAATAGTCTATAAAAGTGGAAACAGCCACTTGCCAGAGCTGTTGGCACCTGGCAGGATGCAGCTACGTTTACGACAAATTCTTGCCCCGCCATCTGCATGAGGCATAAACGGGGATTTATGTGACCAGATGGAGGTGTTTCACTCCTAAATCATGCACTTTTGTTGCTAAGATGGCTGTGCTGCTCTTGTTGCTGTTAGCTGCTGTGCTTGTTCATTTCCCTGCTAGTAGCTTGGCTTCTTTGACAGGATTTGCTTTGTAATGCTTCAGTCTTTCACTTCATTTTAGCTTCTCATTATAACATTGTGGCCCTCCTGTTTGCATGTTTTCTATTGAAATGAACTCTTTTTATCTGCAATCCATTTTTCCTACACAGTGCTGCGGGCCTGGACGTGTTTATTGCATGATATAAAATTTCAAACACCAGATTATGGAAATATATCAGAGTAATGGGAGCAGCGATCTAACATTAGAAATGGTTCTGTGGTTATAGCTACTGAGCCAACAATATTCAGTTTAGTCTGAATGTGTTGAAACTGTTTTTATTTACCATATGTTTGTAAAATGTATTCATTTTTGCCCGAGTGTGTGTGTGTGTGTGTGTGTGTGTGTGTGTGTGTGTGTGTGTGCACGTTTTAGCAGCATATCTGGATGGATTTAAATGATTTTATTGAAGCTCTTAAGATAATTTTCATCTGAATAACTTTTGGAGTCGGTCCAATTCAAAATGACTTCTGCTAATCTTCACCAATCAGTTTAGATGTGTTTGTGCTCAGGCTGATAATCCGAATGCTCTGAGTGAGGTGGAAGTATTTAGTCCTCTCTCATTTACCAACAGTATGTTTCAAAGTTTAAAGAGGTGCTTCACTGAGAAACCAGTTTTTACTTATTATTTTTTAAAATGATTGGTCACTCTGAGTTTTTCATGCAGGCTGAACATGAAAGCAGTCTCCTACACCTATCTCCTGCATTAGCTTCTGATAGAAAATAGACAGTGAAACTCTAGGATTTGAAAAGCCTGACAGATCTACGTCACACTGTCACTTAACATTCATGGACTCACCCATCTTGACTCACGACGGGGAAGGCTGTTGTTGGTTTAGCGTCCAGGAAACAGCAGAGAACGTCTCGGCTAGTAGAAGCTAACCGTTAGCATTAGCAACTTCACCACACAGCAGAACTCCTCCAGGCTTGTGTTATTTGTGGAGATAAAACATCAACGTTGCAAGTCAGATAAAATACCTCCCGCGTCCGACTTACTAGAGACTACAGATTAAAAAATGAGTGAAGGACCTCTTGAACTTGACGATTTGGTTCCTGAAGGACACACTCTGAATGTTTTACCAAGCCTCTGGGAGATTTTTGGTGTTTTCACTTTTAAGGCAACAAAAACTGGCAGCAGATCTGATCATCTGATATTGAAAATAATTATCACTTGCATTCTGGGCTGGAGATATTTTCTCATCTGTGTTTTGTTTTTGCTGTTTATTTGCCCAGCGTGGTGTGTGAGATCAAAGCGATCGACCCTAAAAAGACATCCTGGGGTCAGGTAGAGGTGGTAGTAAACGGAGGGAAGAGAGGAACCTCCTCCATGTACTTCACCTACAGGGTAAGCACACACATGTAAACTTTCTATTCGATGTTAGTAAAAGAAAAATTCTAAACTTTCAGATCATCATAATGTCAAGAATCCTGGATCATTTGCTAAAGCTAGAATGTGTGTTCCGTTCTCTTTAATCAGATTCTGGGCAGTAGTTTGTCTTTTTTTTTCTCAAATCCTTTTATCAGGCCATGGCATATCTATTTAACTGGCCTTTCATATCTCTGTTTCTGTTGAAACTTCCCCAAAAGGGAATAGCTCCAACGAAGTGTTTGCTCAGCAAATTGAGGCAGATGTGGATGAGTTTGTGTCAGAATGTTTCTGATAGAGCGGGTGTGGGGGGTTCAAGGAGCCTGAGAGGAAATGTGCGTGTGTATGACAAAGTATTCTAATCTGAGAGTGTGTGTGTGTGTGTGTGTGGGGTGGGGGGTAGTAGCTCTGTGGCTGCAGGAGCCTGTGCTTTTGAGATTGTGTGTATACTTGTGAATGCTATTTAAGGGAAATGTGAGTGTGTATTAAAGTTGTACTTGGTGATTAATACTCCCCTTCACCATTTTTTCATTAGGACCCCATTCCTGTTGAGGTGACGCCTACTAAAGGCCCTAAAGCAGGGGGCACGCTCATTACCATTTCTGGAACATTTCTGGAAACTGGCAGTAAGGAGGATATCCTTGTTAACGTCGGAGGCGTGGACTGTTCTGTGTAAGAATTGTTAATAATTGTCATTAATGCAGCCTGTTCTGTTTTAATACAGCCTGTTCAGATGATGCTTAAAATCAAACATAAAAAACTGGATAACCAGCATTCTGTGGTTTCTCTAAATATTTAATGTAGCTAAACGTGCGCTCATTTTAAATATTCAGAGAAACCACTAGGTGCTGGTTATCCAGTTTTTTAGATTCCTCAGAACCAGGCACCCATCTACCGACTACTTACCCTCACAACCATGAAGTAAAACAAAACCCACTGTAGAATAAATGTTGACGTTACACTCTGTCTCTTCTCTTGATTGTAAATGTTCCTTCTAAATCAGTCTGCAGTGACATTTCCGAGAGAGTTAACAGAAAAATAACGAGCCAAAGAACTACCAAAGCCAGGATTGAACAAACTGTCAGGCAGCTGCCATGTTGGCTTGCACTGTATTGTGACCTTTTGCAGCCCCCCCACCCCTCCCACCCACTTCTTCAGTCAGCATGTACTGAGCTTTGTCCTTGTATTGGCAGGGAGCACTTTGGGGAAAAGATTATCTGCAGGACAGGTGAATACCGAGCAGAAAAGGTGCCCTCCGACCTTCTTAAAGTCACAATTCAGTATGGAAAGAACACCGTGAAAACCATCTCAAGTGCCTTCCAGTTCATGGAGAATCCAACCGTGCTGGACCATGAGCCCAAAACAAGCTTTGCCTGGTAAGTTCAATTAAAGCATGCATCTAAAATTGTATCGCAATGTCAACTTGTTCTGACTGATAAATACTGGATCTTTCACTGCTCTCTAGCTTCTTTAATGTATGTCTCATGGAAAAATTCAGAGAGAATTGAATTTTTTAAGGATGTATTTTTGTTTTCTGGCCACTTAGCGTGAAGTTGATTTCTGTTGCAGAGGTCTGAACATTAGATCAGAGTACTCAGATGAGCTCTGACAAATGAAGATTTACTGTGACTTATTTACTACTGACAAACGTGCAGTGTTTTACCAAACATCCCGGGCAAGCCCCCAAATATTGTAATGACTCAACTTATTGGGCTTCAACCTGAAATCAGGGACTTAATGTTAAAAGTTTAGGATTTTTTTATAATTAAAGGGTAAATTTGGATTTCTATATATAGATAATTTAAGGACTTTGTTGTAACAACCTGCAGTCTCACTCTCAGGTGTTGTATTGTTTTGAAAGCTTTAGGGAATGTGCTGCTATAATACAGACTGAGTCAATTGTACCCAAATCTCTGCAAGATAAGTGATGTAGAAAATGTTATAGAGCTCCATTAATGTGAACAAAAACATAATAATGAGACACACATTGATTTCACCTTTAGATTAACTCATAGTCTGGAAATATTTCAAGTAGAAAAACCTGGTATATTACCATGGTTGAAAGCTGAGGTTCCCAAATGTTTCAGCCTTTGACCAACAAAATAAAACGTGTGACCCCAGTTTTTGCTTTAAAATTATACAGTTATTGTTTGTGAATAATAATGTAGAACAATTTAAAAGATTACAGCTTGAGTAAATTTTATTTGTCATATCTTCATAAGACTCCCCTTCCCCACCCCCATGGGTCCTGACTCTGACTTTGTGAACCACTGCTGTTGATTACTGAGCACTTGATGTAAAAAATGGCATTTAAATATTAAAACATTCTTAATTCCCGTCTTTATATAAATTAATTTTGTCATGATTCCAGTTACTTTTCTAGGCTTCTCTTTATGTGTCTCGTGTGTGTTCCTGTGTGTGTTTTAGTGGAGGGAGGAACATCGTAATCACTGGTTCTGGTTTTGACCTAATCCAGACCGCTCTCATGAAGGTCCAGGGAGACAACTCATCAGCTGTTGAGGTCTGGATTCATTTTATTTATCAGCTTTTTAAAATGTTATTTCCCCTTTAACTTTTGCTCTTCTACAACTTTTACTTACAATTTTCCCGCCCTAACCGATCGGCTCCCTCGTATCTCACAACACTGACCACTAATTTAAACTCAGAAAAGCTTCACCATTGTTACGACAGCTGCATGTTTCCATGTCTCCATGCTTTAGCTGATCAGTGAGATTCCATAAATCCCCGAAACCTGTTGAATGGCAGATAACAGAACTATTGTTTCCCTCTCCCTAAAACGGAACAATGTCGACTGGTTTAATTATTTTAGCCGGAATCTGCCAGGAAACTTCCTGCAGAAAGTTTCCTCACCGCTGTCTCCCATTCGCCCCTCTGTGTACCGGATGCTGTAAGGTCATAGTAATTTAGTTCATTTCACTTAAAGAGCTAAACTTAATTCCAGAATTAAGGTTGCATAAGATTATATGGCTGTGCTGGGTTTTATTACTTTGCATCACTGCCAAGTTCTTGGGCCCTGCTGCCCAGGGAAAGAGGAGATTTAGTAAATACTTCTGGCCACCACAAGCCAGCACTGGATGCAAAGTGTTATCTCAAAGGCATTGACTGCTCAAATTAATAAGCTCCTCTTGGTTTAACTCTGTCCAACTAGACCCAAATATGGAAACTCATTATGAGTGCTGGCATGTGGTAAAAATGATTTGTAGAGTCAGGTTAGTTGCTCAGTAAAGGGCTTTTCTTTTCTTCTCCTTTCTGTGTTTAGACCCCCTAGTACTTGTAATTTTATAGGAAGACTTCAGAGGTCTCTGCACAAGCTGTTTGATGTTGGAGTTTTACACAGAAAAATTGGAGCAGGTTGCACCTCACAAGCAGCTATCTAATGAACCCAGCCACATAATAAAACAGTTTATTAATGTATGAGTCATTTTAGAGTAGGTTCTTTTTATCGTAGGTATTAAATTTAACACTTCCATGGGAGCCTTTTCTCTTTTGTGAGGGTGAAATTCCCCTATAGTATACCTTGATTATGGAGGTATTATGGTGTATTAGCCGGGATAATCTTATGATAAGGCTTTAACTCGACTTGACATTTAAAATGTTTGTAGTGTAAACACGCTGAGAGGTCAAGTCTGGACCTGAAATATATTTGTTGCAGCAGATTTAGTCATCAGCTGCACATTCAGGGAGCAGATAAGTGTTTATGCCAAAGCTTTATACATATATTGTACTTATAGGAATGCAAGGTAGAGGTTTAAGGTGAGACAAAATCACTTCACCCTCGTGGTTGGTTCCCGTACATGTCCTGCCCCCTACCTGTAAACTAACAGGAAATTGTCCTTAGAGCCATACGATGTAACTTTTTCATATTTTAAATCATTTTCTTGAGCCAGTATGTGCTAAAATGGCCCTTTACAGGGTTAATGAAATGTCACTCAGACCCCCCACCGCCCTGTGTAGCCAGAATACTGCATTTGCAACTTCAGAGTGGCGGGCCCACACCTGACATGCCTGGAGCTGCAGTCTGCTTCCAGCATGTTTCCTGCATGTTTTAGATCATGAACACAGCTGATTTGTTTGACTTAGTGATGAACCGCTCCTGTAGACACTAAGGAAGGCTGAGGAGACATTTCAGCAGTTAGATTAATGTGATAAAAAGAGGAACGCACAGCATAGAGATAAGTTTCACTTTTGCTTTGACCACAGATAATTAATAACAGACACTAGAGGGTACTAAAAGCAAGCAAAACTCCCAAGTGTGCCTTTAAAAATACAAATGAAGAAACTAACTGTCCATCTTGCTGCTAACTAGCATCCTTCAAGACAACTAGTTCCTTTAGCATTGCTTTTGACTAGTGTGACTAGTCTCTTACAAGAACTACAGGTGAAAAATTTGAATATGGTGCAAAAGTTAATTTATGTAAGTAACGCAACTTAAAAGGTGAAACTAATAGATAGACTCATTCCATGCAAAGCCAGATATTTCAAGCTTTTATTTGTTATAATTGTGATGATTATGGCTTAAAGCTGATGAAAACCCAACATTCAGAATCTCAGACAACTAGAATATTGTGAAAAGGTTCAGTATTCTAGACTCAAAGTGCCACACTCTAATCAGCTAATGAATCCAGAACACCTGCAAAGGGTTCCTGAGCCTTTAGATGGTCTCTCACTCTGAGCTGGATTACTGATATAAATGGACTTTAGCACCATATTCTAATATTTCAAGTTTCACAAGCTCAGCATTAAACTGTTGTAATTACCTAGTTGAGTAGCAATAATCTTGACAATAGATGCAAATCAAACTGCTTGCTGTTGCATACTAGATAATTAATCATGCACAGAAATCTTCAGTTACGTGTTTTTAGAACAAATTGGTTCTAGGAAAAACTGGATAAAATAAAAAATCAGCACTTTGGAGAATTTAACGAGACAAGATATAGTCGATGTACCGCGCACCAGGCCCGTGTTTCTGAGGAAACTGTAAGCCTGAGATGAGGTTTATAACTCATGTGGAAAAAAAATGAAAATGAGTTATTGCAAAATTTAAAGAAGCCTTGAGGGGTGTGGCTCTGATTTGTGATCCATCTGAGCTGCTGCTTTGTTTTGTGAATGACTGGAGTTTTAATAGAGTGATTTAATAGATGCATCATTTTATATTTAACCCTTAAGTTTTTCCTCCAAACACAACAAACCCCCACAGCACAGTTTGCCTTTTGATCTCTAACCCTCTCTGATTATTTTATACTGAACTTTGTTGTCCTTTTTGTTTGATTTACTTTTTGTTCATCTGATCTAGTACTCCCATGAGAGGAACGACACCATCATCCAGTTTCGATCTCCGACCATCAACAGCTCCCTGAGCCGGCCCTTCAGGGCCTACATCCAGCTGGACAACTGGATTAAGGAGCTGAAGCCCTTCGACTACCACCCTGACCCCAGCTTCGACGAGCTGACGAAGACGGTCATCACCAAGACCAGCATCATCATCGTCACTGTGAGTGCAGATTCCACCAACCGCCTTACTGCTGCGGCTGAAATAAGACAGCACAGAATAAAATTCATCTTTTGTTAAAAGGAATTAAGACAGATTGCTTCATTATCTGACTGGAGGATGTAAATGGAAAAGATGCTGGATTTACATTCTTAGCTGCTTATGTCATGTTTGAGTTCTACTGCACAGTGGGGGAAAAATGCAAATAGCACAGTGTACTTGTCAACGTATTTAGATTTTAATGCACAGTAACAGATGAAAACGGAAGTAGGTTTATTTATTATTCTAGGACTGTAGTCCACATGCAACTAAATGAGAATCAACAGCTTCAGTTTAATGATACTTTAATATTTTTAATAAAAAAAACACTGATTTCTGCTTACAGTCATGATAAATGGAGTACTTCAATTACTTCTGGCTCATGAAGCAGCAAATAACTGTTAATGGTTTACACTTTCCCTATTTCTAATGAAGGTCCTTAAAATAATGCTTTCTTTGCTCATTATATGATGAATCTAATTACTGGAAATTAATTATTTTCCTCCATGCTGTTCAGCCGCGACATTTTAAGCATTTCAGTCGCTCTTCCCCTGCAGGGTCGAGGATTCTCCAGAGCGATGACAGCCAGAGAGGCTCAAGCGTTTGTGGGCGATGTTCAGTGTCTCGTGAACACGCTTCAGGATGAAAAACTCTTCCTGGATCCTCCTTCCACCACGCCGCGCGCTCGCTCCAGACGCCAGCGCCGAGACACTCGGCCAGAGCTCCTGGATCTGGTGGTAAGACCAGATGAAGCCAGTTTATCTCTGTGGTAACAGAGAATCCTGCTTTACGAGGATGTTTGCAGTAAAACATGAAGAGGTGCAAATGTTTCATTAAGCATTTAGGTCCTTGAATTATAAAAAGCAAATCAGTGACTAATTCTTTACTTTTTATTTCGATCTGGAGCTTTTTTAGTCAGTAAGAGTAAAAAGCCTCAATATTCCCCTGATTAATAGTTAATTTGGTGTGTAAAAATAATAAAATGTCAAAAGAAATCCTAAACAGCACATTGAATTTGAAGAGTTTTCATATATAAATAAAAATAAAAAGCCTAAAAAGATTTTTTTGCTTTCCTTGTAAACACGTTTGTTTATTTGAATGTGTGTTAGATACATTTAAAGCCTTCAGAAGACGAGCTTCTCTAACGATCACACAGAAACGGTTGCTAAATGCATGCATGGGTACGTTTCTGCGATGCAGATGAATGCATTATGAGTCATTACAGTAATTGTCCTTTATGCATCTTAAGATGCTTTTAAAACATTTTCACCTAGCTGAGCAGTTTCCATGTAGCTGCAGGCTCACATATAATTTAACCCAACCCACAATTGTGTTGAATAGTGTAATTCTGCCATGGGTGAGTTCTGTAAGTGAGCTATTGTTTCACTTTTGTGGGTGTGTGCTGTTTAAAGAGCTGTCGATGACAAAAGACATCTACATTAAAAAGGATTAAAACGTGTAAATGCTGTCTGCTGCAGAGCAGTCACCTCCTGGAGTGTTTTTGTGTTGGGATGTCTGTAATAAACAACCGTCCAGTCCAGTTATGACCTGAAAGTGTGGTGACTTTAGGACTTAAACTCTGTGTTTATCCACAGATCAAGTTTGGAAAAGGAGAATGGGTAGTGGGCTCGGTGCAGTACGAGAAGAAGGATGATTTGTCTTTCTACATCATCATCCCTGCCGTTATCGTACCCATGCTGCTCATCATCATTATATCTATCTACTGCTACAGGTGAATGAAGCCCGCTCAGGGAAACGATTCATCAGACGTTCTGGTTTAGAAATGAGCTGGATAGTTCTGAAATAGAACGAGATTACAAATGAAATGTCTTTATTTCAGCTGTGTGTTTGCTTGTGTCTGTGCAGGAGAAAGAGTCAACAGGCAGAAAGGGAGTACGAGAAGGTGAAACACCAGCTGGACAACCTGGAGGAAAGTGTTCGAGAGCGCTGCAAGAAAGAATTCACAGGTAACTACAGAAGTTTGAGGAGCAGATTTGCAAAAACAACAACAGAAAAGTTTTTAATTTAAAGAAGAATAAGAGACAATTTACTTGTTGCTATCTCACAGACTTGATGATCGAGATGGAGGACCACACCAACGATGTGAGCGAGGGACGAATCCCATTTTTGGACTACAAGACCTACACCGACAGGGTTTTCTTCCTGCCCTCTAAGGACGGTGCGAATGACGTGATGATCACCGGGAAGCTGGACATCCCAGAGGCTCGAAGGGCCATGGTGACGCAGGCGCTCAACCAGTTCTCCAACCTTTTGAACTCCAAGACCTTCCTCATTAATGTAACTATTTAACATGTCATGTTTTCTCTACTCTCACAGTCTGAAAGAGTGTTTTATATGTTTTTGCTCTAAAATCATTTTGTTTCTGCTACTGTCTGTCTAGATTTCTAGACTAGACTATTACCCTTAGCTACTTGAATAAATGGCTATTTAAGTGGTGAAACTTCTGTTTAATATCCACTAAAGGAGTTTGTTTAGTTCTATAGAGCGTTGTTTCTGAAACTTTTAAAGTCTCATGTTCTAGTTTGAGGGGTACATGATCAGAAGTGCAGCACAGACGGAGATGTGTGAAGATTCGTATTAATCCAGTAACGTTGGCACAGAAACGGTCTCTGAGGTGTTAACTGCGTGCGTGGGGGTGATTCTTCTCCCACTAATTGGTCTCATTTCTGAGCCACAATGTTTTACAGGGCAGAACCAAAATTACCTTGATAATTATAATTTTCAGTAGCGTTAGTCATTTGATAATTTAAAAGCACATTATGCTGGATTTGCTCTTGTATGTGTGAGAGCTTCATCGTGATGAATAATTCAGCTCATCATTGGCCTGATTTTGTGTGTGTGTGTGTGTTGTGCTGTTTTTGTAGTTTATCCGCACCCTGGAGCGCAGTCATGACTTCAATGCCAGGGCCAAGGTGTACTTTGCCTCCCTGCTGACGGTGGCTCTGCACGGGAAGCTGGAATACTACACGGACATTATGAGAACCCTGCTGCTGGAGCTGATGGAGGAGTACGTCCAGAGCAAGAACCCCAAACTGATGCTGCGCAGGTGAGTGCAGAAACTGATCTAGTAAATGATCTGTTGTTTCTTAGAAATTCGGTTTAAGTTTTAAGGTGTTTGTGTGAGTTTGATGGAGACACACGCGTAAAATATCCTTTTTATTTTTTGCAAGGTTATTTAACACAATGTCTGCTAAAGAGGAAATCCTGGCGATTGTGGGCATCACTTATCCACTAAGCCATCTGAAGGTGTTTGGTTTTTCCTTTAAAGCCCCGTCAAACATCAGATAGCGTTATTTGGAAATTTTGCACAAAGTTTTATGTTTCTAAATTGATCAGGAAACTTTGTTTTCCACAGATTGTTAAATGTCCTCCTTCTGAAGCTCTATAATGAATCTCCCCCATTTTTAAACTCTGGCACTGATCTTCTCAGCCAGTCGAGGCGGACTGGGAATCGGTTCAACGTGCAGCGGACTGTTTCATTCTGTTGCCATGTTTCCTGTTGAATCTTGCATCGACTACTGTGGTCCGCTGTGGAAAACCAGGCTGCTGCACAATCTATTCCAGTCCTCCTCCTTCTGTTTGTCCTTCTGTTTTTCTCTTTTCGTTTTCTTTTTTCAATTTTCATTGAAGTCCACAACAATCTGCTGGATAATTTAGCCTTTTCTCGTGTGGCGTTCCTTCTTCTCAGTTAAATAAATAAATAGAAATGTGATCTTTTATGACCTTGATTAAATGTTCATCTTAAAGCCATATGCAAATTTTTCATATTTTTAAATCATTTTCTTGAGCCAGTATGTGCTAAAATGACCCTTTACAGGGTTAATGAAATGTCACTCAGACCCTCACCGCCCTCTGTGGCCAGAATACACACTTGCAACTTCAGAGTGCCGGTCCAGTTTCTGTTGGACTTAGAAAACGGAGCTGACATGCCTGGCGCTGCAGTCTGCTTCCTGCACGTTTCCTGCATGTTTTAGATCATGAACACAGCTGATTTGTTTAATTTAGTGATGAACCGCTCCTGTAGACACTAATGAAGGCTGAGGAGACATTTCAGCAGTTAGATTAAGGTGTTAAAAAGGCTAACGCACAGCGAGGAGATAAGTTTCACTTTCTCTTTCATTAACAAACACTAGGGGGTGCTAAAAGCAAGCCAAAACTGACTAGCTTCCCTTTAACCTTCTAATAACTAAATAATTATGCATAACAAAGCAAAGTAAAATCACGTTACACTTTTCTATATTCTGACATTTTGCAAGATTTTCTTTTGCAAATCCAACAGTCTTTAAAACTATTTAACATCCTGAGATGAACGCAGCAGTAGTTGTACTAAACGAAGCTGAAAGTGCAGCACTCTGAGCATGACCTCTTTTTTTGTTGTGCTGTAATGATCATGTCACTGTCACATCCTTCGCTGACTGCTTCCTCCCCTCCCTCAGCTCAACCCGTTTATTTGGACAGGACATTCACTCATCACTCCTGAGGCTGGGTCGTGTGATCTGAACTATCTGCTGTGCTTAGGCAGGCTGTGACTAGCTGTAATGCAGGCTCACATCTTAATTATTCCCCAGTAGAGAAGCTCATTATGTTGATTAGGTCTTTGTGCAAACACAGGCCCAGTTAAATTGGAGACATCTAATTAGGAGAGCCATGAGTTAATAACAGGTGTCACACCAGTCCATCAAGTGACCGCTGACAGGAGATTTGGATGAAAACTTCTTGATGCAGAATTGTTGTGCAGCAAACACTGATTTGTTGTAATAATTTCAAACACAAATAACACAAACTTTAAGACATTAAAAAAATCTTTACTTTTATAAATGTGTTGTTCTCAATAAAGCAACTTTTGTGTCTGACCTTTTGACAAATCAAGGTCATCATTAGTCAAAATATATTGTTTTAATCCATAATAAGTATATTTATGCCAAAGTCATTGTTATTAAAGAGGTAATTCACTGAGAAATATTCTGGTGAAGATTCTGAGTCATCTAGGTCATGGTAATCGAAATGGTTTCAAACCCCTTTGGATTCAGAGAGAAACCATTTTTGACTTATTATTTTTGAAAATTATCAGTCAATCTGAGTTTTTCATGCAGGCTGAACATGAAAATAGTCTCCTACACCTATCTCCTGCATTAGCTTCTGATAGAATATAGACGGGGAAATTCTAGAAAGTGAAAAGCCTGACAGATCTACGTCACACTGTCACTTATCTTTCATTGGTTTAGCGTCCAGGAAACAGCAGAGAACTTATTGGCTAGTAGAAGCTAACCATTAGCATTAGCAACTCCACCACACAGCAGAACTCCTTCAGGCTTGTGTTTTTTTATTTGTGGAGATAAAACATCAACGTTGGAGATAAAACATCAACGTTGCAGAGCAAACAGAGTCAGTGGTAGAGTCGTGTTGCTGTTAGCCAATCAGAGGAGAGATGTCCAAATATCAGGAAATAAGAGTCCAAATCCTGTCATCTGAAGCTACTTTCTCCTCCAGCTGAATTCTTCATGCTGAAACAGGTGCACCGGAGCTTTTTTCCCCCAGAGTACGACTTACAAGGCTTTCATTCCTACTAGAGACCACTGCAAATGTATTAAAAATGAGTTAAGGACCTCTTTAAGGTTAATTATTTTCCTGATAGCATATTTTCACCCTCATACACTGACATTTCAGTTATTGATTTGCAGTTTTCTTTTGTTCATGGTTCCATGATAACGGGGAGGAAAGTAGAAGTCAGATGTTACAAATAAAATCTAAAGTGTCATTTTTATCATGTTAACGTCACACTGCTGCAGAGGAACGGCTGGAGTCAGATTATCTACCCGTGTTATGAAAACACACTTCCCTCTGACGACGCTAATGACGATTAAGAATTACAATAAAGATTGTTCTACTTGTTCTGGGATTAAATCAGATTAAATCCAGAAATTATGGATTGTTCAGCTTCCATTTTTGAGTGCCTTGTTTAACTGTCCAGAGAAAGGGAATTTAAGTGTCATATCCATCATCAAATATTTTTCATGAGGTTTCTTCACTATTACTAAAATTAAATATTTTATTAAATGTTTTATATTAAAAGCTGCTCATCTAATTTGTGTTTCAGATCAGAGACAGTTGTGGAAAGGATGCTGTGTAACTGGATGTCCATCTGCCTTTACCAGTTTTTGAAGGTAACTCGAGTTTTAGTATTTCTAAATGTACTCAAGTCAGTCTGCAGTGTTGGAGAGAAAAACAAACCTGCACAAAAAAAGCAAGAAAACAGCTGAAATAACTTTTAACAGCTGATCGTTTCACTCTTACTGCTTGGCTTTAATTATATTGAAGTACAGGAACTCTACTAGAAAAAAATGTAAACATAAAAGAGCAACACCTGGTGCCAAGTAGGTGGGAGGAGACGAGGACCGCTTAGCAGTTGTTTCAAAGATCTGTGCAAATTTAACAAGGAAATAAAATGTGTTGCAGCTACATTAAACACAAAGTGATAATTTTCATGGAAAAACATAATCGAAGACTATAATTGAAATGATGGATTATTTTTAAAGGTTTAATAAATGCATGGCAGCTAAGAAACTGAGATAAATACATTTTCAATGAAATTGCAAAAAAATTCATAGATACTATTTTTGATTTATAATTTCTGTAATTAAGTCATTTTTTTATCTCATGTCAAAGAAAAATCAGTACAACGAGGTTTTGATTTGTTTATCTAATAAAGTAAAACAAATGGAACACATGACACCATGTTACATAGATCTCCATAGTCTGGTGCTTTAGCAGCACAAACTTTATTCTTAGATTTATCCCAGCGACAAAAGTTCTGGACAACTTTTTTAAATCATCTGCATAAAGACACGTTTGGCACTAAAAAAAAGTTGCTTCATTTCTGGATCGCCTTGTCTCTCTTCAGTGCTCCGATAGAAGATGTGAAATTATTTATCCTTTCAGCTGTTTATCACAACAATTAGCTTCCTGGCAACATCAGAGATGAGTTTTAAATTGCTTTGTGTCTCCGTGTGTGTATTCCTGTGTGCTTGTGTGTGTGTTCATGCTCTGTAGGACTCCGCAGGCGAGCCCTTGTACAAACTGTTTCGAGCCATCAAGCACCAGATTGAAAAGGGGCCCGTAGACGTGAGAGTGAAGAAAGCCAAATACACCCTGAACGACACCGGCCTGTTGGGCGACGATGTGGAGTACTCCATCTTGGTGAGATGGACGCACATGAGAAACGTCCCTCAATGTTGTTTGGTGCAAGATGGGCAACAGGAACATGCACATATGTTCTCTATGTTGTTACCATGGTAACCACACACAGGGAAAAAAAACCTTGAGGCGACTGCCTGCTTTTGTGTGACATTCATTTTCAAGTGTCAGTGTTTTCGACACAAAAACGACTCAGGCGACACGTTCCAATATAGCAGCGAGACGCGGGGCCCGGGTGAACGCACGACAAGTCAGGGCGAGAATAAAGCAGGAGTCACCTCTACAACCGCCCCTCGACCTCACCGCCTGCACACGCTCTACATCCATTTGGGCACCTTACAGGAGTCAGGGAAAAGCGTGCGCCTTTCATTTTGGTGCTGTGTTTCAATAATGGAAGCTAATCCGAACACAGCTGTTTTCTGTTAAAGTCAGCACAAACAAAAAGACCCATGGGTAATGGCGTTGTCGAGGACAATTATCAAATTAGGCTGAATTACATGTCTCCTGTAGTGATGGATCGCCTTCTGTGATTAAATTACACAGAGGGGAAAAAATACATAACAGACTGGGTTTCACAAGCAAACACTGTGTGCTGCTGGCTTTATTCACAGTGTGAGCTCCATATTTACTTCAAATGTAGATGAGCTCATGAGACTGCTGTTGGGATGAGTTTTTTACTGTTGAGTGGTCAGTTAAATGTGACACGGCTGACTGAGTGTGGGAGGTGAGGCAGGTCTGAGGTTCCTCCTGCTGAACCTTGGTCATTAGCTCGCCAAGGTGACAGGTCTCATGTCAGGTGTCAGTGCAGCATATGTGTGCGTTTGCCCAGTTGCCATAACAACAGCATCCCAACAGAGCTCAGCATGCACTGATGGCTGCCTGCTCTAGACAGGTGAAAATGTTTCTGCATGGTTTTAATGTGAGCAACAGTTGCACACGTCTTCTCCACATAGCACCAATTTGTTTATGTTTGTTTGTTTGGTTGGTTGTCAGACCCTGCAAGTGCTGGTTCAAGGCGAGGGGCCAGATGTGACTCCTGTCAAGGTGCTGAACTGTGACACCATCTCACAGGTGAAGGAGAAGATCATCGAGCAAGTGTACAGAAACGTACCGTACTCCCAGAGGCCCAAGGTGGACAGCGTCACCCTGGGTGAGTACAGGCGAGAGAGGGCGAGAACTCTGACAATAGTGAGGAAGGATGACACGTAGGATCAGAAATAATTCATATAACTGTGTGTGTGTATTTTTTTATCTTATATTTATTTATGTTTCTATCATAAACTAATTTTAAGATGTAAACAAAAGTGATATAAAGTTAACAGAACGGTACAGCAGACAAAAATAATAAAGCAAGATGAACATTCAATGTTGAATTTAATATTAGGGATAAAAAATAAAGATAAAAACAAGAAAATATGGTTTAGTGAGGTAAATTAAAAAATATAGATGTAAAAATGTAAATATTATAGTTTTTGTTTTTTATTCAATGAATTTAAAAGTAAAAACACTGGTTAGTTTTCATGTCATTTGCAGGTAATTGGTTCTTAAAGCCATACTATGCAACTTTTTCATATTTTTAAATCATTTTCTTGAGCCAGTATGTGCTAAAATGACCCTTTACAGAATACTGCATTTGCAACTTCAGAGTGCCGGTTTAGTCTTTGTTGGACTTACCTGGTGCTGCAGTCTGCTTCCAGCATGTTTCCTGCATGTTTCAGATCGTGAACACAGCTGATTTGTTTGATTTAGTGATGAACCGCTCCTGTAGACACTAATGAAGGCTGAGGAGACGTTTCAGCAGTTAGATTAAGGTGTTAAAAGAAGAACTCACAGTGAGGAGATAAACTTTACTTTTGCTTTCGCTAACGAACACTAGCGGGTGCTAAAAACAAGCCAAAACTGCCAAGTGTTCCTTTAAAAATAATGTTATAATTGCAGATTTGGCCAATCTTATGGTTAAGTTATTGACTAATTATTCAGCCACTACATCTAATCAACATTAGAAAACACAAAATGGCTTTAACTGTATTATTTGCACTAATATTTAATGTGTTATAGCAGAAATACATCCCCAACAAATATTGCAAGCACTAACAAATTGCATGAGATCTTGCAATATTGCATGAAATAATCTTATTTTCAAGACTTGACCAAAACATTTAAAACCAGGATTATCTTATATTAAAAGTCCAACTTAAAAAGCAACAGGCGGCGTGTTTTCCTGCAAGTCAAGTTAGGCTTTAATCATGTGAGCTTCCTAAACTGTTGCTGCTTCTCTAACCTATTTGTGTGAAAAAATCAAAACAGGAATTTTTATTAATGTTTAAAAAAAGTTATTCATTGTCAGCAACATGAAGAAGTCCTTAATCTCCTCAGAAAGATTTGCTCTGCGCTGTAGTCGTAAACCTTGGGGACTGACTTGAAAGACCAAAGCTCTACAGACATTTTCTAACATCAAAGCTCTTTTTTATTCCCATCACGCTGAAGATCTCATTTTCTTTACACATTTTAGATGGAAGAGATTCATCTTTGTTCATGGTGAAAAATACATTTAAAAAACCCTCTCCCGTATATTTGGTGGTACTTGCAAATGAATCACACAGTATGTCACATGTGGTGTTGGACTCAAGTCTGCAGTTATGCAGAAAACGCTGGAGCACAAATCACAGCTTGGAGTAAAACTTAAATTATTCATGAAATAGGGATGTGTCACTTCTTCACTGTCTTTAAATCCCAGGAGAAGGCTGGTCACAAAGCAGGATGAATATCTGAACTTGTTTAAAATGACATTATTACTCATGGTGTCTGTGACCCATTGTGGTCTAATGTCTGGATAAACTCATAAAACAGCTCTGATATGGTGACGCTTTGCCAGCATCGCGCTGAGGTTTTTGTTCTCTTCCTGCCTTTGCAGAGTGGCGCCCCGGCTCAACGGGGCAGATTTTATCAGATCTGGACTTGACCTCCCAGAAAGAAGGCAGGTGGAGGCGCATCAACACTCTGGCACACTACAACGTGAGTAACTGACAAGATGTGTTGTTGGAATTATACAAAATGGATCTTAAGAAGAAAAAAGGAAAAGAGACCTGCCTACTGTGGATTTCCCTGTTTCCCTTGAATACATAGCCCTCATTGAGTTGTTATTGTTTTGTATTTATTCTCACAAAACTGTAAAAAGCTTAAATTCAGGACCGTTTACCATTCTCACATTTAAAGACATCAATAAAAAATGTTTCTCGAGATGAAAAATCATATAAAATAATATTTGTTTAAGCCACAAATTTAAACTTGATTTTGTTTATGCAAGGAAATTATTATAGCAGCGTTTCTTTACAACACACTAATCCTTATGCACCAATCCTAGATAAGTGTCCTGAGTGCATTAGTAGACCCTTAAAAATCCCTATAAGTCAAATAAAACGTGTTTGTGGCAAGGACATTTCTTCTCTTTCTCCTGCTTACGACCCAACATAGCATTCAGTTGCAAATGTAATGTAAAAATTATGCAACAGTGAATGTGACCCTACTCATGTATTCATATTTATATCCACTCTGACTGCAAAACCTTGTTTTAGACCATGTTTGGTATGCCGTGTAGATGGTAGCAGTGTGTGTGGCATGTTCTGAAGGATAATACTAAAAGTAGCTAAAATGGCACTCAGGTTTGGAGTTAGTTGTGATCCATCAATCAGTTTTGGTTTTTCCTTCAACTTTCCTTCTGTTAAGCCTTAAAGGGGTATTCCACTCATTCTGGGGTGTGTTTTTATGTAAAAGTAATAAATAAGTACTATCTCACCTGTTGTAGCGTTCTAAACAGCTTCTGTTTGGATATTCTAGGACTGATGAGCTAACTACTAGTCTGTATTGTTGGTTACTCAAAACTGCTCCAATCTCTTAAATTTCATAACACAAACAGCTCTGAGGCTGACAAACAGGTTCGATCTGCTCACAAAATAACCAGCAGAAGCATTCCTTTTCTAGAGCTAAGAGGCCTTGAAGTCCAGACAGCAAGGCAAAGCAATTCTCCACCTGTACAACAGAGGGCGTAGTGCTTTCTGGGGGTATCCTGCCACCATTGCAGTCACATCTCTGGTCAACGATGGTGTATTGTGTGTTCATGTTGTGTTTATGTATTTCAGAGACTTTTTAACAGAAACATTTGTCCCTCATTCTCCACCTCTTCATGTGATCGCCACCTCGAAACCCACGTTTTACGTCATTTTCTTCCACGAATAAAACGTTTGCTACGTATCCTTCTGTCACGGGTCTATAAACATTCATATCGTTGGATGTTTTCAGCGAAACGTACTTCCATCTGCCGCTAGATGTCTTCAGCACTCTTTATTTTATTGAAGGAGGGAACGGTGGTGGTGGTGTTGACTAATTTAAATGAAGCAGCGACCAATCATTTTCGACGGACAGTTAAAAAATTTCCACCACCCTCTGAGGGCCTGCCCCTGAGCCCTTGCGTGTCTCCGTACCCACGCAGAGAAGTAGAAATCAGGCTTAAGGCTTCTTTCCTGAGGCTGTGAGGCTCATGACCTCATTACTCATTCACTTTTCTCACCACATTTTAATTTTACATATTTTTTAACAACAGATTTTTATTTAACACAAAAAGACACATTTTGTTTTCTCTTGTTTTAACAGGTTTTTGAATGATAATTACATGAACCTGAGTTCTGCCCTTGGGTAACTTATCATATTATTATAAATAACACCACCAGCAGAGACATCTAGCACTTCCTGTGCATCCAGAGATAAATCAAGTCTTGGAGGAATTTCTCAATAATTCTTCCAAAATAACCGTGTTATTAAAAAATGAAAGCAGTATAAATGTTTATAAAATAATGTTTGCATTTAGGACATTGTAGCTAGAACTAGCTGTTAGCTTATCAGTCTTGTTGGACATAAATGCTGCTTCTGCTACCAGAGGTGAATCTAGAAGCTATGGAAACACATCAAAGTGGCTTAAAATCCCTTTGAATACTTAGCACATAACATTTAACAGAAACAATGATTATTATTTTTACCTTACTCATCTTCCTCCCTTCCTTTTGCCACATCTTACTTCAAACTTGTCTCAATGACAACTGAATGCCACTAACTCTTCTTGCCACGGTATTGATTCTCAGAAAATAAAGGTCACTCAACAATATCCCCTACTTGTCCTGCTTAAATCTTCCTTTTTCAAAGCAACGTGGCCTCTTTGATCCACCCTGTTATTGTCCCTCAGTTGTACTTACCCCACCACCTCTCCACCATAGATTCCCTGAGTAGGTCAGGTTAGTGCTAATCAGAGTATTTGTGGGGTAAATAACGAGATGATACAATAGAAACTGGCCTGAGTAAAGACCTCCTGTCCGTGTCTACTCAGCCTTATTGATTAGAAATTAGTTCTAAGGTGGTGCCGACCTGAGCTGCAGCGCGCACCTATAAAATTCAAAGATTTCGGGTTTCCATGTGTTCTGTTTTAATTAAAAACTTTTTCTGCATTGCAGGTGCGGGATAACGCCACGCTAGTTCTGTCCCGAGTGGTTCACACGCAGCAGCACTACGACCAGAACCATGAAAATCACGAAGAGCGTACGTGTCTCTCAGCTCAAACGCAAGCCTTTGTTTTGTTTCCTCTGGGCTTTTCAAAATATTCCCTCTCTTATTAAATATGCTAATGCATGTTGTTTTATGTATTTTACATTTTTAGATTCTAAATTGGATGCATTTCGTTCTAATCCCTTTCATATACGTTGCAGACGAGTTGATTATTTAGCATCTCTTTTAACAAACATGCCTCCCATTTTTAGTCATGTAAATGTGTTTTGTAAGGATGTGCATGAATACATAAGAACCAGAAAGTTGAAAGTGTTTTCATCCACCCCTCCACAGGAAACGCTCTGCTGGAAGATGATAAAGTGTTCCACTTGGTGAGGCCAGCAGATGAACTGGATGAGATCAAATGTAAACGAGGAAGCATAAAGGACAAGTCCATGACCAAAGCCATTACAGAAATCTACCTGACACGACTTCTTTCTGTAAAGGTAAATTCACCCACATATTTGCATTTTTAATGAGTGCAATAATTTTAGGGTTTTGTCTTTGGAATGAGCTTTAAACCAACATAAACCTGTATTTTTAAGCACAAACAGCTTTAGTTCTGGGTTTTGGTGTTGCTGGCTGTTCCCTCTCTCTCACCATCCTAACATTAAATTTTGGGCCCTTCAGGGAACACTCCAGCAGTTTGTGGATGACTTTTTCCGCAGTGTGCTGTGCTCCGGGGCTGTGGTCCCAGCAGCAGTCAAATATTTCTTTGACTTTCTGGATGAGCAAGCACTGAAACACTGTGTGGATGAGGAGACCATCCATATCTGGAAGACTAATAGGTAAGAACTTGTGCAGTTATTGTCAGACTAGATGCTTTACTAATCCCACAATGTAAGAAAACATCCAAGACAATAAAAAGTTATACATTTATATTTTCAGAAAAAAAAATACAATCTGGGAAATCATTGGCTGTAACCTAACAATTTAGCTTCTGGGAAGCATCGCCAGCTTTTTGATGCTTCATGCTGCCAGCAGAAACCTGACAGATAACAGATATCTGAGTTTCTTCCTGCTGCTCAATGCTTGAATGCAGAGAAACATAAAGTCAGATGATAATATATTGTTATGAGATTTTATTTCAGCGGTTGCCTTTTTTCAGTTTGATCCTGTTGTATGTTGGTTTATTTTCAGGCATAAGCCAGGCAGGAATGACCCATCATGTTTGATAACAAACAGATGAAAAACTGTAAAACCTACAGACCCAAAGGTCTCCTCTTTCCTACAGAATCTGCAAATATAGAAGCTGTGTAACGATTTCTCTCTTGTTTAATCATAAGAGAATGACAAACAATAATAGTTTATAGATATTGTAGCAAAGGGTCTGATACCCTAAACTAGAGATCAACCAATATGGGTTTTTCTATTGATGATACCGATATGTAGAAGCCACCACGGTCAGCCGATGTGCTGCCGATTTTTATCTATATATGTTTTACATCTTGTTTGCTTCTCAAAATTTCCCACTATAACATCGGTGGATGCACATTTCTGAACCCAAACCTCAGTTTTTGAACATAGAATTGAACCTACTGTTAATCTTAATTTTGTCACTGCTCAGTATTAAAATCAAAGTTATCAAACAAATCAATAAGCTGACCAAGTATTTAAAAAACAAAGTGGGTGAATAAAAAGGAATGTCATCTGACAATAACGGCATACTATGCAACTTTTTCACATTTTGAAATCATTTTCTTGAGCCAGTATGTGCTAAAATGAACCTTTAAAGTTAAAGTCCCAAGTCATCATCACACACTGGTGAAATTACATCTCTGCATTTGACCCATTCCCGTAGGGAGTGGTGAGCTGCAGCTGTGGCCGCGCTCGGGAACTATTTGGTGGTTTAACCCCCCAATCCAACCCCTTAGTGCTGAGTGTCAAGCGAGGAGGCATTGGGTCCCATTTTTTCAGTTATTTGGTATGGCCCATCTGGGATTCGAACCCCAATCTCCCAGTCCCGGGGTGGACACTCATACCACTAGGCCACCGGAGCTGCTACAGGGTTAATGAAATGTCACTCAGACCCCACTCTCTGTGGGCAGAATACCGTACTTGCAACTTCAGAGTGGCGGGCTGCAACCTGTGGACTTTTTTATTTGCTTACATACCTGGCGCTGCAGTCTGCTTCCAGCATGTTTCCTGCATGTTTTAGATCATGAACACAGCTGATTTGTTTGATTTAGTGATGAACCGCTCCTGTAGAAACTAATGAAGGCTGAGGAGACATTTCAGCAGTTAGATTAAGGCCAATAATGATAACCAACCAGTCCAGAAATCACTTTGTTCTAAGTTAATTTACTATTATACAGTTGTTTCATTTGTATTAATGTTATTTTAGTTAAAAGGGGCAGATAACATAAGTTTTCTTCTTTCTGTCCCCTTTTCATTCTGGTTTTAGTAATTTAGTTTTGTATATTGATGTATATATAATATTTTGTATATTGATTTTAATGTGCATAAATGAAATAAAGTTTGGGAAAAAAAAGTGTTAAAAAGATGAACGCACAGCGAGGAGATAAGTTTCACTTTTGCTTTGACCACAGATAATTAATAAGACACTAGGGGGTGCTAAAAGCAAGTAAAACTGCCAATCGTTCCTTTAAATTTGTACAGCAGTTATTAAGCATGTGTTTTCCAGGAATGTAAATGTGAATTTAAATCAAATTTGGCAGCAGCACCGGGCTGCCCGCAGATGTGCACGTCTATAAATCAGCTTTACTAAAAAGGAATATCGACAGATGCAGATACATAAAAAATTGTAAATATCACTTGACCATAATATCACTGTTTTCCTACCTGGAGAAGTGGTTTTCCTCCTACCAGAATCTCTTCAAAACACTCTAAATGTTCTGTTCAGAACCCATATCCCTAAATGTTTGCTTTTGATTTTCTGCTGGGTCTGCAGGAACCTGTCAGCTTACAGTCACACTAGTACATGCTACCCACGCATTAATTGTACACAACTATTTCATGCTGTTTCTCAATGAATGGCACCAACAATCCACCACATTATCATTGAATGTCAGGAACACCGCCCATTCTGACTCAATCTCCCAATCCTCCCTTAGTATCCTGGAAAGGCTCTGCTGCAGCCGGGAGTTGAGGATCTCCTGGGCTTTGCCCAGTGTTTCACACCTGTCTGACACTTAGAACAGAATGCCTCCAGACAGAGATCAGCTTAAGCTTCACTCATCCCCAACATGTCTGCGATATACAGCTGTGTTCCTTCCAGAACAATTTACAAGAAAACACTCCCGAAGGTTTGGATTTGCTGAACTGTTGTTGACGATATGAGAAAGGCACAGGGAAGCCCCCTTGTACCATCCACCAGGGAAAACCCTGGTGTTTAGGTGTAGAGATGGGGAACCACAACCAGGAACTATAAAACAATCTTGCTGTCTGTGATCAACTAACTCTCCAAGAAATAAAACTTATCCAAGAAAGAGCTGAATACAAATATACAAATCCAGCTTACTTAGTTTGCATTTGCAATCTCCGTGCTCCCATGTGGCATTTAAGTGCATAAATTAGTGTCACGTCGGCTCAGGCTCAAGCATACAAGACGACGTGTTGCATGTAGATGCCGGTGATTGACGCAAGCCTGGCAAGAGAGCACCCACACAAGGACAGGAGATGAGCGATTTAATTACTTACTACACTCCACACCACATTCTGCATCCACCCATTCTGCTTATCACATCAACTGAGGGGCCATGTTTTAAATATGAATGTGTGTATGAAGCATAACAACAAACAAACATGGAAATTACATCCCATGCTAAATTAATTCTGTGATTATAGCAAAACAGCTATTTTTATGCTTCTATTGTATTCTCACCACAGCCCTCCCAGAAGATATTACCAAACCAGTATGAATTCTACCCTGTGTGTGTTTTCCGTCCCAGATGGGGGGACGTTCACAGCGATCAGGGAAACTGCAGTATTTTTGATGTTTTTGTGAATCCGTGAGCCGATATGAGGCTTGTGTTTTACTGTTCAGGAGGGAAATTAGCACAGGAACTGGAGCGTTACATTATGTAGTCTGTTCTTTACATCGCTAGGCTGCTCAGGAACTTGAAGGGTCAAAGTTTTGGAGCTACTTGAGCATTTTTTAATCTGTTCGTTAGCATAAATGAGCATCATTCTCTTATTTTGTGCAGAAAATATTCCTAAAGGTTTATTTCTTTTATTTTTAAACTGTGTTTTTGTGCAGACGTGCTTGATAAGAAAAACTAATAAAAATTGACGGTGGAAGATCTTGGTCTGAATAAACTGACGCCTACAAGAAAGGCTTTTCTCCATCCCTGTTATTACCTCATAGTGCACTCAATTGCACCTCTGGCGAGTGCTGTTTCACTTGTCCTAAGTGAATTTGCCGATGTAATGGCTCGATTTTCTTCACATTCCCAAGCAGTGATGGTGACAATAATTGTGATTTGTTGCCTCCCCTTCTTCACCACGCAGCCTGCCTCTGAGATTCTGGGTGAACATCCTCAAGAACCCTCACTTCATCTTCGATGTCCACGTGTCCGAAGTGGTGGACGCATCGCTGTCCGTCATTGCCCAGACCTTCATGGATGCTTGCACCAAGAGCGAGCACAAACTCAGTCGGGTGAGCGGAGGCGGGGGGACGGGTGGGGGAGTGGGGTGAAAATGGAAGCTGGATAAAGAGGTGGACTGATTTAGAGCTAAGAGAGGACTGTCGTAGGTCAGTTAATCAAAAATGTTTTAATCTTGTTCTGCAGGACTCTCCAAGTAACAAATTACTCTATGCAAAGGAGATCTCCACCTATAAGAAGATGGTGGACGAGTAAGTACTAACTTCCCTGTTTTTATAAAGTTTTAAATCCTCCTGATTCTTTTAATAAGAGTTTTGTGTGTGTGTGTGTGTGTGTGTGTGTGTGTGTGTGTTTGTGTTTGTGTTTGTGTGTGTGTGTGTGTGCACGCGTGTGTGTGTGTGCAGCTACTACAAGGGCGTCAGGCAGATGGTCCCCGTCAGTGATCAGGACATGAACACTCATTTGGCGGAAGTGTCACGGGTGAGAAACACAGCTGTCATTTTCTTTACCGTATGGTTGACCTTGCTGTTGACGCTATGGTCTTTCCGGTTTTAGCTCAGAGTGTTACGGTGGCTCTAACGGTCACCACCCTAACCATGTGTGGAGTAAATATGGTAAAACTACACTGACCAAGTCATTTATGGACCCTGTTCAAATATAGCAATTAATGCTTGTTTAGCCGTGCTGCAATGGGCAATAATAAGATATTTGGTCCCAAACTGGGAGTTTAGTATAGTTATAAACCACAGAAGGGATGTAGAGGTACATAATGTGTGTTTTGTTGTTATTTTTGCTGCTGATGAGTAAAAAGAACCCAGAAATGAAGGGATCTGTTGTGCATCAGGACGGCTACTCCACGTCAGATTTTAATTGAAAAAAATTGAAAACACGCTTTGCAACTTTCTGTTAGTTAAGCCAAATAAATGAATGTTTTAACCAAAAGATAAACAACAATAATAATAATAACAATGATGATGAATACTTGGAAAGATTTGCTTTCTTAACACTTAACTCTGGGCTTCAGGGGGAAACTAAACTCAGGTGTTTCTTTAGTTTTTGATCTACTTTTTGAAATCTCTAACTTTAAATTGTTGTTTATGTTCTGCAGTCTCACACAGACAAACTGAACACACAAGTGGCTCTCCATCAGCTTTACCAGTATGCCAGCAAATACTACGACGGGGTAAGAGGCTGCTCTCTTTCCCTCCTATCTCACCCAAAAGAGTCTATTCCACTGTATGCACTACTGCCCACTATATTTCATTTTTCTCCCCCCTTCACCCTCGATATGCCAGAAAAGAGATTGTGTGAAATTTTAATTGAAAGCATTTCTGTGGGATGTGAATTGGAAAATTGCTCTGGGAATTGATTTTTAAAAGTCCATTGTGCGTTGCCACTTGAGGTCATGAAAAAAGGGGGATAAACAAAACCTAATGAACAAGTTGGATAAACAAATGAGGCTGTCAGTCTCCCATAAGTGTTGCTCACCAACAACAGCTTACATGCTGTGACTGTTGATATCAAGTAACACCAGTCTTCCCAACCCCTTAACCCCCGTTTTAGTTTTACTATTCCATCATTACCCTTCCACGGTCCTTCATTCCCTTCCTTTCCTCACCCCTCCTCCTCTGATATTTCCAACTTCCCTGTCGATCATTCCAACGGCTGTCCTTCGATCCTCCTTTCAGATCATCGCCTCCCTGGATGAGGATCCGGCTGCCCAGAGTAAACAGCTGACCCTGAGGCTGCAGCAGATTGCAACTGCCCTGGAAAACAAAGTGACTGATCTCTAACCCGACGAGGCAAACGAGGGAAGGAGGAGGAATGGAGGGATTTCACCAGTGACTACAGGGGCTTATTTCTTATTATCTGTGCATAAATAATGGAAATAAGAAATCTGAGAGGGGACTCATTTACGTGTGTGCGGCTCGGCCCTGAAGCAACTTTTTGATCTGTGAGTGGCAGGGACTAATTAAATGCACACGGGGAGCAAATAAAAAATTAAATAAATGAGGGGAAGGAAAATGACGGGTTCCACTGTCATAGGTACGCCTTAAATCTCACTTGCCAAAACTTAAACGTCTGAGCCCTCTCTCATGCTTCACTGGGTGTTGCTCCCATAAAGCGGTGCGGCGGACCTTTCTTGGAGAATTAAGCCCCTCTGTGGAGCACTGGTATCACAGATAATCAGATGTTGAATTTCTCTCTGTGTGGAAAAGGTTTAAAGAGTTGTATGATATATTTTTTTTATTGTGCAGTCTTTATGCGGAAAGCTTTATAAGAAAAAAAATATCTTTTTAACTGGATCACTTTGTGGTGCGAACAGTGTTTTTATTAGCCTGTGTGTGTGTGTGTGTGTGTGTGTGTGTGTGTGTGTGTGTAGAACATGTGAAGAAAAAGCGTGTGATTTGTGAACGTGCGACCGTGTGGGAATGTGCGTGCACACACAGGATGCCTATTTTCAGGCGTGAGGGTGAAGGGACGCCTGCTTTTCTGTCATTTTGAATTCCCCAAACTCAGTCGAACCCCGGAGCCTGCGCTCGCCCCGAGCTTTACGTTGGAGACCAAAGGGTCCTCGCAGGGGACGCCGGTTAATCTAGCAATGTTCAGGCTCATATGTGACTGACAGGTCGCCAGTGGTTGTAGAAACATTTCAGTTGTCTGCTTTTGACGCAGATTCGCTTCGAGCTTGATTGCCACTTGTGCTTGTAGAAATCGATAATAGCACAGTCTGTCTCCCTTTATTGTACAGTGCCATGAAACATTCCACTTAAAGCTGAAGCACAGAGGGACATTTCATTTTGTTTATGAAACATTTCAGTAAATTGCTGATTTTTTTTTTCTGTAAAAGTTTTTCTTTGAAAAAGAAGCATTTTGTTTCTTCCATGGAGCCATGTTACTCGTATTAGCCCTGCAATAATAATAATAATAATAATAACAGTATCTCACGAGAGCCACAGGAAACCATCTTTACAAAGTGTTTGCCATATCGTAGCAATATGTTTAACAAAAATCCAAATTGATTTAAGAATTGCTTGTATTTATAATTTAAACTGTGTTACCTTTTTCACTGCAATGTTAAAAATAATCGTCACGACTTTTGCCTCTAAAGCTATAAAATAGCCTAATGCTGATATTAATAATCTGCCACAGAATGCAGTTGGTACTGCAGTAGTATGTTCTGAACTTACGATACTATTTCTTTCTATTATTTGTATGATTTTGGGGCGGTTGGGTGTACATAATAGCGATGAATTGAAACGTTGACATGTCAGTGTCAGAGGGTGGACAGGGTTGGAATGAGACTTTGATATTCCTTAGGCCATTAAACACCATCCCTAAATTGTAGGTCTTGCTGTTGACAGATGATTTAATTGTCCTCTCTTGTATCTGATCATGGACGCGTGTGTGTGCTTGACACAGAGCAGCAAGCTCCAGAGACCCCAGAATGTTAACGATTCCTGCCTTGGCTAGAGTGACGTTTTGCACAGACCTCGAGCCTGCCCGCCTGCCGTCTCAGCATGGCACTCCGGCATCCCGGCTAACAGCATTTGGCACTGCCCACTCAGTGCGATGCAGAGTGGCACTCTGTATAATGGAATCAGCAGGGGAGGCTTTTGATCTTAATTGCATGCCGACTGCAGACTCCATCCTTGTCTCCTCTGTTGTTTACTGGTGACTCCTTTCTTACTGACAGAGTCGATGCAAGAAGCTTCTTTCAGAGCCTTTCTTTAACCAAAAATGTGCCTTATTGAATAGGATAATACATATATATTGTTTCTAAATTATTCTGTTGGTAACCTAGGTGACTATGATGATAATAGTACTATAGACACAGCAATGTATTTGGACTTGTGATCTTATGTGTGCTGTCTAAAATGCTAGATGCCCTGCTGCAGCCAGTTGCGTGCCAATAGGCTGAAGACATTTCAGTATGATTTTGTTTACGGTTGCAGTTTCGATGTGTGCATTTCATTTGGGTGTCTTTGGTGTGTGCTTACTAGGACTTTGATGGCTAAAGCAAAAGGTCTAAATGAATAAATGTAAAAGAGTGGCCAATTGGATGTGGATTCCCCTTAGAAATGTCTGATATTCCTAAATTAGTCAAAAGGGTATCCTGATGTTCAATTGAATATAGCGCAAACCTGTTCCAATGGTGTTTTTTTTTTGCCCTGTGTTTCTAAGCTATTCTACAGTGTGTACGATAAATGACTATCTATACTCGACAAATGACCTTTCTTACTGCTGTGCAGTTATTTTTATTTCTTGTTTCCTATACCATATAAATCTTTGTAAAACAAGTTGAAATACTGTATTCTAACTGTATACCCTATGCATTGGTTCCTGGGGATAAAAAACAAAAGAGAGAAAAAAAATAGTTTGTGCTGTTGTCGAGAATCCTCTCCCCCATTTTGAAACTTGTGAATGTGCTGTAATGACTAAAGAAACTTGGGACACTCGTTTTGAATACAGGTGCGGTAATGGAAGCCAATGTTTTTCTCCCCATCCAAGGCAGCTCAGAAGAATTTCGATCTCTCACCAGATCTGGTTGTGCTGGATGAGCCTAATTTAATGAAATGTGTGGACGGAGCAGTTACCCACAGGTTTCATCATACACTCCTCCGTGAATAAACTCAGAGACATATATACCCTTCATTTGACTGTGTTTCTTTCACTTTTACAATATTGATTCACTTTGACTCAACACTCTAATGCTTTATTCATGAGAGGTACCAATCACCTTGGGTGATTGAGTTGCCAGAGACAGCTGATTTCAGTCTTTGATATTTACACATTTTCTAACATGTTCTTACATTGAGTGATTTTAGATTTATTACAAATTAAACCATGTATTTGAACCTTTTTATCAATCGATTTAGCATGAACATGGAACATGTGCAAATCTTGGTCTTAAAGGTGTGGATCACTGAAAAACCCGGCTGTTGTGGGCCACATGCAGGCTGAACATGAAAATACTCTAATACACCTATCTCCTGCATTCGATTCTGATAGAAAATAGACGGTGAAACTCTAGGATTTGAACATCCGGATAGATCTACATCACACTGTCACTTACCATTCATGGACTCACCCATCATGACTCACGACAGGGAAGGCTGTTTTTTTAGAAACAGCAGAGACCGTCTCAGCTAGTAGAAGCTAACCGTTAGCGTTAGCAACTCCACCTAACAGCAGAACTCCTCCAGGCTTGTGTCATTTGTGGAGATAAAACATCAATATTGAAAAGCAACGGAGTCAGTGGTAGAGTCACGTTGCTGTTAGCCAATCAGAGGCGAGATGTCAGAATATCAGGAAATAGGAGTCCAAATCCAGCTGTTCAGCTCAACTCTGATGTGGCTCAATTTTAGTTCCTGAAACAGGCGCACCAGAGCTTTTTTCCTCATAGTACGACCTACAAAGCATTCATTCCTACTAGAGACCACTGCAAATGTATTGATTAAATGAGTGAACCACACCTTTTATTAGTACTATTCATCCTCATATGGTGCTGATTCTCATCCAAACGCCGCATCAGGACCACGTCACGCAGCTCAGAATGAAACTGCATAGTAATATAAAAGAAAGCGCAGCATCCCCGCTATCACCAGTGAAGGTTAGAAGAATTGTGCTACAAACATTAATTAAATACTGACAGCTAAGAATGAAATAGGAAAAAGGAGAGATGAAAGGCATAAATTGCCTTTTCTGACTGTGTAACAAACCCCAGTGCAGGGTGGAAATATCAAAGACAGAGCACACAGGCCCGCGTGGGCCATCTTCTCTGTGAGCGGATCATTGATGCAGCAGCGGCAGATGGAGTAACTTCAAGGGCTGCTGAATAAACTTGATTATCACAAGTGCAGCATCTAGCACATTATCTCTGATCACTCATCATAAATCAAAGGAAAGAGTACTTTATGTTTCTATTAGGGCTTGCATCAGTTTGTGAGAAACCTTGTTTGCACTTATAAGATTAAAAACCAACCCTTCGCCCTTCACTCTCTAAAAATCAATACCCCACAGAAACAATAATTATTTAAAGACGGCATATGTGCAGGGAATGGTACAAGAAAATGGTTTAATGTTTGCATGCTGCTGGCTTCTGTTCTCCTTCCAGGGACACTTCCTCACACGCAGCAGCCAGCCTCTCCTTCAGCAGGAGATTACTGGAGTTCCCAGAAGTCTGCCTTTCACATCCACGTTTCAAACCACCTAATGAGATTTGGCTTTGATTTACACTTCTTTAAGTGGGGAGGAAAAGGAGGGGGAGCTCCCTGGGAATATAAACAATTATTGTGCAGTGTAATTTTGAACAGTTCTGACAAATAACTCAAAATCAAAACTTGTGTGACTTTCTACGCAGCAGAGATCCTGATGGTGAATTAAATTTAAATACATAAACCCACATAATTACAAATGCATGATTGCATACTGTAGGTGGGCATTTAGACACCCACTCCTACTGTCAATTTCATTTTAAATAAATACTAAGTATGTGTCATGTGTTACTGCATAAACACAAAATAGAACGTTTTTGTGTCTGGCCTAAAATAATATATTCTATAGTAGTCCTTCCACCTGTTCATCCTAATATTTGAGAGTTATTTGTTAAAAACAAAAACAATACTTATCTGATTATTGAAAATGGGTTTAATCCTCATTTGACCTTCAGCTTATGCATGCACAGAACAATAAGTCCTTTTTGTCACTTATATTGCATTTACATTTCAAACTTATCATTGAATTAGTTGTGGGCTATATTTATTGCATGACTGCTTTTGCTCTTAAGAAAAGAAAAGGTAATAAATCCAGCTGGGACAATCCCACAGATCGATGGGATCAGGAAGCCTCCTGTTTCAAGCTTCTGTTTATCTCATATAAAAATACCAACAAAAAAAGTAAAATCACACCAAAAGCCAAACCAACAGAGACACAAAATACCTTCAAAGAAGTGCAAATCAACAATGAGAGAACTTAATGGCAAACTAAACAATGGAAGGCAAAGAGATGCAAAACAATCACAAAGTGACAAAAAGATGAAAATAATGATACAGAAATGCTTTGAAAATAGAGCTGATTGCAAAAAGAAAGTGCAAAATGACTGCAAAGACACACATGCTATAAAAGATATAGCCAAATAAATCCCTTCAAGTGGAAATTAAATGCACAGTATGGGATCCAAAACTCATTATAAGAGGAATGGAGAGGGCTTTTTACGAGTCAGGGCTCAGCTTTCTTATCACCTGCTCATGGCTGTAGTAGCATTATTATGTATGGGAATTTTATTTTAGTAAAAAGACAAAGCATATTGTTAAAATGTCTGTGCAGATTAATTTAGAATGCAAAATATGTTGTACCCTTTTCCGATTTACCCCCGATTTAGCGGTCGATCTACTTTCCTACCCTCACCTATGGTCACGAGCTTTGGGTAGTGACCGAAAGAACGAGATCGCAGATACAAGCGGCCAAAATTAGTTTTCTCCACAGGTTCTCTGGGCTCTCCGTTAGAGATGGGGTGAGAAGCTTGGTCATCCGGGAGGGGCTTGGAGTAGACCCACTGCTCCTCCACATTGAGAGGAGCCAGTTGAGGTGGCTCGGGCATCTAGTTAGGATGCCTCCTGGCGAGGTTTTCCATGCACGTCCAACCAGGAGGAGACCCAAAGGAAGACCCAGGACACGTTGGAGGGACTATATTTCTCGGCTGGCCAGGGAACACCTTGGGAACCCCTCAGAAGTGCTGGCCCAATTGGCTGGGGAGAGGGAAGTCTGGGCCTCCCTCCTTAGGCTGCTGCCCCGTGACTCGATTCCGGAGGAGGAGAATGGATGGATGTATGGATGGAAAATATGTTGTAAGCTGTGATTTTTAATTCACAATCTAGCCAAATTAAGAGCATATGAGTCATTTAGTGTGCATAAAATGCAAAGGTATTCTAAACCAGACCAAAATGTAATATGTTTAATGTTAGATGCAAAAAAGACTAAATGTTGCAGATTAGTTCATACTAGTTCTAGGTTCCATCACAGTATATGTGTGTATTTCTTTAAATAAATCTGTTTAATAATTTAATTTGCAACCTATCATCCACCTGCCACACTTTTTGTTTTGCCTCGTCACTACGAGAGAAAATGTTCTGTTTTCCGTGTATCACTTGAACGCACCAAAGAACGGTAGCGAATGGGATTTTTTCTAGTTGTGATTGACTGAGAAAATGAACCAATCATCTTGCAATGTGTAAAGCTCTTGGCCAATCAAATGTAGGCATGGGAAGGGCCAAGATTTGACGTAACCCGCGTAGGATGACCGAATATGAACTGGGCTAACGTACATTGTAGCGAGTTAGCATAACATCACTGCATGTTGTCTTGTACAACAGAAAGGAATAAGATAGGAGATTAAAAAAATTAGGAATAATTGGGATTATGTAGCTTGTCCACGTTCTGGGTTCTACATGTTTGCGACATAGGAATAGAAAAACAACCCACTAGCCGATGCTAACAAACATTAGCATGATGGGGAAGCTGCTGGATCTCGCAGTGGATGCAAGGATGTAACTTTTACACGAACGAACTGAGAACACAAGAGAAGAGACGAATTCAAGATGCTTCGTTAGAACGTGGCTAAATAATAATACTGTCAGAGGTAAGGGCTAGATTGTCGTTATATTTCAGAAAATAGCGAACCAGTCACATTTCTAAAACATGGTGATAAAACAGAAATCACATTTGAAATTGTTCCTGTCAGAAGAGAATAAGATAGCTAAATAAAAATGTGTTTTAAGCAAGGTTTTATTCCAGTAAATCTTCTTGACTAGGGCTTGGCATCTTCATTTTCTGTTCCACCATCAGAAATTATTACTAATGTTTGGATTCACATTTCACAATATAATAATGGTGAGGATATAAATTATTAATGTAATAAATTCTGGTTTTAATCCAGTTTAAATCCTAATAAGACACTTCCTTATACCTTTGCATTTGGGAAGCTACTTTAATAAAGGCAACAGTCATATTAGACTGTGGACCTTAAAAGCACTGTTTACTAAACGTGACACTGCCATAACATAATGAAGAACAGATTTATTGATATACTTTATTAATTCCAGGCTGGGAACTATCTTTGCTGCAGCAACAAAAACAAAATAACACAGCAGTAGATAATAAAATGAAAAAGCCAAGAACTATAGCATATACAGAAACAGCAAAATGCAAAGATCAGTTAAAATTATGCAAAGTATTGCACAAAGTATGCAAGAAGTGTGAGATTAATTTCAGCCTGAGGTGACAGATTTTGTTGTACTGTGCAATGGCCTGTGACAGGAAAGATTTCTGCATTGGTTTCAAGGGAAGCAGCGCTTTAGCAGCCTGTAAGAAAAGGAGCTCGGCTGTAGTTTGGTGGAGGTGATGATCTGAATCGTCTCTTATCGTCAACAACCCTGCACATTTTCTCCACCAAACACTGCATTAATGTTATAGATGTTAGTTGCATTAGCTTTTAGGTAATATGTTATAAAATGCATCTATGTTTTTTATATTTAGTTTGTTAAATATGTTTCATTTTCATAAATTCATTTAACTTTACCTGTTTTTTTTTTTTTTAATATTGTTTTAACATCTTAGAGCTAAGATAAGTACCTATCCACTGTGTTTTACAGCTCTGAGTTTCTTCTAACATTTTTCTCCAGGCAGCAGTCCGAGGCAACAGTGTCACTATGAACCTGAGCTCAAACAACTCCAAAAAGTCCAGCTGCAACAGCAGCAGCATCACTGACCTGCTGAGTGCCCTCTGTGACTGCAGCCTGTCAGGAGTGTCATGGAAGCGCAGGGCCTTGGGGGGCACTTCCAAAGAAAGTTTCCACAGAACTCTCAAGAAGCGAGCTTACGGTGCCCTGCTGTCTAAGATATTTCAAGATGGAAGCAAAGGGTCTGCCTCGAGACCGAATGCTACAGCAAATACACCAGCCAGAAACAAAATCATCATGATGTGTTTTGATCTGAGGGTGGCAGGATGTTGTGAGGAGGCAGAGAAGTTGGAGGAACAGCTGGAGAGGCTACCAGAAGGAGCTTCCTCTGGTCTGAAAGAATTAGAAGCAGTTCTTGAGCTTCTGGTGTTTCTGGCTGGCTCTGCTCCTCTACCACCTACCTCCTTTAGCAGAGACTACATGAGACAAGAGAGACTCGTCCAACGGAAGCCACAACCCTGGAGTTACCAGAGTGAGGAGCTGCAGAGGCTGGAGGCCCGGGCGTGGGGTCTAGTGTGTGCAGAGGAATGGGGGATTTTGGAGACTCTTTGTGGGACTCATAGGTTGATGGATGCTCTGCCAGGCACAGGACTGCTAGCTTTAAGGACTAAATCTGAAGCAGAAGAAAGATTTGAAAAGGAAACCAGGCTGACATTGTTTGGAGCTCTGCAGCGTAGTCGTACGTCAGACATGGACATAAGGCTGGACATGCCTCCTGTGCCCAGTAATATTGATGTTACTGGGTTAGCCATCAGGGTAAGATGCTAAACCTGAGTTCTTTCTTTAGAGTTGAGACTCATATCCCTCTGTGCTTAGTCTGTTTGTGTATTTTATTGTGTTTCTGACTCCACATGAATGGTTTGTGTAGGTTCCTTCCTGTTTAGACCAGTCTGAGGATGAGGGATTCCAGTCAGCCTCTAATATGACCCCAGACTCTCAGTCAGAGACCAGCCCTGTTCCAGACGTCGACATCTGGGAGGCTCTCTCCACATTCGAGCCTGGAAGACGGCGCTGCTGGGAGTCTGTTGGCTGGTAAAATATCTGATCTTGACTGATTTGATCAGAAGATCTATGCAATTTATTCATTGGATGATATCTATATTCATTTGTTTTTTCTCTCTGAAACAATGCTATGTTTGTTCCGCTAGCCCACCAGGAAAAAGAGAGTCCTTCTACGTAACGGAGGGAGGCAGAGAGGCCTTTGATCAACTCTATCGGCTGTGGGAGGGGGAGATGAGGGTAGTGAGCACCGGTACGCCGTCTCCCATCCTCCTGCTGCCCCAGGACTCCCAGACGCAATTAGTGTCCGACCTCTTGAACGTCCTGATAGGAGTAGCTTCCACCACCTTCCCTCTCAACCAGGTGCTATTCATCATCATTTGTTAGTCTCTAAAATGCTGTTGAATGCAATCCTTTTCCAGTTTAAGTGCTGCCACTGAGCAACTTAGGTAGGCACACAAAGAGATGAGAATCAATGAACAATTAGTGCATGAGGTATAAACAAACCCAGTTCACTTAAAAAAGCTTATTACCCCCAAACCTTATTACCCCAAAGAAACGAGCCAAAACGTGTCAAGTCATTAACCTGAGTAAACGATCAAGAAGTAAATTACTGTGTTCCTGATGCTCAAAGCTGAGCCACAGGAGAGTGCTGCCGTTACTTTATTCTCTTCTATTAAGTTTTCTTTTTCTGGAAAGTTGTTGTCTCTTATTGCAGCACAGACTTCCCAACTCTCGTTTTTCTCCTGTTTCTTTCCTTGTCACCAACAGGTTTTTGACATTAGCGCAGTGCTGTTAGCTCTCTTGATTGTTTTTATATTTATATTTTTTATATTTATAAGTAGCATTACATTTTTTTGTCATATTTTTAAGTTTTCATAAGCAATAGTTCTACAGGCTGATCATAAGTACTTGAAAGTTTTTTTTTAAACATAACCACATTTTAGAATCCAATAGAAAAGAAAATCCCTTTATAGTGCCTCAGTGGGGAAATGTTGGTGTCACAGCAGTAATAACATTCAGAACAGGAGCAAAGAAGAAGAAAAGGCCGTACTTTGAACCCAAATTATAAAAAAAGTATTTGAAAATGATAAAAAGATTCAATTGAATTTACCACATTTTCAAAATAAAATACTGTGGGAGTAAAAACATGAATGGAGAAATGTGCAAATGAGAGATGAGTTCAAATAGTCCAGTCTTGGTACCGAACCTTTTTCTAAAAACTATTTTATTTTCTTAAGCTAATTAAGACTCGTGGGACAAAAACAGTAATGTTTTTATTAATAACAAATGACCAAAGAACCACATTTTAAATTGTATGATTCTAGCAACTTGTTTCTATTTACTTTATTGGATTGTTTTTATTATTATATAATTATTTTTAAATAATATTTTCACCTTATTTTTTATGTTTCTGATTGGACATTCTATCCCTGGCTTTTCACTGGATGTGTAAGCGGTGCGTAACATCTGAAGTGCAATATGCAGCTAATAGCTGCTATAGTCAGTAGGTTATTTTCCACCAAGGCTCTCTGCGAAATTTACACACAGGGTTGGTCTTGTATGCGTTACGCTTCCAGTACATATCAAGCTCAGCAGTTCAGGTCGGGCCAGACAGGAAGTCAAACACAGGAGCAGTGTAAAACATCCAGAAACTTTCAAAGTAAAAGACAAAAAAAGATTTCCTGTTGCTTAACTATAAAAAAGTACACCAGCACAAACATAACCTCCATAAAAGAACAGAAAATAAACCACAGACCTTTTAGATACGTGCTGCCGTCTTTCTCCTTGATTTTTATCAAATGAGCTACTGAATCACGCGGGATTTTCCAATTCTTCTGTGATTTTGTGACATGGAACTAGCTGCATTAAACAGGCGCTGTGCGTCTGAAACATGAACTTTCGTAAGAGACGCTGCTTGTGCATCCGGTTGAAAGCCGGGGTTTGGCACTGTTACATTTATTCCTACGTTATAACTTTTGGTGAAATGAAACAGAGTCCACAATATGATCAACACTGCAGACAGCTCATCAAGTTACTCTGTGATTTCCAAACTTTGCTCCTGTAGTCAGATAGGTGATGTTTTTAACAACAGGCCCAGTCTGTGGTTTGTGATTGCAAAAATATTGCTCGTGTTATTGTTTCTCCCTGAAGAATGCTGCCTAGAAGAACACAATATCTTTTTCTCATAAAACTTTGATGGCGTAGGCTAGAAAACACAACTGCTTATGTATTGCTGTCTAATATAATAAGTCTACCACGATGCCTTCAGAAATCACCCCGGAGCTGACTCTCTGACACCTTTGACAAAGTTTTATATTAAGTGTTACAAGTTTGGTGGATTTTATTGGACTGTACGGGTCCTTATGGTCTTGTTGTAAATATGTTTTCTACCTCAGAGCGTTCAGTTTGACGTCAGGCCTGGTGTGTGCGTGTCAGGAGCCTCTCCAGAGAGTGTGTCTCGTCTTCTGGGGGAGCTGGCTCAGTATGGCACCTACTACCTGAGGCTTAGCCGCTTTTCTCTGCAGAGTGCTGACAAGAAGGGCCTAGTCTTCCAGGTATGTATGTATGTATGATCATCGTTAATTAATACTGCTGGGGCCACACATTTTCCTTTCTGCCCTTGTGCGGCTGCCGCCGGCGTTGTGTTCATCAATTTAGAAACTTTTAATCGTCCCTTAAGGGGAAATTCCAGACAACCAAGCAACAATAAACATAAACAATTCATTTAAGATAAAACTATCTGAAATAGAAAAAGTGGAGAAATACTCAAGGGTAAAAAAAATAAAAATCAGTGGACCAACTTTATTAATCAGGAAAAAGTGCAGAAATCTGTGTTTGGTTATCTGTGAGTTTACATAGCAGTTCAGTCATTTCAGTCACTTTACATCAGATCAGATAATAACTTAAACAAATAAAAATCTTCTCTCCCAAGGCGTTTACCGGTGGTCTGAGGAAGTATCTGCATTACTACAGGGCTTGTATTCTCACCACTCCACCCACTCTTAGCCTGCTGACAATCGGCTTCCTCTTCCGCAAAGTCGGCCGCCAACTCAGGTGAGCTCAAGTTTGTAATTTATAGCTTTATGTTGCACATTTTAAAATTTAAAAGAGTAATATGTAATAATTCTACAGTCTACATGTCTCAATCATGCTGGAAAAAAGGTTACATTGAAACAGATTTCCTTCTCAGCCGGCTGGGGATGTCAGGGTTTCTCCTTTAAAAAATGAAAGAGAGACGTAGTAACTGTTTACAGTCAGTGAGTTTGTGAGGTTCCCTGAGTCTGTGCCAAGCTAACGCTGCAATGCCGGAATTTGTAATTTGACACCAGCTGGCAAAAAGCTCCAGAGTTGTTTAAAGAACCAGTAAACAGGAGCGACCCAGAAGTTATTTCTTGTACCCCTAAGAAGCCCTGGCATCTTTTTGTTTTACTCTGATATCGGAGGAAGCAGGCTAGAGCTTAATGCTGAGCTAACGGTGCTAACGTTGAATTGGAAGCAAATAGTCAGCTCTAAAAATAGCTCAAGCTACTTTTTCAATTACCAGTAACTCTTTATTACAGTGAAATGTGAAGTGAAAAATGAGTCAGTCGTGGTGTTTTACTTCCTTTAATGAGTCGTTCAGAACTATAACAGCAAGCTAACAGCAAGATGGCAAACAACCACACTTCTTCCAATGCCGGAGACATGTTACCATAGTAAGTGTAGTAAGTGCTCCCTACCGTAAGACACCCAATAGTGCTAACACCAGCTATGACAATGTATTTTTCTACTTACCAACTTATATGACTCGTCTTTGCTTGTCATCTAGAATCTTCTGGCGTAACTGGCAACAGCCATGAAACTCATGGAATGGTAGTGAGAAAGTGTTTATTTTTTGCTTAGGAAAATGGACTTCAGTAACCAAATTTTACCACAGGATATCAGTCTTACTTCATTCTTACATATTGCACCTTTAATTCATCCAGTCAGACATATTCTGATGAGCAGAATCACAATGTGGATGTCATCGGCTCATAAACGCTCTGCTCTCATTGAATCTCAGGTACCTGTCTGAGCTGTGCTGTGTGGACGGACCTTTGGGTGTGGGCCAAGCCACCTTCCCTGTGGTGAGTGCTCTTTTCTCTGCAAACTGCAATTGTAATGGTCTTTGATCATGATTGTGTTTAACGTTACCAATGAGATGTCCGCTCTGGTCTCTCCTCAGGGGGTTAAACTGCTGTCCTACCTGTACAGTGAAGCTCAGAATAACTGCAGCAATGAGAACTACCCCGTCCTGTTGTCGCTACTGAAGAGCAGCTGTGAACCTTATACACGGTCGATAGCTGTGTGCCTCATAGTCAATCTAACCCAAAGATCTACTGATTTAGCCCTTATGGTCTGTATTCCCTGTGCTTTAGGTTTGTGTCGGACTGGGTGTACAGCGGTGTGTTTAGAGATGTTTATGGAGAGTTCATGATTCAGGTCAACGAGGAATACCTCAGCTTCAGGGGTGAGATGTCACAGATACAAACACAAAACACATTAAAAGCCTGCCAGCCAGACTCTCTAGTAGGAAAACATCAAAACACAGATTTCATTTCAGCCCTTACTGCTTGGCTGTGTTTGTCCGTGTGCCTATAAAGGAGTTATTGGATGATAATCAGTGGGAAACAGAGTCATCTACCCCAGCTGCAGGAACCACAGCCATCTCCACTCAGCAAGCCACAGGGACAAACACAAATAAATGATATTCCTTTATTCTTTTCCATGCTGACTGAAACAAAAAGGAAAAGCATCAGAAACCGATTTCTCTTAGAATTCCTCCTGATAAATCTGGACTGGCTGAAGTAATTTCATTTTCTCCAATTAATGACTCAATTCCACGAGGAGGAAGGAGTAGAGTGAAGAGAGGAGAAGACGAAGGCAGAAATATCCGGCTGATTCACTTTGTGTGTATCCATTATTTACTTCAGATAGGCAGGTTTTTAATGCCGTGTTTGTTGTTGAACACACTAATGTTGAACATGTTGAATGTGTCCTGATCTTACTGAGTTAGTTTTCCTCGAGTTGAGACAGTAGCATTAAGTCTTTTAACGGTTTTTTATTTGATAATCAACTATGTTCATAACTTTTATGGACAGGATTTCTAGGTGCAGCCAAGGTGATGAGGGGATCCGTTTTGGTGGCCTGAGGATCAGGTCTCTGCTTTTAGCAGATGATGTGGTCCTGTTGGCCTGTGATCTCCAGGTCTCACTGTAGCGGTTCGCAGCCGAATGTGAAGCAACTGGGATGAGAATCAGCTCTTCCAAATCCGAGACCATGGTTTTGAGTTGGAAAAGGGTAGAATGGTGCTGCGTCTACAGTAGGGCTGGGACGATAATCAATAAGTCAATTAATCGTACGATAGATGAAAATGAACTCAATAATTTTTCCAGCCTCAATATATCGCCATGTGCCAAGAGGGTTCAAGTACAGTTTTGGTTGTTGACACTGGATAGGCCATTGTATTGGTTTGGAGAGACAGGGTCTATTTTATGTGATTTTGGTGCAATATTTTCTAACAGAGTGAGAGTCCTTTATTATTTTATTTTTATTGTTTTATTTATTTATTTAAAAGTTCTGGTTCTTGACATTCTAATGTTAAAGGTTTAGTTGTTGCATTTTAAAGGATGTATTTGCATTATTATGATATATTAACATTACATCAGTGGTTATTTGGGTCTCGATAATATCGACAATAATATCGTTTATCGTCAATAATTTCTTGGACAATATATCGTCCAGCAAAATTTGTTATCGTCCCAGGCCTAGTCTACAGTGATGCGGGCGTTGTACCGGTCTGTCGTGGTGAAGAGAGAGCTGAGCCGGAATGTGAAGCTCTTGATTTACCGGTTGATCTACGTTCCTACCCTCACCTATGGTCACGAGCTTTGGGTAGTGACTGAAAGAATGAGATCGCGGATACAAGCGGCCGTAATGAGTTTTCTCCTTAGAGATAGGGTGAGATGCTCGGTCATCCAGGAGGGGCTCAGAGTAGATCCGCTGCTCCGCCACATCGAGAAGAGGCAGTTGAGGTGGCTCGGGCATCTGGTTAGGATGCCTCCTAGACGCCTCCCTGGTGTGGTTTTCTGGGCATGTCCAACTGGGAGGAGACCTAAAGATAGACCCAGGACACGCTGGAGGGATTATGTTTCTCATCTGTTCTGGGAACACCTTGGGATTCCCCCAGAGGAGCTGGCCAAAGTGGCTGGGGAGAGGGAAATCTGGGCCTCTCTGCTTAGGCTGCTGCCGCCACGACCCGACTCCAGATAAGCGGAGGAAAATAGATGAATAGATGGATTATTTTTAGTAACAAAAAATGTTACGAAACTCATAAAAAATATTTAATTCCTGAAACTTGAGTGAAAAACATAAAGTGATTGAAAAGCTATAAAGCCATAGGTAAAGTGTTGGATTGTTTTCATATAATTATGAAAAAGAAAAAACAATCAGTACAATAACTGTCAATGGAAATCATTTATGTTCTGGCTTCAATCTGATAATTACAGATAGATTAAGAACATCTCCTAAAGTCACTCACCAAATGTACAAGCTTCTACCTTTTAATTTTGACAGTTGCTTATAAACATGGCGTGTTATGAATCATTGCCGCCTGTCCAAATATTGTATGTCATGCAGCCTCCCATTCAAGGTCAGACCATCACGTCGGCTTTGTCTGGCTAACAGTTTCATTTGCTCATCGGCTACACCTCATCAATTCCAGCAGCGAACCTCCACACTTCTTGTTCTTGCCTTCTGGAGGACACACAAATGTCATTGTTCTCCCAACTCTGTCGGCCAAGGAAGCAATCAGCAGCAAAGCTTTCTTGGCGAGCCGCAGGCTTTATGTAAAGAGAAGTGGAAGCTCGTGAATTCATGTTTCCCCTGTGCGTCTTGCTTAGGATCACTGAGCTAAGAGCTAACTATTTCCAAGTGTTAATTCAAGCAGCCAGAGTTTCACTGTGAGCCATTCTGATTATGAAAAGTTTTAAGCTGAGTTTGGGTTCACTATTAATCCAGTTTCAGTAGTTTTAAGATTTTGAGTCAAAGATTTGTGCTTAATGGACCAATTACCTCCAAGACATCTTGTAACAGGCATGTTTGATTTTGTGCAGACAAACACTTCTGGGTTCAAGGCTACACTCTGATCTTGGAGGACGTGGAGGACTGTGTGCCTGCCTTCCTCAGGCACATCGCCAACGACGTGTACGTCTGTGGAAAAACCATCAATCTCCTGAAAATTTGCTGCCCACAGGTTGTTTTCACACATTCATCTTTAAACGATGTTTAGACATAATAGTACAGGCGAAACTCAAAAAACATGGTGCTAAAATTCATTTATGTCAGTAATTCAACCTAAAAGGTGAAACTAATATATGAGATAGACTCATTACATGCGAAGCCAGATATTTTGATTTTTTATTTGTTATAATTGTGATGATTATGGCTACAGCTGATGAATAATGTGAAAAGGTTCAATATTCTAGACTCAGTGTCACACTAACCAGCTAATGAATCCAAAACACCTGCAAAGATGGTCTCTCAGTCTAAGTAAATGGACTTTTGCACCATATTCTAGTTTTTTTTTAAGTTTCACCTGTATATAGCATGAATCGTATAAATGAATTGAAAATCGTTCAATGCTAAATCTGATTTCTGTTTTGCAGTGAATACATTAAGTGTAGAAAGCTAACATTAGCACTACACAGACTTGTCTTTCTGCCCAGGACTCGTGTGAGGCTCTACTGTGTGTTGGACACAGTTTAAGTTTTAATCATTTTTACGCCTCTAAAGTCAGGAAATGTAATTAAAACCATTATATATGATTATATTTACCATGGAAAAACACTTTTATTTACAAAGTCTCCAGTATTTATACACATTTCGTCATGATGCTCATGGCTAATAATTAAACTCAGAAAGATAATTAGCTGGTGTAAAATTAAGTAGTCTTTCTTTAAATTATGTTCCATGTAAAAACTGCTTTTTAGAGCCTAAAATGAATTTTTTGGAGGTTTGGAAAATCCTCAGACAAACCAGATTGCTAGATCCTGAGGAAGTTATAATTATGAAGCGTTTTGAGTCATTTATGATGAATATTGTGAATTTTCTTCTGTTTAGTCATACACATGTGCATTTTTCTATAAATAGAATTGACACATCAGATATTATGTTTGGGTTTTGTCTGAAAGGGCAACCTTTGTGCTGATGTCTTGTTTGGTAGTGCTTGTTATAAATGATGGATGGATACAAAAACATGGATGTGGATTCTCTGAGCCACGCTTAAACAGAGAAATGTAAGATTTTAATGGTGTCCAGAAAACAGGGCTGTGCAATTAATTAAATTTGTATTGCAAATTAGGTTTTTGGCTGCAAACGATAAAAAAAAAAAAAACTCGATTGACAAACATGATAATAAAAATGATTTTGTCCCTTTCTGCTTTGCAGAACATGAAATTTCACCTCATCATAAGGCTGAACTCTGTTTTAAACATTTAGCTCAAGTAAAGATGGCAGAACAAACCAGCAGTGTGTCAAAAAAATGTACCTCCTTTAAGTTTTTAATAAAAAAAAATTATGCACACCCACTTCCTGTTTGGACATCTGGGCTCCCGTAGCAGCTCTTTTCTGCATTTATAGCAGCACTGTCTATATTGATCAAGTGGAATTAATTTAAATGATATAATCTAAATAGGTCTACGTATTTTTATGGTTGTCTGTGTTTATCTAGAATTAAAAAATAATAATTTGTAGTCTGTTAATTTTTAATCACCACTAAAATGATCATCTCTGATGCAAACCTGCAGTCTTCTTAAAATGTGAACTCTGGCTCGTGTGTTCTAACTCCAATTAATCATATTAAACAAAAAATTGTGATTATTATTTTTTATATCAGAGCTGCTTCATCGGCTCTCCTCCCTTTCAGCCTAGATTTTCTTGCTAGTTGCATTCAGTTGTGGCTGTTAAAAGAGTTACACTCACAGACAGCTGGTACGACATATTTTGTTTATTTAATGAACTTTTGAGGTTATAAAACGTGATGCCAACATGACGAGCTGTCTAAATTAACACTTGAAATTGTAGCACCAACGTCTTTCCAAATGCGTTTCCACAGCATTACATCTGCTGGTCGGAGGTGCCGGTTCCCCGCATCGCTGTCACCTTCTCCCTCCAGGAGGTGGAGGAGATTGAGAGAGGCTGCGCTGTGTATCGCGGACGCATGGAGAGGATTGCAAAGCACAGCGCTATCAGCAGGGAGGAGCAAGTAATGATGCAAATATAAGTAGTTGTGCAGCATGTTACATTTCTCTCAGATTTCATTTTAATTTTTCTCACATGATCTATTATGATGGGGCTGCCTTGGGGCTTGTCCTTGCTGTATTACAGCCCCTCTAATTTACATGACCTGTACTGTGTGTGCAGCTGGCAGCTGTGACTAGACGGGTGTGTGTGTGTGTGTGTGTGGGGGGGGTAGGTGAGCTGCTGAGCAGGGGAATAAATCTTTGTTAATGATGATTTCTTGCCTGTCTGTTGTTAGGCCCTGCGAACGGAGCAGGTCCGCCAGGAGCTGATCAATCAGGTCAGAGAGTCGGCAGCAAATACGCTGGAGAGCATCCGAGGTTAGTGTCACGTTTAAACACACAGAAACCATAAGAAGGAGAATTATACAGTTCCTGATGCCCTCTTCCATCCAGCTATACCTATGGTTTAAAACAAATTACATTTCCTCGTCTCATCCAACTTATTTCTTCCCCTTTTGGAAGGCAGAGAAGATGCATTTGGGCCAGTTGCAGGGAGGAATGATTAGAATAGCTTCCATTACTACAGGCTGTGAAATGTAATCATCACTCACACAGTTTAGCGAACTCCTCACATGATTTCTTACTGCAGAAGATGTGAGGCCGTGTTGGTGAATGTGTGGCCTGATGTGCTGCACGTCCTGGCTTATTTGGCTGTGAGGCAGATGGCGTTGTTGTTTGTGTTGTGGTGCATGTGCTAGAGCGGGAAAGAGATGGAGTTGTTGCCTTGCTTCTCTGTGTGGATGGAGGTAAACAGCCCACCGCTATCTGCCTCACCTCCTGCAGGGCGCCAGGTGTCACTGCGTCTGGCTGAGGAGGCCAAGAAACGGGAGCGCTTTGAGGAACTGAAACAGCACCTGGAACAGGAGCAAGAGGTAAAGTGTGAAAGCGAGTTAAAAAAAGTGTGTGTGCACAAAAGAAGTGTGTGAGGAAGTAAGACATATGGGTGTCACGGTGAGAGATGTTTTTTTTAAGTGGGGCGGTGTGAAGCACTTATCAGCGTTTTACCTGCAGCGGACGGCTGTCAGTGTGGAGACGACAGGAGGAGTCCTGATGGACGGGTCGAGCTAACCGCTGCTCAGAACAGAATCACCTGGAGAACAGAAAATGTTTTGCCTTCCAAATTTAAGTCACTCCTCAAAAACTTTTTAGTTTTCCACATTACCATCACAAGTTTTCCATCCGACAGCCCCGAGAATTGAGTCACTCTGTGCTGAACAAAGTCTTCCTTTGCAAAGTATGGTGAATAAAAATTTTATATTTTTAGTTTGACTTGAATTTTCTTAAAGTTTGAGCTTTTTTAGATGTCAAAAGTCACTTATTTGCAGGAAGCAGGTTCAACCTGGCTTGACACAACTTAGTGTTTTTGTTAAAGCAGCAAATGTATGGACTGGAAGCCCCAAGGTCAAAGTGGGAAAACCTCCTAAGGTGGTAGAGAAGGAGCGAGCCAAGATCCTGTGGGACTTCCAGACTCCAGACCGACAAAGTGGTGATGGTGAACCAACCGGACATTGTGGTGGTGGACAAACAGAGGTCAGCTGTTGTGGTTGATTTAGCAATACCAACTAGAGCAGGGGTATTCAATTTCGGGCTGGAGGGCCGGTGTACGTTTCTCTGCTCCAACAAACTTGATTCAATGGTTGAATCAACTGTGCAGCAGCTCATCAGTCTTTGCAGAAGCCTGTTAATCACCTGCTGAATTGAAATCAGGTGTGTTGAAGCAGGGAAATCTCTAAAATGTGCTGGATACCGGCCCTCCAGGACCGAGATTAAATACCCCTGAACTAGAGAAGTACCAGGGCCTCAAAGAAGAACTTGAGAAAGCCTGGAGAGTGAAGACATCGGTGATGCCCGTGGTCATCGGGGCATTCGGGGCAGTGATCCCCACACTGGAGGAGTGGCTAAAGCAGATCCCAGGAAAAACTTCTCAGTCCAGAAAAGTGCAGTTCTAGGAACAGCTAAGATACTGCTCAGAACCCTCAAGCTCCCAGGCCTCTAGAGGACCCGAGCTTGGAAGGATGAGGCCACCCGTAGAGCGTGAGATGGGAATTTCATATGAATAAACAGAATAACGTGAAAATAAAACTGTAAAACAATGTCGGATTCATGGAAGTAGGGAGAGGGGTTTGAGGTGCAATACATATTTCCACCTGTAGATGATGCCATCAGACAGAAACTCTGGATTTCTGCCTTAAGTTGGAGTTTTAGCTGTAGTCTCAGAACTCATTCACATAAAAAAAATTTACTGTTTGACCTTTTTTTCTACTCAAAATTGACCAAAGTTAAGTACCGACTATGAGAGTACCAATGTGTTTTTCACATAATAAGTGGCCTGATCAAACTGATTTGTCACGTTATAATAGAATCCATTGGCTATCAATTATTTTTAATAGACTATAATTCAGTTCAGACTAGTCAAATTAAATTAATTATGTCTTTGACATTAATAAAGTCTATCTGAATAAATGCTGTGTGTACTTGCATTTGTTGATTAAAAATGACTTAATTTAATTATTATCTGATGATCATGAAGTTTTTAATTTAAAATGTTTCAGGATCTGAACATTATCTTTGCTGTTTCAGTCTGATTTTAACTTGTGACATAAGTAAGAAAAGAATAAATGAGTTTTTTCACACGGTTAAACAAAATCTCTACATTTTCATCCTCCGTTACCATGGTAATGTAGCTGTTGCATCCTTTATAACATCCTAAACTCATACTTTCAGCTCAGCGTAGTTAAATCTCACTTGGTGGTTCTGATCTGAGCATCGATTACTCATCTGTCACATGTGCTCCCTGCTAACCTCCCACTAAAGAAAAACCCAAGTACACGTTTAGAAGAAAACTGTGTCATGAATTTAAAGAAAGAGTGCCACAGCGTCTAAGCTTAAGGCAGTGATGTATGTATGTTTGTGTATCTGTGAGCAGTGGAGAAACGCAGCCAAGAAGAAGCAGGAGGAGGATGACTTCAGCTTTGCCAGAGAGCTGAGAGACAGAAAAAAGAGACTACAAGCCCTGGAGGAGCAGCTGGAGCAGAGAGCCAGGTCTGACAGCTTCTGCAGTCACAAATTCCTGACAGTCCATGTTAGGATTTTATTTGATGTGCAATATATGCTGAAAGTGCCTAGACATCATTTCCAACTGTATGGCATATGCTAGCTGATGGGCTTCTGCCACGTTTCCATACAGTTGGAAGTACTGGTGATGCCACAGCACGGGCAAATGCTATCAGGAGTTTGCAATGCAAGCAGCCAGCTGTTATTATTCAGCCTGACTACATGTTGGGGACCAGAGAGAGCCAAAGCTGAAGAAAGTACCTGCCATCTGCAGCTTTTCAAACAGCCACTTCACATCATTTCCTGCTTCTTCCCACGGAATCTTTGCTTTTAAGTTTTTAGGAAAACCAGGAAATCTGATAAGAAATTTGAGCATCAAATTAATGAATAAATTTAAATCTGATTCTAGTTTCCTAATGTTCTTCCTGGTGACTCCATGTTGCTCTGTTTCAACTCTCATGTCACCGTCTACCTTTTGTTCCTATCTCTAACCGTAGGAAGGAGCTGATCGCTCAGTACAGCCGTTTATCAGAGGACGCAGCTCGCAGGGAGAGACGGGCCCTGTGGAGAGTGCAGCGAATGAGACTCAGCGAAGCCCGGGCTCACTTCTTCATGCTTGACAGGCAGAAAATTCAGGTTTGTGATGAATATACACACAGAAAGTGGGACTGATAAACTTTGGACAGCTAATCCTGTGCCAAGGCCAATGTCGTATCCTACCATTTTAGAGAAATCGATCTAGATTACCAAAATTTAATATGTTCATCCTTTGCCCTTGTTGCACTGTCCTGTCAGGTTTTATTAAAACAGTCTTCCTGCATCAGACAGTCAATTTGTCTTCTAGGATGAAGGATGTATGACATTGCATTTTTTTCTGACTACATTTGCTTTAATCAAAGCTTTTGGGATTGTTTTGCAGACAATGCTGGAGAAATATCCTTTAGGCCAGGAGAGACCCCCGGATGCATCACCAGCTGCTCCCTCAGCACAACAAACTCTTGTAAAATCATTTTTATTCTACATTTTTCTTATTTATTCCTAAAATATGTCCTAAATTCCAACCTCTTGCTTGCACCATTTTCCTCCTCAGGAGGAGCAGTCAGCTGAGACTGTGCCCCCCCCACAGGGTCCGTCTACAGCAGAAGCTGCTCTCATCTCTGAGGACGTTGACATCGGTGACCTTCTCCCTAAATCACCAAAGCCTGACAGTCAAGTGGATAAAGCCCTGGAAGGGATTGGTTCTGACCTGCCTGAAGCCGGTCCTGCTGCACAACTTGTAGAGTATGACTTTAGTGCCCCCTATAGTCCACTTGAGGGTATTGCCGGCCAAGCCTCGGTCCAGTCCAGACCTCGTTGGGGGGCTGCAATCCAGCCTGAGTTGATCCAAAACCTAAATTCACTCAAAGAAAATGTGGCTCGAGAAGGTCTGGCTGATGATGCCTTGGCTGCCATAGCAACAGAAGATGGTAAAGGTCCAGACAATCACACGGCAGTCATACGTTCTGGTGACGAGGGAAAGTCTGTGGAGGCAAACACTCAAATCCACAGCTCAGATGCTCCGGACAAAGCTGCTGAAGGGATTTCTCTCTCAGACGTCCAGAGTTCTGTCTCCACTGCTTTTGTCAAGGATGTCTGTCAGTCCTCCCTCCATGGACATTCCTCTGATGCTCACATAAAGACTGGACATCATGTATCTGAGGTAGCTGCTCCACAGGCCTCCCCAAATGTTCACGGTCATGCCTCAGACTCACACATCAAGATTGGAGAAAACGTTTCCGATGTGAGTGCTCCTCCACCGTCCTCCAGGAGACACGGACACTCGTCTGATGCTCACATCAAAGTAGGGGAAAATGTTTCTGAATTTGTGCCTTGTCTCCCAGCTCCTAATGTCCATGGTCACGTTTCTGAGGCTCACATCAAAGTTGGGGAGCTCGTATCGGACATAACAGCACCTCTGCTGTCACCCAGTGTCCATGGCCACACCTCAGATTCTCATATAAAGGTTGGGGAAAACGTCTCGGACTTTGTGTCTCCGCGTCCTGCACCCAGTGTTCATGGACACTCCTCAGACGCTCATATAAAAGTGGGCGAGTTTGTGTCCGACGTAAGTGAAGCAAGACCTCGTCTGAGCAAACACGGGCACGCCTCAGACTGCATCCTTCAGCCGGGCTGTGTGGTTTCAGGAGCAGAACCACCCTCCCCCGCTGTGCCTGGAAGTTCTTATGGACACTCCTCTGATTCAGCCTTAGGTGTTGGATGTGTGGTTTTAGGAGATGAGCCCAAACGTTCTCCATTACCCGGCAGCACACATGGTCATTCATCAGACTCTAATTTAGGCGTCGGATGTGTCGTCTCCAAAGCGGAGCCGCTTCCATCACCGCTGCCAGGCAGCGCCTACGGTCACTCGTCTGACTCGACCCTGGGAGTCGGGTGTGTGGTGCTGGGGACAGAAGTTCCTCCTGCTGCTCTACCAGGCAGCGCCTACGGACACTCGTCAGACTCCTCACTGGGGGTTGGGTGTGTGGTGAAAGGAAGAGACTCTGAACACCAGCTAAAGACTAAAGACTTGGAAAATAAAGGTACTGAACCTTTGAACACAACGTTGTGGAATAAAGAGGAAAATATAAAGCTGAATGTAGAATGTGATGTGAAAGGAAATTTGTCAGTAATATTTTGAAAGCAAAGTTGAGGAATTTCCATCTATAAGTTGCTTAAAAAAGTCAATGTCATTTCAAAATCAGTTATTTTACCACCTTCAAAGATGAATTAATTGTCTACATTCCTCCCTAGAGTGCGGCAGCCCCATTGAGCAGCTCGTTGAGGGGACCGGATCCTGGATGTCTGGTTTTGTTTTGTCTCCTGGAGAAAGGTCGGAGCAGGAATACCTTGTGGCTTTAGCCTCTCGGTACCAAGTGGAACATTATGAAGACTGCTACAGCTTGATGGGTGAGTGGAAAATGTACAACTGGCTCAAACTGGTCCCTTAACTTGTTTACTTTAACAAAATGATGTTGGAAACTTGAAAAGTTGCCAGATGAATCAGCATACCATGATGTGTAAATCCTGTAGGAACAAGATAACAAGCATTACAGATAAAGGTTCATTTCTGATATTCTGATATTCAAATATAAATTCAGATACGCTAACCAAACAAGAACCTTTGAACTGGAAAGTTCTGTTAAAAGTCTCTTTGCTCACTGTCCAGGCTGTTATTCAGATCCAGAAACCTTTATCTATCCCTGAGAGGAAACAATAGACTGTAGCTTCAGCTTTGTTGAAGAGGGTTTAGTAGGGTGTAGTAAACCTGTACTAAAGACTTTAAAGCAAGGCTGCCCTAGCTAGCGCCAGCATGAGCAAACTGATACTAAATAAGCCACAAAGTAAAAAGATCCACACTGTTGGACAAAAAATAATATTACAAGTCCATTAGCAACAAAGTCAGGTGATTTCATAGCCTCCTTCAGCTCCTTCAATCAAGAGTGTAGGCCACGCCAACTTTCACTCTGGTTTTAGCTCTTTTCTTCACCTCCAAGACTCTATTGCTTCCATGCTCCGCCATGATGCAAACATAGACAGCAAAATTCTTCTTCTTGTTCTTTTTAATGACAGTTGGCAAACTGAGAAAGCTAACTGCTATACCTTATATTAGCCACTGGCACAGTAAACAGCTATTGCTGTAAAGCAGATAGAGACCAGTGTTCCTACCCAATCCACAAAACTGTTAAGTGCAGTTTCTGGTCAGCAGAGGGCTGGAGACAGGGTTCAAATTACAGGGGAGCTAAGGGAACCTGGCTCCCCTGAAAGGGTGACGGGCTCCCCTAGAAACCCTCAACTTTCACATCCAGGGGGAGCCTGAATAAATATCCTGTTTCTACCTATATTACATTCTTTTAATGGACTCTCAGCATCCTGGGGATTCTTTTGAGCACAGAGGATGGAGAGTGCTGATTGTTGATGCGCTCCAGGACGCTGCGTCCTGCCACCGTAATATTCTCAAAGTGGCGCCACCCAAAAAATATAATAAACACACAATCGTTCATGCCTGCTCATATTCTCTGGTACTTTCTGTCTTTTATTTGTGCCTGACGCTGTCCGCTGCTGCGTAGCTCTTCATTTCATCTCACTGACATGATTGCGCAGTGCGCACTCGGTTGGTAGATCCCTTTGATCTGCTTAGTTCAAAAGTAGCTCATGAGGTGAAAAAGTAGGAAGACAGGCAGCAGTTTTTCTGTAGGATTTAGAGGAGATGCAGGACGATGAGGGACAGGGAGGACAGGAAAATAAACAAAAAACAAGAAAACAAAACACAGTGCTTGAAAAGGAAAAAGTAGGTAAATGGTAAATGGCCTGTATTTGTATAGCGCCTTCTTAGGGTTCTACAACCCCCCAAGGCGCTTCACAACACAATCAGTCATCCACACACACATTCACACGCTGGTGGGGATGAGCTACAACGTAGCTACAGCTGCCCTGGGGCGCACTGACAGAGGCGAGGCTGCCGAGCACTGGCGCCACCAGTCCCTCCGACCACCACCAGCAGGCAAGGCGGGTTAAGTGTCTTGCCCAAGGACACACAGCAGCATTCTCTGGCCGGAGCCGGGATCGAACCTGCAACCTTCTGATTACTGGACAACCATCTCCTTACATGTTTTTACCTTTATAATTCAATAATTTATAAGCATGTAGTATTTAAATATTTGATACAATTTATATCACCTTCAAAACTCAGTCCCACACCCAGAGCCGTTTCAAGGCCTTTTGGGGGGCCAAGGCAAAATAAACTGTCTCTCGCATGGACTCACCCATCTTGACTCACGAAGGGGGGAGGCTGTTGTTGGTTTAGCGTCCAGGAAACAGCAGAGAATGTCTCGACTAGTATAAGCTAACTGTTAGCATTAGCAACTCCACCACACAGCAGAACTCCTTCAGGCTTGTGTTATTTGTGGAGATAAAACATCAACGTTGCAGAGCAAACAAAGTCAGTGGTAGAGTCGTGTTGCTGTTAGCCAATCAGAGGAGAGATGTCCAAATATCTGGAAGTAAGACTCCAGATCCTGTCGTCTGAAGCTACTTTCTCCTGCAGCTGACTTATCCATGCTGAAACAGGTGCATCTGAGCTTTTTGGTTGCTTTTTAGAAATCTAAAAGTCCAAAACTAATAAACTTTCTATGACTTGCTTTATTACATTAATTATAAATGTCCTTTATATATTAAAGTAAAGTTTTTACCATTGCTTCTTTGCTGCTATAAATCAAGATTGTAAATAAAACCTGACATGTAGCAGAGGGTTGGATGAATTGGCTTCTTTCTAAGGATGATTCAGCAAAATCTGAGATGATTGGGTGCAAGTTTGTGGTGCTGCAGGAATGCTGCATCTTAGCTCCATTTCCATCAAAAGCAGTAATAGTTTATGAAAACCAGATTTCTGGATGGGTGGGGTGTGCCATGCTTCGTTAAACTCAGATTCTTTCCTTTTCACTCTTTATTTGTAGTTCATTCATGCAGCGAGTCGTCATGCCTAAATCAATCAGCATCTGCACGGTGGAAAACCTCTCCTACTCCACTGATCAAAGTCACAAACCAGAATTATTTATGCAGTTTTCTATAAATATCCAGAAGGACAAAGCTACTAGAGCAGCTTACTTCAGGGTGATTACAGCTCAGGTCAAATAAAATTGTTTGTCCTAGAAAGAAATTCACGAAAACGAATTGTATTTATGAGAAGCAGGTTCAAAATTCAGATGTCTGGTTGAGTTTTTACTGTCGTAGACGTTATGTAAAGCAGCTCCCAACATTTCCTCAGCCTGTCGCCTCTCCCTCTCACACAGCTCTGTCTCCTGAGTGTCAGCTGCTGAAGCAGGTAACGCGGGGCCCCTGGGGGCTTCCTGTGGACCCCACACTCCGCAGAGCCACAGACACCACAGCTGTCCAGCTCAGTGAGATGGTCTCTCTGCCTGTGCTGATAAAACACTCTGTCACCGCGCCGCTCATCACACAGTGAGTCTGTCTGAAACGGAGCTGCGGGAGGAGGAATTGCACTTTTCCTAACACGTTCTTTTATTTATTATGAACTTTTGATGACTCATCTTTTATATTAAGCCTAATGCAACTTCACTGATATTAGCACATTTTTAAATAATGATAATTAAGTCTTAAGTATCTTTTCTGATAAATGTTTGGTGTTGCCTTTCCAGAATCACCTTAGAAACAATGAAGAGTGATGAAGGGTTTAATTCTCCTCTCTGTCCTTCTTTCTCAGCGTGTCTTTGGTGAACAAGGCTGCGGTGGACTACTTCTTTGTGGAGTTGGGAGTGGAACGACACTTCGAGGCGCTGCGCCACTTCCTGCTGATGGAGGATGGAGAGTTTGCACAGTCGCTCAGTGATCTGATCTTTGAGAAGGTGACTCTTGTGTTGATGGCGTCTGTGCAGCTTCAACAGGACAGACCTTGGATTTTCATTTTAGTCCACTCTGAGGAAAACTTGTGCTCAAGTTGAAAGGAAGGATGTGTGTTTGTCAAAAAATGCCTCATAAGCCACTGGATGTGTGTTAATGAAACCTTTAGAAAGTAATTTTAAGACAACGATCTATAACTGATTAACCATTGAAGTTAAATGAAGGTGCTTCCTTCAGCCAGACCTTAAAAACCATAAACATAGCTGTAATCACTTTTACAGATGTATGGTGGTAGCTGAGAGCTATTCACATCCACAGCACAAAATATTAGTTTAAACTCTTGACATGAATGGCAGTGACTGATGAGGACTCCTTCAAGATATGATGAGTCTTTAATATGATGTTTTTTTAGGTTTTGATGATGTAGGATCTCAGTTTTATCTGCTTTTAGCTTATGACGCTAATCGGAGCGTTCCCTCATCGTGAGTATTTGTAAGCTGTAGTTAAGAATAAGTAAACACCAGTTAGAGGACGGTTTTTCTTATATTTCTGCTTTAGTGAGGGTGTTTATTGTCTCTGGCAGCGTGTGGTGTAATTCTTGAACCTGTAATTTCTGGAGCGGGATAATTCGCTCTTCAGATGTTTACAAGGAAAACTCAGCATCCTGTTCATTAATATAATGAGTACTTTTTATAAGAGCAATGGAGATGAGTTTACACACACACACACATGCACACACACACACACACACACACACACACACACATAAAAGCAGAGCTGCAGGTTTGAGTCGTGTCACTGCCTGTGAGTGTTCTGAATCTGATCTCAGTGCCAGACTGGAGCTTCCTGTCTTCCAACAACAAGCACAGCCTCCTCTAACACCTCGGTGCTGTTCTGCAGAAACATTCATGTACATCTGCCTCTTGAGGCTCATGAGACAGAAGGTGTTGTTTATCCAGCCAAAGCACTAATTTCACTGATTGGCACACCTTCAGCCACACAGGAAGCTAATCTCGTAATCATCTGCCGGTTGTGCTTCTGTGAAAGAAAACACTTAAGTCCTATCAGCGTGTTTTTGGAGTGAAGACAATGTTGGTGTGTTCTGTGTGTCCTCCTCTCAGATGGGCAGTGGTCAGACCCCAGGGGAGCTGCTGACCCCCCTGGTGCTCAACTCCATCCTCAGTAAGGCTCTACAGTACAGCCTGCACGGGGACACGCCTTTAGCCTCCAACTTCACCTTCGCCCTCCGCTTCCTCCCGGAAACCTTCCATCCTCACGCCCCGGACTCCCTCAACTGTTTGGAGCTGCGCTACAAGGTGAGGCTGTGAGTTTTGATGGAGTGACGATCACGGCGGGGACCCTGACATCGTCTCAGCGTGAGCGACAGCTTGAATGTGACAGCCTGCCATGTTTTGACAAACTGCTGTGTGTTTGGAGAATGAGCTTATCACACGTTTAATCAGATCAGACTGATTGGAGAAACCAACGGTTCACATCCTGCCCGCCCTCCTGGAGCTGCTGACTCTCCACCTCATGCTGCTCCCTGATTCCCTGAACTCCTTATCTTTAACACTTGCTTCACATGTTTTGCCTTTTTATGTTGTCATATTTCTCCCCCCTCGTCTCCCACCACACAGCTTCCCCCTCAAAATCCTCTCACCTTCCTTATCAGCGTCTGTGGATTCACACCTCTCTCCTCTCGCCCGGCGTCATTCATCACTCTCCTTTTACCTGTTTTTTCTTTTTTTTTGCTCAACTCTCATTCCACCTTCCTGTAATTTCCATCTAACAGGCTCTCTCAGCTTAACACGCTTTTCTATTTTACATCCCCGTCTTTTTTTATTTAATTTCTTTCCCTTCGCCTCTCTCCCCTCAGGTGGACTGGCCGTTGAATATCATCATCACAGACAGCTGCATGAACAAGTACAACCGCTTGTTTTCATTCCTGCTGCAGCTCAAACACATGGTGTGGAGCCTCAGGGACGTTTGGTTTCACCTCAAGAAGACAGGTGAGGGAAACGGGAGCTCGGACTCCAGCTCGCCTCAGAGCATCAGATTCTTCCTGTTGTGCTTCAGCTGCTCATAAAACATTCATAGGAGGGAATGTTGGAATTCTTTTATGATTTATTTATACAAAGCACCGGGCCAGGCAGAGGAATTGTTGTAAAGCATCACGCTTCACTGGGTTTGATTAGATCGATCGTCTGGATTTTATAAGAGCATCTTATAAAGAGGAAAAGAAGCAACTTACTAAAATGATGTGAACTTGTATAGTTATATAGTATAACAGGATAGTTTTAATGATTACAAGGAAAAAGGTTTTTGGCATAGCCAAATAGCCTTTTCCACCATAAAAACGACAAAAGCAGCATCCAAATTTATTTCTTCATGTCAGTTTTTCTCTTCACTAAGTCACATTGTTTGACTGTTCGTGAACATAAAGCAAAATGTGAGTTTGTCAGCTGTTCTCAGGGCTCCAGAGTCTTTTATAAAATTTTTCATATAAGCATAATCTCATGGCTGTGATCAGCATTTTTCCCCCCTTTTTGCCCTGCAGCTCTAATTTTAACTCGTCTCTGTTCTCCGTGCGCCTCAGCCCTGGTGAAAGGTGCAGGTCGCTCCGTGCAGTTCCGCCAGCTGCAGCTGTACAGACACGAGATGCAGCATTTTGTCAAAGTCATCCAGGGTTACATCGCCAGCCAGATCCTGCAAGTGTCCTGGACAGAGTTCACGGCCAAGCTGGCCACTGCCAACGACCTGGATGCCATACACCGCACACACGCCGACTACCTCAACAGAGCCATCTTCAGGTGAGAGCTGGAACTTATCCCCCAAAAAGAAAATGATGTCCACACCAAGAAACGAAAGCTACAGTTGAATTATTCTTTATATTTTTTAATTTATAACAGCAGCGGCAGAGGAGTTAAGTGCCAGTCTCATAGCTGGAAGGTTGTGGGTTTGAGTCCTACTCGGTTTGTCACTGTCGTTGTGTCCTTGGGCAAGACACTTAACCCACGTTGCCTGCTGGTGGTGGTCGGAGGGACCGGTGGCGCCTGTGTCGGCAGTATCGCTTCTGTCAGTGTGACCCAGAGCAGCTGTGGCTACGTTGTAGCTCATCACCACCAGTGTTTGTTTTATAAAGCGCCCTGGGGGGTTCTAGGACTCTAGAAGGTGCTATATCAAATACAGACCATTTACCATAATGTAAGGTAATAAGTTTAATCCTACATTAACAAATTCTTTTTTATGTTTTGTTTTAAGTTTCTTTGTGTTTCAAAATAAAACCAGAATAAAATCTAATATGAAATGTTTACCGTGTTAAACCTCAAAAATCTTCAAACCTTGATCCAGTCTGGCCACCACGAGACCAAAGAGAAACTATTCTTTGACGCATTGTTTATCCGCCACACTTCGCTCCCATAATCTCACATTAAATCAGTTCCTCCTTATCATAACGCACTCATTTGAATTCCAGATAGATGTGAGACTATCTGGTGAACCTAATGAATGATTTAATCTCTGGATGAATTAATCAGGAGAGGTTGTTAATGTCACACTGGGTGCATTATAATCTTAGGGCGTCTTGGAAAAGTTTTCTTTAATTCCACTCGAACTTTGACCTTTTTCCTGTGGCGTCCTCATCCCCAGGGGTCTGCTGACGGAGAAAGCGGCTCCAGTGATGAACATCATCCACAGCATCTTCAGCCTGATCCTTAAATTTAGGGCGCAGCTGATTGCACAGCCCTGGGACAACCAGCAGGGGGAGGCGGTGCACCCCAGCTTTATTGCCATGCAGCAGTCATACAACACCTTCAAGTACTACTCTCACTTCCTGTTTAAAGGTAAGAGCAGAGATGATGGTTTCACAGACTGCTGAAGGAAAGATGAGCCTTTAGTGCCATTAGCTTTCAGCAGGAGCTAAACATCTTGTTATTACAGAGATAAGGGATGATATTGTTCAACGTTTGTTTAAAGAGCAAGTTCACTGATGAACCGTTTTTTACTTGTTATTTTTTTAATATGATCCGTTTCGCATGCAGGCTAAACATGAAATTAGTCTTCTACCCCTATTTCCTTCATTAGCTGCCAATAGAAAATAGACGGGGAAACTCTTTAATGAGAAAATCCATTTAATTCATTTAAAACATTCATGGACTCTTGGCTCCTGATGAGGAAGGATGTTGTTGTTTAGCGTCCAGGAAACAGCAGAGAACATCTCAGCTAGTAGAAGCTAACCGTTAGCATTAGCAACTCCACCTCACAGCAGAACTCCTCCAGGTTTGTGTTATTTGTGGAGATAAAACATCAAAGTTGCAGAGCAAACAGAGTAAGTGGTAGAGTTGCATTGCTGTTAGCCAATCAGAGGCGAGATGTCCGAATATCAGGAAATAAGACTCCAAGCATGAGAATAATAACCGTTAAACAACATGTTTTAGCTCTATTGGCCAGCAAGAGATGCACGTTCACAAAGAAGAGGCGTGGCTTTCAGCTGTAAACACGGAAGTAGGGAGAAGGGCTTAAGGTGGAATACATTTTTCCGCCTCTAGATGGTGCCCTCTGAGAAAACCTTCTGATTTTTGCTCTAATGGATAACCTTTTCAAGTCAAAAAGGCTGTGATAGATTTCTTTGCAGTGGAAAGGCTGTGTTATGAATTTAATCAGATAAATTAGTGATCCAGTGGTGTTACTGAGCTTTGACTTAGCAGACTGAGAGGTTTTGTCATCAACGTTAAAGTGCATCATCATCATTAGCATCCGACCATTAGCTGGTGTCAATTCTCTACTGAAGAGGATGAAGGATGAACTCACGGCTTCTTTTTTCCACAGTGGTGACTAAGCTGGTGAACAGAGGCTATCAGCCTCATTTAGAGGACTTTCTGCTTCGCATCAACTTCAACAACTACTACAAGGACTCCTAACACGCATGCTGGTCTGTTCTGTGTGACGTGACTTTTATCGTGTGTCACAGAAATAGTTTAAAGTCCATCTCTGCCGTGCTTTATGACAAAACGTGGCTTTAGTGAACTTAAATAAGTATTAAATGCTGTCATTTCTGTACATTTGAATAAAGACTCTATTATGATTTTGTATCCTGAGATAAAGCCGAATATAAATTAGATGTGTTTGTGTGTAAATGCAAATGTTTTGTTGAATAAAAGCTCTATTGTGGATTTCTGGTGTTTAATTATTCTCTGATGTACAGAAAGCAAAACTTTCACTGCAATAAGAAATAAAATATTTATTGTAGATAAAATGTTAGCAGAAGCAGGACTAATTGGTTCCATGCTTAGTTTCTGCTTGCTGGATGAACTGAGTGTTTTTTTTTTTTTTAGAGAATCCAGACTTTTCTAAGGAAGGGTTTCATGCTTTAACAAGCTTGAGTGTGTTTCTTATTATTTGTGTTAACGTGGTCCATCTGCAGCCTTTTAGCTCCACTGACTGGTGCTTTCACACGCTCATGCCTAAGTCCCAAAACACTCCAGTCTTGACTGGTTGTTTTAAAGCAACTCATCTTTTTACATCTACCTGAACGTTTAATTTATTTTGCAGCTTATATATATATTGGAATAAATTAATGGTATAATAATCTGTCAAAAATCTTTTATTTGCAAACTGCTTCAAGTTAATCCAAAACCAAAGACTTTAAAATTAATGAGATGTTTGCCACCTTAGAGACAATTTAAAACTCTAATTTCCTTCCCAACACTTGTAAATATAAAACGGTTCATAAAGTCAGAGTTACGGCTGCAGCGCAAATATTATAAATGTGTTTTAAACCAGAATTGTCCAGTTCATAGCTCTGAAACTGAAGCGTTTGCTCCTCACCATCCAAATAATGGTGGATAGACTTTTAAAACCTTTCTGCATTAAAGTTGCGCTTTAATTTTGAGCTTCAGAAAATGGTAGATCTTTAAAATTGTTGGCATCATTCCATTAAAGTAAGAAAAACCCACAGCGTTCACTGAAATAACTAACGAGTTAAAGGGGACATATGCAAAACTCATCTTTTGCATCCTTTTGTGCTGCCATGTGGGACTCAGCTGCCATAAACTACAAATGTGAAAAAAAACCCATCCATTCATTTTCTGTCAGTGTTTGGTTTTAGAAACGAGCCGTTTCAAAAACTGCCAAGTTGTGATGTCACAAACGGAAAAAACCTTGTGCAAGAGAAAGCTACTGCTGAAGGAGCAGCGGCTCTACTCTGAGCCCCTCCCTCCCGGTTATCGGAGCTAGTCTAAGTCTCCTCCCCTTCCAGGTCAGCTCATGGGTTCGATGACGTCAGTTTGGTGAGACGAACATTTGTAGTCCTCTACATCGTTTCTCACAAAACCTAAAGTAACCTTTGCCGCATGTTGAAAATAAGCGCTTTCTTGGCATCCAAATGTGTTTTTAAAATTCACGGACATCATATGTGAAATCCATAATAAAATAACTTTTATTGGCTCATAGACTCCTATTCATTAATTTTTTTGGCAGTAGGGGACCCCTGGTCCGGAAGTAGATGGGCGTGACTTAGATGCTGCCTGTTGGGTGGGCGTGGCTAGCAACAGGTTATTTTCTTAAACTGACAGCCGTGGAGCGGCTCATTCTGAAGTACTGAAAATGTCAACGATAAATGACTATGTGAGAGGGAACCTCATGCACATGTTTGGTATCCACCATAGAACTATTGTAACTTAAGAAATAAAGTCATAATGTAATAAAACAAAGCAAATCTTGTGAATCCTTGTAAAAGCTTGCTGATAAAGACAGATGTAGCCTTCTGTGTAGATTTATTAACCTTTATTGCCTCATCTGTACAGAGCTAGTCACATTTACTGTATGTGGCCTTTAGGAGGAGATTAATTTTAGTTCATTTACTTTAGTTTTCATTTAGAACTATGTTCAATATTGCAATACCTGGCTGGCATTGCTTCATGCATTTCTGAGCCACATTAGACTTGATTTGATTCAATTATTAAAGAAAGAAACGAGGCTTTTATCTTTCACAAAAGGAATGAGAGAAAATAGTCATTTAATCATGCGCTGCAACAGTCGTAGCATATGGTCAGATTTAACACTAAAGACACGCTAAAAGATCATATTTACAGACTTCAGAGAGAAATTAAACAGGATTTGTTTCTGGGAAACTTGCAAAAAGGATCTTGCATACAGATTATCTTCAGGTAATGTGGGATTAGATCCTGCACAACTTGAGTTTATTTTATCGCATTCCTAAGATTTTAGCTCTGAAACCTGGCTGTGGCAGGAGGAGTGCAAAGAGAGCAGAAATGTTTCACTTCATGCTGCTTAAAACATGATGAGAGGGGAACAGTCGCTGCTGTTTCTGAACCAAACTGTTAGTGTCCTCATAAAGATATAAAGAGTGGATGAGAAATAAATGCTTTGTACATGAATAATTAAAGAATACAAGAGTAGAGTAATAAAAACCTTACATACAAGTTAACCAGATGATTACATTCTTCAAATACAAACACTTCAAACCATCTAAAATAAATGTAAACCACCTCCTCGTGGATGGCTGAGGTTATTATAAACAGAGAAACAACCAGTACCTCTATCGTTGGGATGTGGATGGACCCATGCTGCTGTTGGAATGATCTAAAAACAATCAAACTGTTTTGTCTTTTCATTATTTTGGTCAAACCACCTCTGCTCCAGGATAACAACAGATACAGAGATCTATTCGTACAGGTTGATGGAAGTAAACCACACTCTCATGTTGGTGTTACAGTACTAGAGTTAGTGCTAAGGGTCATGAGGAGACCTTAATCCAGGACAAGCCTTGCATTACACTGGTGCCTCTGGTCTTGGATGTTATTGGTTAAAACTAGGCCTCAGACTCCAGGTCCTCCTGCCCCTCTCCGTCGTTTGAGTCTCCCATCTCAGGCTCGAGCAGCAGGAACTTGCCATCGTTGGTCAGAGGCATGTTCTTCATTAGCTGGGCCAGAGCTTCTGGATCCTAATAAAAAAAAACAATTAATGTCTCTGGCTGACGCTTCGTTAACTACGAGTCAGAATTTGTGACATTCTTAATATGCCATGTTTTATTATTAGTAACATCTTCATGGTATTAGAAGGTAAATAGTGCCCTCTAGTGGACACCGACAGATTTGGTGCTGAAAATCTTAAACCCATAACCTAATAAAGCTGCATTATCATTGAAATAATGTGTTTCATGATATTAAATTTAATAACTGTCCTGTCTTGATGAGGATGGTTACAGTTAAGCACTTTCTTTACCAGTAATTATCTTATTATTTATTCTAGGGAAGCTCTGATCCAATCACGTGATTTTCAAAAGATCTGGAATTGGCTACAACCTTATAGAACAAGCGTGACTTTTTAAATTCATCCTAAGATGCTGGCTTAGTTTTAATTTGAACTCATTCCACTACATCAATGTTCATTATTGTGCAGACATCATCTATAGATCAAATCTCGGGCAGAAACCTTTTTTTTCATTTTTATTTCTTAGCAGGGTGCAAAGAGAGAAATAAAGCGATATTAATGCAGATTTTATTTTTCAGAGTCAAATGGATGCTGTAATCACTTTTTTCAATGTAAAAAAACCCCACAATGTTAATTATGAACAAAACGTAAAAAAAGAAATGGATAAAACTGAAAAATATTATATTAATGTACTCAAATTTCAGATTTATTTTCAGTTATTTACGTTAAGCTATGCCTTTTAATTTAGTTAGCTTATAGCACACAGGTGGCCAATTCTTACCAGGAAATATGTTTTGCTAATATTACATTCAGAGATAAATTCTCAGTATTTACGTTGGAACATATATAATTCTTCTAAAGTAAAGCTCCAGTAGTTTAGATTCAAGTTGTCCCTGTTTGTGTTTACCTTCTTAGCTTCTGTAATCTCCTTTGCCAGGTTTATGGTGTAACATATCTGTGAATGAAGGCAGAATTTGGTGATTTGAGCATCAATAAATCCTCGTGAAGAACAATAAATGTGGGTATTCCGACCTTTTCACCCTCTGTGTTGCTCTCAAAGATGAAGGCGCTAAACGACGGTTCTCCCTCCTCGTTCCCGTCACTCCAGTCTCTCCCTTCAACCACGAATCCCATCAGCCTCCCGTTCTCTTGGTGAGCTGCAAACTGGCACACCTCCTCCAGCTGGAACTGAGATGAATATCCGTGGTTCAGACAACAAAACTGAGCAGCAACACAAGCTCTGGTTGTTTTTAGTCACACTTACGCTTATTCTTGTGACTTGAGTCTGTGGTTCAATCAGGCTGTGAAGGAAAAGAGGAATTTTAAACGTAAAAAATGTTTCTACTTGTTTTAAAGCCCGTTTGCACAGGTAAGTCTGATATGTAATGCTGTCAGGTTACTATTTATTGTGTATAATTATGGAGTTTGTAGCTTTTTTTTTGGCAAATATAATTATAAAGACTTTTTTGGGGTCAATATTACAATATTTTCTAACTAGTGATAACTCCAGAATGATAGAAATCATAGCTGTCTTGTTACCAGGCAACAAGTCTAAAAAATGTGCAAAAAGATCCACACCTGATCCCTTGATTTGTGCTTTTCGTTTTAAATCACCATTTGCAGGAAAATGCATTTGTGCTTCTTAGAGGAGCAAACCTGTTACACCTCTTTAGTCTCACCTGATGCTGCTGCTGGTGACCATGAGGTGAGACTCTGTGGTCTTAAAGATGTTATGGATGGCGCGGGCAGCCAGCACCTGCCTCATGGCTTCATAGATCACCTCCTGATTGTCCCCACAGCGGACGGCCATGGAGCCCAGAAAACGCACGGCGAATACCTGCTGCAGGAGGGAGTCTGCAGAAGCGTGCAAACACCAGCAGGGTTAAAAACACGGGGGAATTGAACAGAATGGAGTATTAGGAAGAATGTTGGAGAATTAACATGGGTACCATCACTTTCTGTTGTACCATCTGTTTCCCCAAACGGATTTGTGCGCCTGAAAGGACAAGGCAAGGACATGCATCAGAAAAAAATAAACCAGTAAAAAACTCCTGTGCCGCCTATTAGGAGGAATTCAGCTTCCTGGAAATTGTGTAATACTCTCATTGTGGTCAGCATTTAGTCGATCATCATCATCGCCGGTACCTCATCCCTGCCTGCTTCTAACAACAACAACACACATGCACACTTCCTGCCTCACCTCCCTCCAGCTCTGTTCTGGTCTTGAAACTCAGACGCGGGCAGCATGATGTCAAACTGAATTGGCGTTCCTGGAGCTATCAGGTCCTCCGGTTCCGGAGCAGAACCAGATTTCTGGGAATCACTGCGAGTGGCGTGGACACCTCCTGGCTTTGCTCTGCAGAGACAAGAGGCAGAACGAGTATGAGCTCCAGGAATAATGAAGCTGCTCTAAAACAGTCACAGAAAATGTAAGCTTTTCATAAAACGGTCCTTCACATCGGATCCTGACTGGCTGTGAAACGTTCTAATTTACTCCTGATTCAGGATGAAGTCCATAATCCTCAAGAGAAAACGAGGTCATGAAAAGCTTTATTTTGATTGTATTCTTGGTCTCCCACCGCTTAACACTGCAGTTTATTTAAGAGGAACTAATAATAGATATAATCAATGACGGGAGAACAAAAGCGTGTAAAGCACTCTTCCTAAAATGGGATCTCATTAATTCACCAAACTGATGATTATTAAGCCAAGATGAAGGAAAAAGGAGGAAAGAGATAAAAGAGGAGATAAGCCTAAACTTTTACCCATGCAGACTTTCTACTGAGTCAAACATCCACATTCAGCACGTGTGTGTTTAATACGATGCATGGATTATTTAACCTAAATCAGGCTTTAACCAGTCTGCTGGTTTGACCTGATTGTGGAACATTTTAGAAAAATCTGACATGGAAATGAGAGAAAATATGAATATTTAATCACGTTGTTCCACATTTATCTTTCTTATCAGCATGCTTTAAGCATCTTAGCCACCATCACCTAACATCTGAACATCTAGTGAATGCACGGCGCTAGGTAATCCTTGTGATTAAAGCAGGTCCTTGTATTACTGCTATTGTACATTCTGGTAATGCAGTTATGGAACATTTTTAATATAGTTTGCAGCCCTAATTAAAATTATAATCTTATTGCAATGAATTAACAATTCAGTGTAAGTGATTGTTATCCTAAGCTGGGGGTCTGAAGCCTGCAGCTGTGGAGGCACATGTGGCTTTTTGTGGTTCTTTTGATCCAAAAAACATGTAAATAAATATTATTTATTTTCATGACCACTGTATAAAGTCTAGTTTGGGTTGATTCTTTGTTATTCAAATATGTGATTTAAATGTCTATCTAATAATAGTGATTGTCTGATACAATAGTAGACAAACAGGCTCCTGTTTTTCTATTTAAACCAGTTTGTGGGCATCAGGCAGGCCCGCCGATAGAGGTGCACAAACTAGGAAGTAGGGCTCAGAACCACCGGCCTGCACAAGTGCAGTGTGCAAAAAAGAAAAGAGAAGAAGAAAATTGAGGCCTTAAATGTGTCCTAGAATGCAATTAATCAACAATCTAAAACAGAGCTTTGAGCCTCCAAAAAGCATAAGAATATTTTTTTGGCTTTCATCTGTCCCATGAGCCCTGATACAGGCCATTCTAAACCCCCTTACTCAGGCCTTCAGTGAAAAGAGCTGTTGACCCCTCCCACTCGGCCAGGACATGCTGATTGGTTGGTTTCCCCAGAAGGCCTCAGACACATGCAGGTTGGAGGAGGCGTGGCTCCCCCTTATTACGTGTTAAGGAAGGCTTTCTCAGAACAGGAGGTTTTCTCTCGCCTGGCAAGCCATCCTATATATGTGAATATATAGTCTGGCCACGAACCATTGATGGCTCTCAGTCGTGAGGCGGGATCTACGGTTGTCTTTCAAGCTGTCTGCACGCAATTGGATAGCGCTAGGACCAATCAGAGTAACGAACAACGTGACGTAATCACAGCGACGGAAAAGAGGGAGGCAGCTATGGCGTCTAACATCAATGATTTCTGTCGTTTTTGTATGAAAAACATGTGAATATCAGGGGTACTGGGACATTGTACTACTTTGTTTGATAAAAATAAGAAGCCGCTAAGTATATCAGACAGACTTACGCACGTTGGAGTCTAAATCGTCCAATGTTGATGACAAAGCCGTTTCAAACGAACGTGGTTCCTGCGCTCCCGCCATGTTGTTTGTGTTCGCGGCCGCAGCTCTGATGTCATCGGCTACTCCCGCTCTGTGATTGGCCCACATTATAGAGCGCTGTGATTGGCCATACCAAAATTTTAGCGAGCTGTGATTGGACAGCCACAGCAGTGGATCAGGCTGCGAGGGTTCCAATGAAGCGTGCCTAGTTCACTAGGCTAGGTTTTCGCTCACCTTTTTCAAATTTCTAATTTACATAAAAAGTAGGTCAAACACAGCTTTGACTTTTTGGCATGCTGCTTTAGACCAC
>SSNS01000409.1:1838-64490 GCA_006937985.1 Aphyosemion australe | reverse complement strand
GTCCAATAGCATGCAGAGACAATTTGATAGACAGCCGTAGATTTGAGTGAGATCGGTCTATGGGTCGTACATTTTATTCTGTTCAACTCTATTTAGTCATTTATATTTGAGTATTGTAGTAATTCATAGTAAATGAAGTAAGTTGAGAGGATCCCATTTTTCTTGCATTTTTTTAATGAAAAAGTAACAAAATAGTTATTATTTCTGGTAATTAGATACTTTTCTAATCTTGTAACTCAGTCACTAACTCAGTTACTTTTTTGACAAAGTAATTAGTAACTATAATTACTTTTTTAAAGTAAAGCTCCCAACACTGGTGATCACTGACCTTTTCCCAGAGTAAAGTAGTTTATGTTCTATTTTTACACCAAACTGTGAACTAAATAAGTTCATCTGACTAAATAGTTTCTATTTTTATTGAATTTAAATACTAATGACCCAGGTCAGCATGGTGCTCTGCTGTAACTCAGTACCTGAGCCTGAGTGTAGCCGAGCATCGGTTCCAGCATGGCTACTCTCTTCCGGTACTGCAGGGCGTTGAGGGCGCAGTAGTACTGCAGCGAGGCCGAGTGCTGCTTCCTCCTGGTGTACGCCACCTCCTTCACCAGGTCAGCCTTCAGCTGCACACACAGAAGAGCGCTGAGAATGCAAATGTGCATTGTGTGTGTCCAGAAACAATCATCATAGTATGCAAACTCTCACCAAGCTTACTGACATGCAAATTAGCAACACGCTTGTTTTTCTGTCCACTTTAAGAGACTTGGTGCCCTGCTGAATTCATGCTAAGTCTGTAGAGCACCTTCTTGTCAGGCAGCAGAGGAGGCTTTATTTTATCATTATATTGTCCCAAATGCTTATAAAACACTCAAACTGCACTAACAGGAGCGTTGCTGAACTAAAGCTTGTGAATGATGAGAGAAAAACCTCCATCCCAGAAGCTGAAACAGCACTTCTGATTTTCTTTTACCTTCTCATTCTCCTTCTTCTTAGGCAGCCGACTGTACTTCACCATAGCTGCCTCATGTTCTGCACGGCACCAGAAAAACAACATGAAATATCGAATAACGTTACTGTCTGTCATTTCTTCTCTAAACTAGCACAGAACTGAACTCACCATCAGTGGCGATGCTGAAAATTTCCTTTAAAGTGCTAATCTCTGCAAAAATTAGACACGCCATCAGTCTTAAATGCTAGAAAGTCATTTTTTTCTGTGTTTTTTCTGCTAGTACCTGTGAGGTCCTTCTCTCTGAACTGGATGAGGGGAAACACCATGCTGTCAGCCATCTGGTTGGCTAGCTCAGAGTGGAGCGAGTTTAGCTAAAAACACACAAACAGATTGTAAATAGCTGGAAGAAGAACCTGTGTCATACATCTGAAGAGTTTCTATCTTTCAATAACATTTTCAGCCAGAAAGCTGGGAAATAACAATTTCCCTGATATGGAGCTTCACCTTTATGCTGATAAACTCACACTGAGTTAGTGAGGAAAATAAGAAAACCGGGCGGTTTACTCTGATATTGGAAACAGCACAGAGTCCTACTAAAAATGAGCAAATCCTGCCAGTAATCCTCATGTTTATCAACAAGCTGACATCCAGTTTAACCTGGAGGGATTAGCGAACGCTCAAGTTCACACAGGATTGGGTTCAGAAGTCTAATTTTGTCCTTGAAAAGAGTTCTGGGCAGGATCCTGAGCTCCTATGGCTGTCAGGGACAGGCCCATCTGTTTTATCTATAAATATGAGCGTACACGCTCCTGATTCATCCACACGTCCATCCACCTTCTGCTGAAACACACACACACACAAGCATGCATGCACGCACACACACGCACATGTGACACACATGAAAGTGTTGCCACATTTTTCTATGTATTTTGTTTTAATTTTGGTTGTTCAGTACTATTTATGGAAGCCGCAAACCGATTGAGTAATACCAGCTATTGCCACTGGGGGGCACTGCGTTCATACTGTTAGGTGTGGTCGGTAGCCGTTTCCCCTCAGACTGGCTTGAGAGACAGCAGGAAGCACACCACTTTTGCCGATCTCATTTTTGCTTTGTTATTCACAGGTTTGTAAGTTGTTTATTTGGAAAAGCTGTGTTAGGTACAACTACTGAATGATTTTAGAGTATTCTCCGACCGGGTGTTTGTGGGTGGGATTTATTTTTCATGCGGTTTTGCAACGTTATTGTGCCCAGTAATGCTAGCGGTTAGCTGTGTAAGCTAGCGGAGCAAAACACGTGCACTGAAGGTGCGTAGCATGGATGTTCTTATTAATTTACTGTGTTATTTACCTGAAAAGTGGTTTATTTACGTTTGTTAAAGTGTGTTTTCTTGTTTCATTACAAGTTTAGTCAAATAAGTGCTTGTGAATCTGCTGTAATAATCAGTTTCCTATAGGGTTTTATTGTAACAACAGGAGTATTTAGGCAATATGCTAAGCAGCTATTTATACTAAGTCTGTGTGACTAGAAATGTGGTAAGACATAAAACCAACATAACGAGTAAACAGAACTGACCAGAGGGCAAATAGAACTGAGAGGTATGTAACCTTTATATATTCCTTGTGGCTAATACAAGTAATAGAGTGTATATTGTGGAAAAAAAGAGAATAATTTGGTAGTAATTTGGGACTGTAAATTGAATGAAAACGTGTTAATAAAGAGACTGGCTTGAGAGACAGCAGGAAGCACACCACTTTTGCCGATCTCATTTTTGCTTTGTTATTCACAGAACAAAATTAATCCTGCGACAGGACTCAGGCTTGAGACCTGTTACACACACATGACAGAACAAACATGAAGCAGGAAGCCTCACCTCGCCCACTGTTTTTGAGAAGTTCTGCAGCGTGGCGATTACTTCTTCATCACCTTTGCCCAAAGCAAAATTCTGCAAACAGCCATGAAGAATTCTAAACTTCAGAAATAAATCTGGAGCAAACACTTTGAAGTGAAGAAAATAAAAATTACAGCCACGTTTCCTGATATAAGACTTCCTAAAGATCTTTGTTGTCACCTGTTTTCGAATTTCCCCTCATTAGTAACTTTAAATAAAAGTGTGAGTCATCCCCATGAACTTCAGAGAGTTCTAAAGTTGTTTATAATTAAAAAAGAATAACTTGCTTTCTTCTCGTAATCCAGGAGTTGCCTCGAGAGCTGCTCCGTGGCCAATCCCATTTCACTCTGTGGAGAAGAGAAAGCAGGAAGAAGAAATTCTTGTTAGGAAAGGTTAATTGTGTTGGTTCTGTCTTCGTATTCCAGTGTGTGTAATAAAATAATTATAGTGTAATGAAAAACATTGGAGTCAGAGTTTCAATGAGATTTCCTCTGAATAAAGGCAGAAGGGCAAAGGGTTAGAGACACACCAGCAGCACTTCATTTGAAACATGTTCTGCAGCAGAACTAGAAAATAAAAGATGTAAGGAAAACATTTTAATAGAAAAACTTTAAAGCCATACTAAGCAACTTTCTTGAGCCAGTATGTGCTAAAATGACCCTTTACAGGGTGAATGACATGTCAGTCACACATTCTGTTCCATCCAACAATCATGGTTGGATGGAACAGATTTCCCAGCATGCCACGCTCTTTGTAAATGTTGAAAATTAAAGTAAATCAATAGATTACAGCTTGAGTTCAGTTCACATTTAAAGTATTATTACTTAAATGAAATATACATGTGCTAAATAACAGTTGTGTATGGTTCTTAAGCTGGCAGTGAGCAAAAACAACAGCAACAATGAAAGGGATAGTGGTCCAGAGGGGTTCAAATAGCACTCAGCACTGTTTCCAGCCAAAATAACACCTATGGAACTCACAGGGTGCATGTGCAACATAGCCTAGTGAACTAGACCAAATTCTTGCTATTCACATATATAGGATGGCTTGCCAGGCTATGTGCAACATAGTCTAGAGACAGAAGCATCAGGCACATTAAAAATTGGGCTTTCATGAGGTTGTGGAAATTATACAAATGACTTACATGTCTTAAAAACACAAAAAACAAACAGTGATATGAATGAATTTTGAGTTAAATACATGTTGTCAGAAATGGTCATGTTCTTATAACATGTACCCATCATGTTGGCATTATATAAAGAAGTTATAAAACCAAAACATAACCTAATTTCATGCAACCGATGTACATGATTCAATTATGTCAATCCAACAGATCTTTTCTTTCAGTGCAGAACAGACGAGCTATACCTAGATAGCATTTATTGTAATGTGTTTATCGGGGTGGAGCCTCAGAAGAGACAGAAAACATTTATCTGATGAAGCTAAAAAAATAAAAAGAAAGTTCGACCACAGTAGGAGTCAAACAAGAGTCAACATCGGGAGTTTTCTGAATCACAAGAGCACAGAGAGTTGAATCCTGCATGTTTTAGATCGTGAACACAGCAGATGTGTTTGATTTAGTGATGAAACGCTCCTGTAGACGCTAATTTATTTATTTATTTTTTCAAAAAAAGGCTGAGGAGACATTTCAGCAGTTAGATTAAGGTGTTAAAAGGATGACGGCACAGCGAGGAGCATTTGTGTCGTTTTTATGACAGTGAATTAAAATGGACACTAGGGGGTGCTAAAAGCAAGCCCAAACTGCAAAGTTTCCCTTTAATTAATTGTGTTTAGTCAAATGAATGTTAGTTTCACAGCAGTTCACAGGCAAAAGCAGTAAGTGGTTTATTTGGTACCTGGGCTCCAAACACCCTCTGCATCGTCTGCAGCAGCTGATTGGTGTAGTCTGTCAGCATCCCAGAGTCCTCCTCAAACACACTCAGCAGAGAGCGAGTCTGTGGGACAAACACAGGAATGTCAACAATTCTCCAGTCAGGATTGGATTATTTCTTTGCCATCAAGTTACAAAAATAAACAGAATATTCACCATTTGTTCACAAGTGTCAGAAAACTAATTTGGGAATTTTCAACAGATTCTGGTATCTATTAGAGGCCGACAGATATTGGTTTTTCTATTGCCGATACTGATGCCGATATGTGGAGGTCATGGTCCACAGACGGCCGATATTTTGGGATGATTTTCATGGCCGATATTCACCTTATTTTCATGCCTTAATGTCACTAATAACAACAGCTGATGCACAAGCGGAATCAGTTCTTGAACTCTGAATTTAACCAACTGTTAAATCTTAATTTTGTGTGCTGCTCAGTGTTAAAATTAGACATCTAATTACAGTTAATCAAACAAATCAATTAACTGACCAAGTATTAAATATTCAACTGGTATATATTTTAGTTGAAAATCATTTTCAGAGCATTTGTTATGCAGATGTTATTCAGGAACGTAAATATATCTGAATTAAATTCTGCAGCAGCACTGCAAATATGTATCGGTCTACCCCTATGCATGTTTATGTCCAATGCACTTTACTGAACTTGTAGGCCACCGAAAAACAAGAAACCTCTAAGGAGATTGCTGGAGGCTGAAAGAGTTAATAACAACTATGCATTTGGATAATGAGGTGCAGCTTTCATGTGAAAATGCATGCATGAGGATTTTACTACAGGCTGCATATGTAAACGAAGAGAAAGTCCTGTTCCTGCTGGCTCCACTTTAACAAACAGGTGTGGCAATAGAGAACAGATAGAGCAGGAGGGAACACACCCATTGCATTAACTCTGTTTATTATTTATGGGCGATGACTTTTGGTCCTTAAGAGACAATTCACACCAAAAAGGAAGTGATTCTTGTCTCTGTTTACATTTAAAGCAGACAGATTAGAGCTGTTCTGAGTCAGGAAACATCCTCCAGCATGTACTTTAGTTGTCGGAAAGGAGAGTGATGTAACAGAGTAGTAAATGGGTTTTGTGTAGAACTAACCTCCCTTCCTGAGATTAAACCTGTAAATACAGCATTGTTATTAATGCCCTGTTGCAGAGTAATTCCAGTCCTATGATTGAAATCCTCCCTACACAACAACCAGGCCCAGCTGGGGTCTAGAGCACACTTCATCTTCAAAATTCTCTTAAATGATGAGATGGAAAGTATTGGAAGTGGGGGATTCCTGCTGATGGTTCTGAAGCCTCTGGATGCATTTAAATACCCCAAAGAGCCTTTAGAATGACGGAGCTACTGCTGCAAATCAACAAAACACACACATGCAGATAGAAACGTAAGCTATTTATAAATAAAGTCTAACAGCAGGCAGGGTTTCCCCTGCAGCCATATGATTGCATTTTCGGACAGAGAGCTGTCATCGAGCAGTGGAAACACACAAGGGGAGCAAAGCCCGTGTAGCGATGCTAGGCTAACGTCGCCGCTCGGAGCGCGTCAAGGTGCGTTTCGGTTGCGATCAGACACGAGCAGGCCTACCTGAGGACTGTCCTGCAAGGCGTCCTCCAGGAGCAGCTTGTGATGTACGGCCGGCATCTTGTTAGCAGTGGAGGAGAAGGAAACGGGAGCTTGAATTATTGAGAGCGCGGACTCGGTTTCCCAGAAGTCTCTGCGCGAAGGGGGTTGGAGCCGGGCCCAGCCTGACCTCACCTGTTTTCCAGCTCATGCAAATAAAGTTCTTGTTACTGAAAGGAAACAAACAACACTCCCAGAAAAAATAATGGATTTATATTTACTTTATTTAACTATGTTCCAAAAATGTCTTGTTGTAATAAAAACTTTATAACCAGCTGACGACATAATAAATGTTTCTGCCACTTTGGCGACACCATGTGGTCACTTTAAGAACTGCAATTTCAGCCCTCTGAACAAGATTTTCTTCACTTCCAGCAAGGCAGCAAATTTAGGCCATAGTTGAAAGGCCACGTGTGTTTGATAATTGCATTTCCTCACTAATATATCCTCTGGTTTTCCTGTAAACCCTCATATTACTGCCACAGTTCATGCAAAGGCTGCACACAATCAGAGAAGAAATCTTGGAACATAAAGTCATCATTACTCAGCATGTGTAGCAAGAGTTTGTCTGCTGATCTTTTTTCCTCTCGATTCATTATGCTGCTGACTGAGATACTTCACAATGCTAAAAGGTCATTTTTAGAGAGTGAGTAACTGGAAGATGTGCTCTCAACCTTTTGGATTTCCTAATGCAGACATTTTAAAGGAGGCATAGTTTGCCTCCTAAATGCATTGTCCCTGCGTGCTTGAAAAATGTCTGATGCTGCTGACACAAATCATTTATTTAAGTCTGAATAATAGTCTAATTGCCTCAATAAGATGCCTCATTGTGCAGTGTCTTGATAATGTAAATCATTTCCTTTTCAACAAGCACTCAGGCAGCCTGAGTAGGAAAACATCCTTTCTATCCCAGGGGATCTGTGTTGTTTAATTGGCCAGGTAGTGGCTCTAATGTGCAGACAACACATTTCATTCCCTACTTCAATTAACTGATTGCATTTGCTGACACCACCAAGTCTGCCCCTTAATTACAGATGCGGATATCAAAATAGCTTGAAAAAATGCAGCAGAGGATGATGCAAAGAACAATGTTGTCACATAAGACTGCAGCCTGTTTGATTTTGTAGCACCATTTGTGCCAACAACTCTGGCTTGTTAGACATGTTGCACTCAAAATCACAAAAACTCCTGCAGAATAGAACACGATCAAGGACAAAGTGCATATAACCATTTAACTGTTTGGGCTTAGTTACAGATTACAGCAAATACAAGTGAGAAAATCTAATTAGCTTTGCTGGCAGAACTGTGGCTGTAATGCTGTTACTTTTCATCATTGCAGCCTTTTTAAATTCACATTCACTTCTCACAGGATCATTATCTTTCTTGAAATTGTGCCAAATGGACCAAACACATTTTTTCAGTTATTTATAGCTACACATGAGAAAGTGTGCATAAGGTTTCCAAGCACAAGTACGTCTCAGGACCTGCATAGGGGATCTGCCTGACCGTCTGGAATAGCTGCTGTAGTGTTGAAAGCCCAGCAGTAAAAGGCCAGTAAATCTTTTATGACCTGTAGGGTTTTTTAAGTAGAGAAATCAGCTTTTTTATTTGATGTCCACAAAATAAAACTCACAAATGTGGTTTCAAACTCAAAACATCAGGATACATAAAAGTGTCATCTTGCATTTATGTTGTGTCCTATTAAGAGCACAACAATGTGGGGAAAACGACAAATGTGAGGTTTAAAGTCTGTTTTCAGTGTTTGTTAAGACAAGCCAGCTTAACAGTGAGGCGTGGGAGCTGCAGGTCTGCATGTGGTGGATGGAGGGTATAGCAGCATAATGCAATGGTAACAAGCAGCAAAATAGACTGTTATAGACTTCTATAAACAAACGTGCTAACAAAAACATTGTGCCTGCAGAACCTCTATTGAAAAGAACATAAAATTGAATATCCACACGTCCAAATTCTGCATCCCTGCTGCTTTGTTACCCCAAACATCCCTAGATGCCACCAGTGTAAAGTATTACTATTGTTGCTAATTGTCATGGAATGGTTGAGTTTGTAACGGACCCAAATGCAGTGGAGCAGGAACAGGAAGCAGACTGGCAGGTAAACAACTGTTTAATATGAATGATGGTAGGTAGGATGACAATCATTTAGCAGCAAAGGATCTGTCACCTTTGGTCTTTAGCCTGGTGCGCTGCACAAACAGTAGGCTTTGATCACTGGACCTCAGGGACCTGCTGGGGGTGTAGGGACTGAGAAGATCACCACTGTGTGATTGTGCTTGTCCAATGTATGATGGTCCAGGATGCTGGAACTCCACGGAGAGAGGTTGGAACCCAAGAGACCTCACTGCAGGGTCCACAGCACAGGGCATCAAGCTGGGGTCTCTTGATAGGCGGCACGACTGGAGCCACAGGACAGGGGAAGCTGAGCTGGAGACTCCGGAGATGGCTGGATCTCTGAGATGGTGGAGCGAAGCGTGGACCATAGGGATAAGCGTCAAATACTTGACAAGGACATCAAGGCAAGTGCGCAACAGACCTATGGGACCAACGACAGGTGCTCAATGAGGGTAAGCAGCAGAGGAGCGGGGAAACGGGTCCGACCAAATGGGAACAGTTGGTGCGTCTGTGCCACCCCTCAAAATCTCCTTAGTTCTGCTGCTACTGTGAAAAAAACGAGTTCCTCCTGGAAGCTGGCAGATGCTTACCGCTGGGTCCGGTTTGGTCAGATCCTTCTGTCATGGAATGGTTGAGTTTGTTCCTGCAGTGAAGCAGGGATGGGAGGCAGACTGGCAGGTAAAAGAACTGTTAGATATGACTAATAGCAACAAGTAGACAAGACGGAGATCTGACAAAGACACAACAGAAGGTTTAAATACATGAGGGTAATCAGGAGCCAGGAGGGTAGGTGGGTCCAATAAACGAGGGGAGACGAGACAACATGTCAGAGGGAGAAGGAGCAGATCCTGACAATCATACCAGGAAATAAATTACCACTGCTTGAGAATTCCCATTACTGAATACCATTCTTCCAGTTTTCACAGAGAGAACAAGCCCATATAGTTAAAACAATGTCATGCTGGTACTGGTTTGCATCATGTTAAAACTATGTTGTTGTGCTTATCTTGGTAATTCTAAGTGAATCATTTGGTCACACCCAGGGAGGGAGAACACCCACAAGTGGTTCCTCTGCATGTTTCAGTAGCTTCATTTAAACTAACTGATGGGATCAGCAGCTTTCTTCCCCTAAAATGGTAGAAATGAAACACATCTTGTATTATCCTTTTGACACAAATGGAGCTCTGAGTCTAAACTTTAGGTACAGCATTTGTTTTTTCCCAATAATAACAATAAAGCTGTTTAAATTTAAATATAAATGTATGAATTAAGGAACAAGGAGATGATCTCTGATTATGTTTTTACTTCAGCAACAAAACTTTTGTCAATTAAAACTTTCACACTGAATTAGAAAAAAAAAAACACTATTTAATCGCTGAATTCCTTCCACTCGGCCCCTTAGAGACGAGTTTATAATGTTGTGACTGAAACAAAGACAAGAGAAACAACCAGAACCTGTGAGGGACATAAACTGACCAGTGAATGGTTCTTGTGGTTTTGTTCCAGGAATGCTCAGCATTTTTTTTAACTCCCAGAGAACCAAGAGGTCACAAAGGTCGTTCCTGTTTTACCAAATCAAAGCAACGAGGACATTTTTCACACACTCTGGTTCATCCACGCTCCTGAATACGGTCCATGTTTCACACCTTTATGTAAAAAGGAAGCTCTTGATTGGTTAAGTCAAACTCCACCCTCCGCCTTCTTTACCCCGGTTGCCCGGGCAACCATGTCAGGGTGGAGAAAAAGAGCAAATCATGTGAGGGCAAAGCATCTTTCTCTCCGTCTTCTCCCCCCTCTCCATCGTCTCTGTCATTCTCTCCGTCTTAGCGTGTCTAAAAAGCCTCTCAGTCTCACTCTCAGCTCTCCCCTGCCTCTCAGGGAGAGAGACAGGACGCAACACAGGGAAGGGTGATACACGACCAAACAGAGAGGAGAGGGGGAGATCCATGCCAGGCTTCTCTTTGACCTTCCCTCTCTTAAGTTCTTTTCCTCTCCCATCGCCTCCCTCACCTCCCTCTGCTCTCCCAATGTGTCGTGGGTCTCCCTGCCTTCCTCCTTGTTGCTCCACTCACTAGGCGCCTCGGCTCTGCCTGGACAGTGGCTCCATCGATGCAAAATGGGTTGTGGCAATTCCTCAGCCACCAACACCTCAGGAGGAGGTGAGTGTTTCAGGAATCTGTGTGTGCAGGATGATGGGTGAACGTGTGTGTCTGTGAGCGAAAGAGTTCCCACCGTACCTACATCAAGATGGGAATGGTGCTTGGAATGTAAATGAAGCATTGAAGGGTAACTTCCATTTAAGATCACACCAGAATGGACGCGTGTGTGTGTGGCTCCTGGTTTGCTCGTTTCATTCATAAATAAATGTTTTTGAAGAGATTTCTAGCATCTCCCTTCCTGTTTTATGTGTGTGTGTGTGTGTGTGCGTGTGTGTGTGTGCGTGTGTGTGTGCACGTGTGTGGTCTCCTGGATCGATCTGGAAGGATCTCCCATAATTAAAGCTACTGGAGTTTCCTGAGGCTTCTACATCTTTGTTAACGACACTGATAGAGTAATTACAATGTGGACATCTAAGCAGAGTGAGCCACACACATTGATTTATTTGCCAGTTTATGTGCTTTTGTGTATTTGAGCTGCTTTCCAAGGATTTTCTGGAGGATGAAAGACAAACAGCTTCACTGACATTCACTCATCCTTGTCTCCTCACCTGAAGGATGCTGCTTGTGTTGAAAACAACCTCCACTGAAAAGATAAATCAATAGAAAGGTTTCATTCATAAAACTTGAAAAATGTGATTTCTTTTCAACCCTCACTCTGTGTGTGTGTGTGTGTGTGTGTGTGTGTGTGTGTGTGTGTGTGTGTGTTGGGGTGTTACCTCATCTTCACACACACATGTCAATCAGTGGCTTCTGATTAACCAAATGCACATTTTAAATTATTCTGAGCAAATCTCCAGGCATCACCATTCAATTGAGGCAGTAATTAGTTTGAAGAATCCGCAGAATTACCTCACCACCACTGTCCATTAAAGGCTTCATGGTGTGTGTGTGTGTGTGTGTGTGTGTGTGTGTGCGCGTGCAAATGCGAGCAGGTACCTAATCAGTACTTGCCAGACGTGCTAACAGAGCCGATCACAGCTGCTGCTCTAAACAAGATTTGCAGATCCACAAGTTAGACGCGAGGCAGCTTGTTTGGACAGAAGTTGTGTACATTTGTGTGCTGCAGGCCTTTTTTTCCCCTTCTTAGAGGTCAGCGGTCAGAACAATGTCAGGGCCTGACAGATATAGACTCGTGACTCCACTCGTTTGTCCATACCGGCTGATGCCAGGTCAAAGTCAAAGGACGCTCTTTTTAGAATCATTTTCTGTAGCAAAAAAATAAAAAAAACCACACTTCTTGCTCATTTTTGAAGCAATAATCTATTATTATGCAATAAATCATTTAAAAGAAGACTTCCTGTGGTTTTTCTTCTTGAGTTTCACTCTAATACACAGATTTGCAAAATAAATAAATTAAAGGCCTAGCATTCTTTGAAGGACTTTTAAACTGAGGTCATCTTATCTTGACAAATGATAGATTTGCGTAATGTCTATAATCTTACGTCATAAGGCAAAATCTCATTTAGTCTGTTAGCACTGGGAATACCACACAAAAATTAGCTTAATATCTTTAAAAATGACTGTCATGTTTTTAAGTCCATTAGCCATGGCGGCCATCTTTAATTAGGGTGACTCAATAGGTTAATCAGATGTGAATGTACATCCAACAGCTTCATTAACGTAGTGGTAGAGTGTCCGCCCTGGGACTGGGAGATCGGGGTTCAAATCCCGGTCGGGTCATACCAAAGACTTTGAAAAAATGGGACCCAATTCCTCCTCGCTTGACTCTCAGCACTATGGGGTTGGATTGGGGGGTTAAACCACCAAATAGTTCCCGAGCGCGGCCACAGCTGCAGCTCACCGCTCCCCACCACGGGGATGGGTCAAATGCGGAGATGTAATTTCACCATTGTGTGATGAATACTTGGGACTTTGACTTTAACTTTCAGTGGGTTAAAGGGTGTTTTGCCAATGCAACATAGACATAAACAAGTCAAACAAAAATGTTATTTCTGGTGAAGTCTGGGCACTAATTAAAGCCAAAATGGCAACATTGCAAAACAAGCTAGCTTAAAGCATTTTTTCATGCCTCTTAACAACGTTCTAACATAGTGTAGCTAGCTATAAATATATTGTGGAGATAAAAAAATAATAATGAAGTGGTTCTCTTGTCTAAAAACCTCAGCCGATAACTTAGTCTGACACCAATGGGTGGACCATTCGGTTGTCTGTCTCACTGAACTGCTTTTTCGCATTTACCTGGGTCCTCCCTTCATTACACACGTGCATTTTGCAACAGAACACCCCTGGTGTGAGAGGTTTAATAATATCAGAGGAGGAGAAACAGCCGGCTGCTACCACTTCAACTTTAGGACAAACTACCAGAGTCCCAAAACGAAAATCACCATTTGAAGTCACGGACAACAAAAGATGTTTGGACCTAGAAAAGTGCGACTGGTGTGTAGCTCTCTCTCGTTTCCTCTGACAACGCGGGATCTGTTATCAGGGGAATGTGGCCTATGATAGCCATTGGGAGGGGTGAGAGTTCTGTGACTGTGTTTGTGTTTAAAAGCTAGCTTGATTTGCAGATTTGCTATTGCAGCTTTAAAACACACCCAGTGTGTGTGCGCTAATAATCCACATTAAGTGTGTGTATTTGAAGTGGCTATCCTCTGGGAATCCCGGCTACAGCCGGGGTCACTCAGGAGGCACTAAAGTTGAGCTGACAACAACATCATGAATCCAAACAAGGTCTTATCAAGTTCTCTCAAATGACCGCATTGTACGTATATCACATTGCTCAACCCAAGTCTTGTGGACACAGATGTGCAGCTTCAGCCATGAATGAGCTTTTGTTGGGGCAGCTGAAAAGGCCCTTTTGTCACGTTGGTGACTCAAACCTTTATAGTGAGGAGGGCCTTTTCTTCATCAGCGAGGAGCGTGGCTACATGGCTGTTTCTGTATAGTAAAGTTTTGTGACTTATTCAAGGATTATTTAATGCTGATAATGAAAACCCTGAACTGGATTATCCTCTTGCTATTTATGTTAAACTCTGGAACTAAACTGCTTTAGCCTCACAGAGCACTCAGAAAACATTAGCTTGACCCGTAGACATGTATTAAGCGTGTTTACCTTTATTGAACAGTGAAGCCATGACACCATGTTTTATTGCAATCAATTGCACTTTTTTAGTAATAAAAACCATAACCATATAGGAATGAACAAATCAGTATCTGGCAATTAGCTGAGGTTTATTTTTATGTTTGATTCTGAAAAAGCTGTTTTTGTGGGTGGAGGCATCTGAAAGCTTGTACTGAAACCAGCCACTAGGTGGTGCTTGTATAGTTTCTGCTTCAAATCTGGAATTCTGTTCTGATGTCATACTCATATATATGTGTTGCCTTACAAATCACACGGTGTCCTCAAGCCATTTATGTTAATAGCACTCTGTTACCCTTCAGCTCAAACTAAATCAAAAGCATAAGAGAAACATCTCAGTACCATACAAACCTAAGCACCGTATCTAAAGAGGGTAAAAGATTCAATTCTTTGAAATATTTATGTCACCTACCATTATTTCCTTTGATTGCATTTGAGCTTTTTTTCTACTGTTTGAGCATTTTTGCTAAGTTTGCTGCATTTTGAAGATGAATTAATAAAGGAACACAGTCTGTAAAAATACCAATGCGTTGGCTCCTGTGATGCACTTTAAAAACAAAAGGGCAGTTCTACATAAATCACACGTCGTTTTCTGTTAAAATATAGAACTAAACATGGAATTTTAGAGTGAGTTTTAACAAACATTAACACTTAGGTAACAATTACAAACCACACAGAACCTTTTTATGTTAATTTTGAGTCAGATACAGTGTGTTTCAGGGTGATTTGTCAGAGGCTGGTAATTACTATGTAGAAAAGAACCACAGACTTAATTAGGACGTCTGATAGCTTAATTCTGCTTCATTTAGGTAAAATTGTCAGATTGGCTCTTATGTTTCAAACACTCTTTGTCATATTCTCTGTTCATTCAGAGCTGGTGACGCTGGCCTTGGATTCATAATCATAAAGCTAGTTCAGTGCTTATTATTTTGCACTGATAAACTTGAAACCTGCTGAAAACAGCTCCAGCAGCAGTATAATCCTATCAGGATTCACATGTTTAATATGTGTATCACCTACAATGGGTGACTGAATAATTTAGCTGTTTTATCCAAGTAAATGTTCAGAACTTTGTGATTAAAGTGTTTGCTTATGAGGTTTATTAACCTCACTGCTGTGCACGATCCACTGATACCTGACACAAGAATTTAACAATCATGCATCCTTTCTGTGGATATTTTTTAAGAAAGATCTGGTCTCTCTCTCTTTGTTTTCAGGGCCAGCAGAAGCTTCCAAAGATGTGTAAGTAAATTAAACATTTTATTGTTTTTCAGGTATTTGTGAAGCTTTTGTCTATTTTCACACCTCACAATTCCACAATTTACAAAGTTAGCCTCATAAATATACTGATATCAATTAAGCATTAAGAATTAATTTCAATTTAAATTCCCTAATTAACCTTAAAAAGTGCATATTTAAATGCAATGGTTATATCACAGCTATTTACTGCATCCCAAATTGGTCGCAGGCATGACCTCAGACCACTGATTCATCATTTAAAAGTGACAGAAGACTGTATCAGTACCGTTTTTGTCACATACTTATTGAGTATTACCCTGGAACACTTGAGAGACGCGAAGCAAACAGTCTTGTGTCTTGACAATCACAGTGCTCTCTATCGGTTTGGTGGGCAAGATGTTACGTATGTAGCTGATGTTAATGACACAGGCTCTTTAGAAACAGCTTTGGCATCAACTTTGGACTATTTAGACCTGGGCTTTTCTTTGAGTCAAGAGCAGATAGAGGGTAGCCACGCTCCATTAGAGCCTCAGATTGACCTGATGGTTAACCATTTAACTGTGGCGTACACACTCCCTCTGCAGTAATAATCAGCTGCTAGTTGTTCCACTACAGCACATTAATGACATTTTCCAAGCATGTCCTCTCTCCAGCGTCTGTAGGTATTTAAATATGCATCCAAATATTAATAAAAAGCACACAATTCAGTAGTGTTTGCCTGAAAAATCAAAAAAATTATATATAACAAAAATGAAATTTGACTGATTGGAATTAAAACAAAAGTCATTATTATTTAACAAAATCATCACAAGTATGTAAAAGCACCAAAGAAACAAAAATATAGGTAAATAACAGTAGAAGGAATGCAGAGTTATTTTGAAAATGCTACTTTCAAACCACTCTTCCAAAGAGAATCGGTCAGCTTCTGCCATTTAGTGTTTTTCTATTTTATAGTATTGAGTAGGATTTGTAAATTACTACCTGGAAATGAGCAGACTGAGTTCATTGTGTGTGTGTGTGTGTGTGTGTGTGTGTGTGTGTGTGTGTGTGTGTGTGTGTGTGTGTGTGTGTGTGTGTGTGTGTGTGTGTGTGTGTGCCTCTGTCAGCATCCACTTTAGGACCCAGGAGAGCTGACTGAAGACTTCTGACTCACTGACACTAATCAGTTTCCTAGAACTGAACCACACAGCAAAATACCACAAACAAGTTCATCTACTCACATCCGTAGTCACGTGTCTCTGTCTTTGAGACAAGCATGTCTACTACCCTCATCCTAATTCTAACCTGTGTTTTAGAGCGGTGTAAAAGTCCAGAGCCCATATAGACAGTAAAACAAGATCCCAGTGATATACACATAGAAAACAAAGGAGTAAGCATTTAAATCCCTCCAAAAATTGTTCCGAGTGCAGTTTCATGTCAGCTCTTACCAACCAAACACAAACAAACCTGAGGTCACTGGAAACCAGTGGTTCAGTGGTTTGGTTGAGACGATAATTGCCAATTCAGGCTGCTTCATCATTGGCTGTTGCCGCTGGGGAATGAGATCAGTATTCCCTGCAGCACACCATCAAATGTTCTGCATAAAACACATAAAACACACCTCCACAGTCGAGCGTCTGCTGCTGCTTCTAGTTTTTTCTTCTCTAAGCGTTGAAAGTTGACTTGACTTGTGATTTTTTCTCTCAATCAGGACAGAAGATCCCTTGGCAGAAGATGAGAAAAGGAGGTAATTTGGTCAAACTTTGGAAAGTTTGATGTGTGTCATCGCAAAAACACATTTTCCTTGATGTTTTCAGTTTACGGCCCACTAAGCCACTGAGCTGAGCTGAGCTGAGATGTTGTATTAAAAAGTAGCTGCAACTGAGGGTTTGCAAAGACCCATCCTTGCGTGTTCTGTTGTGACAGTAAAGATTATTTCCTGGTTCTTAGCTTCGATACAAAAACAATCAAATCATCCGGTAAACTGTACATATTATGAGCTATGGTAATGATAACCGATGTATGTTTAGAATGTAAAAATATCAGAAAAATGATCAATGACTAAAATAAACCTAAATTTGTTGTTTTTTCCTCTGTCTCCTCTCAGGAATTATGGAGGCGTATATGTGGGTTTACCAGCAGATCTGACCACTGTAGCTGCTAGTCAGTCTAAGTCCACACGGAAAGGTAACTACGCAACTCAAAGGGCATTCTGAAGCACTTCTGGACAAATAGAGAGAGAAAAGGTTTTCTCCCCCTCATCCTTTCAGAACAAGCTAAACTTAGTATTTTTCTGTATCATGCTAACGGAATCTGTAGAGCAGTGCTCTCCAACCCTCGAGATTACTTATCCAGCATGTTTTAGTTGTTTCCCTGCTCCAATAAACCCGATGGTAAATGCCATGTTAATCAAATCACCCCTCATTTACACAGAGATGCTGTCTGGAATCTGTATGACTTGTGCAAAGACCAAAAATCATTAAGGCCAATCAGAGCTGCGGCGCTGATCCAGATGTGGACCTCCGGAAAGTTTCCGAATGGAGTCTATTTTTTCCGGATGCCACAATGCGGATTTTCAGGAGGTTAAAGAAATTACATGAACCAGACAGGAAGTGAGACGTGGTTCAGCGATTGGCATCTGGTATATTTCAAAATAAAACGTGTGTTGCACTTTGTTTCTTTTATTAATGACATTGTATGATAGTTCATGCTAGAATATTTTTAAACGTATTATCTCAAATTTCTAAAGTGAACTTGTGTGAACCCCTAAGATTTGGTGCTCTCACAGGAGCAAATGTCCAGAGAAGTTCTGCACACGGTCCGGAGTCGATGTCGTCCGTCCAGAACCCGGACCACATCTGTTCTGCACTTGGCGTAAATGAGGCGTAAAACATGTTGGATAGGCGATCTCGAGAACTTCTGCTGCGGTGCATTATGATTACTGCTAGTTCTGTAAAACCGCTGCACTTGTAAATGGAATGCAGCCCTCACTAATACACCTGAGCGTTCCCTACTCCTCCAAGTCAGGATGTTTAATGTGGAAAGGCCTTTCTCCTATCTCATGACTTTTTTCTTCTTCTTGCAGACTAGCAGCTCCACCAGAGAACACCACACAGGTACCTTCGACCTTTAACTTTGACCACTTTGTGCAGGATCTGGTGTAAAGCCTCCTAACCACAGATAGTTTTTTTCTTGACAGGATTGTGCGCATTGCCTCACCTGGAGACACTTGGGTCTATAAGCAGAGTTAGTGCTTGGATCCTCCATCCAACTGAGCAAAGACGGGGACATTTTACCAGGATTCAAAAGTCATCTTTCATCCAGCAGATTTTAAAGCTGTTCTAGATGAGGACTAAACTTTGGAGTGGCAGCTGTGGGCAGCTGCAGCTGCACGTTTTGGCCACATGGCCACGTCCCTGGAACCTTCTCCTTCTCAGGAAACAGCGGAGGATCTGGTTAACTTGGCTACTAACTGTGGGGTGCACACTCCCTCTGCAATAATAATCAGCTGCTAGTTGTTCCACTACAGCACATTAATGATTCATTGTGTTGCAAAGGAAAGGAGTTCAGCAAACAGAATATGTAACCATCACAAAAACCTTGCTTTTTTAAACCAGGGACCTGCTGCTGCAGCAGAGTGAAACTGATTAAACTATTTAACTGGTGTTCCTAAGTTCTCCGTTTGGTGCAGCCACCTAACCTGGATTCCACATGGATTATCTAGTGTCAGCATAAAGATCATGAGACTCCGGAGAGCTTTGAATCCCTCTTTCTCGCTCTATTCCCTCGTTTTGCAGCATCGCTCTTCCCCCTCCACCAGGAAGCTCTGATTATAGTTTTCGGCCACTCACAGGGCACCACCAAATTCCTTTTATTTCTTTTTTTAGGTTTCCAGAAGTAGTTTCTTTAAATGTCACAACAGAAATGTACAATTCCACAAATGTGTCTTAAGAATATTTGCAGGTGAACAAAAAAACATCTGAGGAAGAAAGGATTTTTTTGCAGTATGTATCAAACAGAAGAGTGACTGGTTTTATGTGTAAAATCTCACAGGAAACAGCTGTTTGTGTGAATATTTTACTTTTTATCAACAAATACCACTATAAATACATAACCAAGCAATTTCCAAGTTAACGCAGATTGCTGGTGCTGTTATAGACTAATGAATGAGCAGCTTTGTTATATTAGAGGTGGTTGGTTGAAGCCCAGCTTCATACAGAAATACAGAATGATTGAAAAAACAGGCAAAACAATAAAAAAATAAACCTACATTTCATCTCTTAAAATTGGAGAGAAACCACGAGAAACTCACTCTGTGTTAAACAAAAATACACACTTTTCATCTTATAGTCTGCCAGTAAATGAATAGAGTTGAATATATTGTCCTAAAGTATGCAGTAAATTAAATTAGATCACTTTGATGACATCTGATGATCAATATTTTGCATTTACCATTTGTATCTTAAATTAGCTGCTGAAATTGTAAAGATGGACGCTGGTATTTCACTCCTTAAATCGATCAACATTAAAAGCAAACTTTTTAATATCCAGATTTTGAGAACTTGTCGTAATTTACATTTGTTCAAACAGAATTTTAGACTTGTTAAAATAAGATAATTAACATTTTTTCTCAAGGAACCATAAAAATTGAAATAAGTTCCTTTAAACAATTAATTTAAAGGAACACTTGGCAGTTTTGGCTCGTTTTTAGCACCCCCTACTGTTTGTTAGTGAACCCAAAAGTAAAACTTATCTCCTCGCTGTGCGTTCGTCTTTTTAACACCTTAATCTAACTGCTGAAATGTCTCCTCAGCCTTCATTAGTGTCTACAGGAGCGGTTCATCACTAAATCAAACAAATCAGCTGTGTTCATGATCTAAAACATGCAGGAAACATGCTGGAAACAGACTGCAGCACCATGCATGTTAGCTCCACTTTTTTCTAAGTCTAGCAGGTGGCGGCCCTGCCTGGAATACCCCTGCCGTAAAGGGTCATTTTAGCACATAGCTCAAGAAAATGATTTAAAAATACAAAAAAGTTGCATAGTATGGGTTTAAAACAGACAGATAGATGTGATTTTAGTCTAAACCAACACAGTTGACAGGATGAAATTACTGTTTGTTCTAATTATCATAACTTTATTTATTCTTCTGTCTCTAGACGATAAATCCTCCACAGCTCTGTGTGCACAAGCGGTTATGGTTGTCTAAGTCAGATCTTCTGTTTGTATCTTTGTCTCTAGTTAAAGCTCTCAAGTATCGGCTCACATTATTTATTAACAACAACCACCCCGGTGATAGAGGTAGAATAACCTGCTGACAGCTCCAAACCACTGCTTGGATCTTACAAAGGCACCTTAGAAATCATTATTATGTTCTCTCTTCTGCTGCTCTAGCCTTCCCGCCTCGGTGGGCACGCAGGTGGGCGGGGGCCTTTAACGCCATGCCTGTCTCTCCCTCTTTTATCAGCCTCGCCGTGCCCTTTAAGGTTGTTCCTCCTGGATGTGATGAATGTCACTTCCTGTGCTCTACTCAGCTCCCTGAACAGGGACAAGGGGGCAGAATGTGGATAAATTGAACTGTCTAATGTCATTTACAGTAAAATACACGTGTACCTTCTGCAGCATGGCATGCTGTCTGAATGGAGAGGAGGATGTCCTCTGAGAGGGAACACCATGAAGATCATGCTGAAGCTAGCAGAAAATTAATTCTTTGTACATGTTTTAAAATAGAAGAAAGGATAAAAATCCTGTTAAGGTCAGAGCAGTTGGGGATTGTTTTAATTATTTAAAAAATTATCAGCACACTGGGGAAAATCAGGGGTGGTCATTAATAAACCATCATTGACTCATTAGGTGAAGAATCGATGTTTGAATCAATGATAATAACTGCTGTAGGGTTATTTTATGCTTCAAAGTGTAATTTACTAAGTATTTTTACCACTTCTTTTAGTTTTTTAGTTGAGTTGTACAGTTTGTAAATAACTACATTTTTAATGAATTTTCTTTTTCTGCCTTTTCAACACGTTTCTTATTAGTTATTTATTTTTCTATGGCCTTGGTTTGAGTTTTCTAGGACTCACATCTGACTTCACAGGAATTCTGAACATGAATGTTTTTAAGCAGGTTCCAAGAGTCTCACCTGTAAATTACACCATGTTTATAAATCTCAAAGATTAAAGTTATGTCACCTTCTTTGTGATTTGTGATATTTAGCCTTACCTTGTTCATAGAGATGATGCAAAGGTCAACCTGAGCCTTGTTGAGTTAGCTTAGAGCCTAAAAGTTCACATCACTCTCACGTTTATAGGTTATCATATGGGATAAAAAGGAGTTTAAAGATGATTCACTGTTGATTAAATTGTATTCAGTAAATATAAATTTGAATCAGAAATTAATAATGAACTGATTTAATTACCATTATCTAAAGAAATCGTTTTAACTATAATAAAGCTTATGTCAGTGTACTAATTATATCTACTTTCTAATTTTCATTTGTTTATTTTTTGTTTTTGATCTGTACAAAGTGCAACATTTAGACCAGTGGAATTCACACACAAGTAACAGGTTAAATATATAACTGTCAGTTACACTTCATGCTGGTAACAGATGGCTGCAGTTCTCACTTTAATAAACCTTCTCTCTGTGGCGAAGAGAGAAATCATCAAACTCGCGGGAGATTTCAGTGTAAACAAGCTTTGACTTCAGTACGGAAGACTGAATGAAGTATTAATCAAAACCTTCTGAACAGAAAACACAGAAATCAGTTCCATTTGTTTTGTCAGCATTACCTGAATGATTTCCCAAAATAACAGCAGGAAACGTTTGTGACTGGTTAACTCATTCACTGCCAGCCATTTTCTGATCAGAAAGCACCTGACTGCCTGCGTTTTTACTGTTTTTTGAAGAGTCACAGAACATTGTGCTCCATGATCATGTAAACACCAAAACTACCAAAAGAAAGAGTAGACTCACTTCTTACATCAGGAAGAATCGCCGTACTTCCAGCGTTATCCATTCTTTCACAATCTGGTGCCCAAGTGCTGCTGCAGAAGCATTTCCGGTTCGGCGCATCGTTTTTTTCACAGCAGCGGCCCAAAACAAACTCGCAGTGCATTGATTTCCCGCTTCCTGATCACGTGATGTGTGACATACACGGATAAAGATCCGCAAATGACGACTATAGTCGTCAATGGCAGTGAATGAGTTAAAAAAAGGTAAATGGCATGTATTTGTGTAGCGCCTTCTTAGGGTTCTATAACCCCCCCAAGGCGCTTCACAACACAATCAGTCATCCACACATTCACACGCTGGTGGGGATGAGCTACATTGTAGCTACAGCTGCCCTGGGGTGCAATGACGGAGGCGAGGCTGCCGAGCACTGGTGCCACCAGTCCCCCTGACCACCACCAGCAGGAAAGGCAGGTTAGGTGTCTTGCCCAAGGACACACAGCAGCATTCTCTGGCGGGAGCCGGCATTGAACCTGCAACAATCCGATTACTGGGCAACCCTCTCTACCTCCTGAGCTACTGCTGCTTCAGAACCTGAAGTTTTAAACATTTGATTTTTGTCACTGAGAGCTGTAACCATCACCTTACAGCTCTTTAAAACAGAACAGACACACAGAGAAAAGCCAGACGTTAGATGTTCAGTAGATTGTGATCTAATCAGGTTTCCTTCCCTGTCTGGGTCCTCTGGTGTGAAAAACCTGTGACCAAATCCCACTTGTTGAGATTCATCTACTACTAGTCACATTAGTTTTCAGCTGCTGAGTTGCTTTTATCATCAGTTCTTCTCAAAAAGAAGAAGAAACTCTCAGGAAGTCTTCAGTTATCGTCTACAAAAGGTTTCCCTTTGAAGTCATTCTGATTCATTATGGCCGCCAGCACTACACAAAAGAGAAAACTCTAAAGTGACTGGTCAAATGGCCCAAACTCCATCATTTCTCACCTTAAGATGCTATAAAAAAAAAAAATCCAACATTAAATCAGCAAAAATATGGATTTCTTCAAATAATACTATGCCAAATGAATAATTGATGTTAATGACTTCTCTGATTCGATCAGTTATAATTAATGACCTGTTTTCCTCTAATATTCTGATCAACTCTGTATTATTGGCTGAAACGCATTTGTCTCTTGGAACCACGTTGTTCAAGATGAAAATTACTCACCTTCTTGTCAGCTGGTGTAGACAAACTGCTCAATGATATAAATTGAAGATTACATCAAAGAACATCGGTCATCATCAAATTTAGTCTGTGCCATCTACAACAACATAATCACAACACTGACTGACTGCATGGAGCAGGATGTGGTTCAGATCAGAGTTTTTGTTGTTCTCAGAGCCTAAAAGTGAAAAAGCTCAGAAAAAAATGCAAGCAGCTCAAGTCCAACTTTACAAATCAGTTGTTTACAGCAGAAAATAACTCACTTTTATCACTAATATCTAAATCATATGTGCAAATATTAACTCCAAGCTTATACTGTGCACAAGATATGATGTCATCTGTGAAGTATATTTAGAAGGTATTTTACAATAATAACAAAATTCCCTTCTGCATCCAACATGCAGGTCTGACTTTCATGCAGCCATTTATGAGCATCAGGGATACGTGATGGAGATCATGTCCCTAATCATATCATCTGTGCGTCTGGTCCATGTCTACACCACAGCTGTTCTTTATCAGGATGAAATTTAGTAAACATTTGGTGTTTCCTCTCCTCTGCTTCAGCCTGCAGCGTCTGTTTCACCTCAAACCAACAAAGTGAAAGGGAAAATGTAGAAATGATAAAACACACATTTATGCATCATTTTTTATTTATTTGCATATAATCAAAAAACAATATATTTAATGAAACAAGAATTGCATCTTCCAGTTAAGTCATTGCATTAACGAGAAAAATCATACATCAAGAATTAATGTGTGAATGAATGCAGTAAAAACAGGAGCAGAGAGGAGGATTCACATGAGAGATGAGTTTCTGTTCTACTCTTTTAAATTGAATTATTTATATGGCATTGGTAGGTGATAATAATAATAATAATAATAATAATAATAATAATAATAATAATAATAATAATAATAATAATAATAATAATAATAACAACAACAACAACAACAATAATAATAATAATAATAATAATAATAATAACAACAGTGATATTAATAATAATATAATAAAAAATAATAATAATAATGACAAAAATACACAAATTAAATGTGTAAACACCTTTCCCAAATTAAACAGTTAAAAGCTTCCCTAAATATAAACAACAGAACAAAATGTTATAACATAAGAAGCTATGGAAGAAATACAGTCTCATCGAAATTTGGCTTTTTTTTAGACATTGAATCTATGACATCTATAACCTCCTGGTGGCTCAAGCCAAAGTAATCGTCACTCGATAAAGTCGGGTGGCTTTTAGCAAATCAAATTACTTTTCAGATCACGTGACACCAGTGAGGCGTCGAATCGATCGAGTGACGATTACTTTGGCCTGGGACACCAGCAGGTCACCTCAGTTTTGTTGAATTTCTGATGTTGAAATTCTGCTGTTGAATTTTTACGGATGAAATTTTTGCTGATGAAATGTTTGCTGGTGTATTTAAGTTAAAGAAATTCAAATACATAATTTCACAGAAGGGCTGCACAGTGGCGCAGTGGTTAGCGCAGTTGCCTTGCAGCAAGAAGGTTCTGGGTTCACATCCCAGCCTGGGGTCTTTCTGCATGGAGTTTGCATGTTCTCCCTCTGCCTGCGTGGGTTCTCTCCGGGTACTCCGGCTTCCTCCCACAGTCCAAGAACATGACTGTCAGGTTGATTGGTCTCTCTAAATTGTCTGTAGGTGTGTGTGTGTGGTTGTTTGTCCTGTGTGTCTCTGTGTTGCCCTGTGATGGACTGGCATCCCGTCCAGGGTGTATCCCGCCTGTTTGCCCGATGACTGCTGGAGATAGGCACCAGCCCCCCCGCGACCCTGCTCGGATAAGCGGCTACAGAAGATGGATGGATGGAATTTCACAGAATAAAAATTCAATGTCTAAAAAAATCTTATTCTGGTGAGATTTCTTCCAGAATAAGCCAACATCCAAATATGGTCTTACTCTGCACTTGTGATTGATTTTCTTCACTAAATCAAGTCCTTGTGTTCTAAACACCAAGCTGAAATTTGAAATATAGTTGCTGAGAGTCATTTTCAACACATTATGATCTGGTTGGGGATTAGACTGAGTTTTGACAGCCTACGAGCAGAAGTGGTGCCATCCAGACCATTTTTCCCACAATGCATTTAGGCTTTTCTGTGGATCATGAAAGTGGCTGGACTGGTTGCTGTAGTAAGGCATAAATAATTCAGCATAATGGCACACATGATTCAAGCCCACATCCTGTAACCTCTATCTTACTTCAAGCTGTTCTGAAACAGTGATATAAAAACCAATCAGCCTTTAAAATAGTGGTGTTGTGGCAGAGATACAGAAAAAAAGTCCACTTATCACCAGTAGATGTCACTGCAGCACAGTCAAAACCTCCACTCTAAAAGAAGCCTGCTTTGTGATAAAACTGTGAAAACCAGCCTAGAACACCAAAAACCTTCTGCATTTGATTTTTCAGGCCAGAGTAACCCAGTAACTGGAACTGGGCCCCAGTCATTAACCCTCCCAGTCTTTCACTGGTTAACAGGTCACAATGAGAGTTGCTTTGTAAGTTTACAGCCAGTCTTCAGCTCAACCAGCTACAGCTTTATGGTTTTCACTATCATAAAGCTGAAACCTGAATAAGGGTCAGAGCAGGACCGCTGGGACTTTGCATCTTGACCACAGACAGTTTCAGGTGTGCAGTTCGGTGTTGTGGTAACATGGCTTCTAGCAGAGTCAGCATATTGTCTGCCTTTTGAATGGGCTGATAAATACCTGCGTGTCTGCTGCTAGGACGCAGATCAAAGAAACGCAGACAGTTTTAGTCTCAGATGTCTCAGTGAGGTCTGGGGTCTAACTGAGGGGATGTGCTTCCTACATTTTGTTCTCCAAACATGTGAGCTGGGATGAAAGTTTTTTTTTATAACTATATTTGTCCTTCCCGTGGATATTTGTTCTTATTTCTATCTTATATTATTTTATTGTATTCAAAGTTTTAATTTCCAAAATCACACATGTTGATGTACACACAGAAATGTACTGAAATGAGATTTTAAGTGAGGTGAGATAGCACCCTAGCAAAAGACAGTTAAAAATTAAGTAGAAGGAAGCCAATCATGGGTTAGGGTTCAGTTTATGCAGGACTCTCTCTGTGATTTCATGTTATGTTTAACATACAGAATCAATGATTTCTTTCTTACATAACTCTTATAAAGGTTACGTTAATAAATATCATGCATTCTTCCCTTTGTGTGATCTCATTCCTGAATCCGTGTCCTGTCTCATCCACACATCACAGATGAATTAAAACACAGTTCAGTCTGTGTTCTCCACACGTCAGAATAATGTCAAGGCCTCATTCCTCAGCAAACTCTTACCCGTCACTCACATTTAAGTGTGAGGACATGAAAGATTTGCAGGACACACGATACAGTCGTCCCACTGAACTGAATTTGACATGAAATGCCAGGTCGGTTAGTTCAATAAATGATGTCAGGCTCTGCGCTTTGGCCTCCTACTTGGACCAAAAGCTGTGGCACCCCGGCCCCGAGGAGGAGAGGGGAGCCCTGTCAGTTGTGCTCTAGACTTAGTCGTGCAGGCACTTCCAATTACAGACAAAGGAGAGACAGTCCTGTGCAGCATGTGGTTCCATTTAGAGCAGGTGAAACAATGTAGGAAAGTAGATCCATCATCTGTCGCATTCCAGAGGTCGGTGAAAAAGAGCTCTAAATTGTAGCAGAGGTAATCCAGAGAGGGACGGGTGCCGAGGGTCCTGCAGGCGTCCTCAGCAGGAGCCTCTCTCTCTCCACTCTGCCAGGATTTATGAAGCAGACGCTTAATAAACAATAAACATTAACAAAATGATGACTAAATAACTGGCCCTTACTGTTAGAGAGTGAGTGGAAAAAACAACCAGATTTTTAAGAAAAGCCAGAAAGTCAAAGAAAAGAGAAAGGATTCTGACCTTTACATAGTAAAGTGGACAATGCACCTGTTCAGGTGACCTGAATGATGATGCTGTTGAAGAGAACGTTCAAATCTCATGCCTGCACGTGCATGTGCACGCACCCGTCATCGAATTAGAATGTTGGATTGCAAATCTGTTCTTGGATATCAGAATTTACTGAATTACTTTGCAGATAGCTGAAGAAGAAAAGAGACCCTACCCACTAGACATGTCCAGCTTTGCAGGGAGGGCAGCTAGAATAAAGATTAAAGGTGCAATAAGAAGTTATCCAGCAATACTGCGGGGATCCCAGACCCACATGGACATATCAGCAGGGAGCAGAGCCATTGGGTTCCCTTCATATGGAGGCAACTCTTCGTCAACTCACTGAAGTCACTTTAAATATTATGCAAAACTCAACTTTTTCATCCTTTTCTGCTTTCATGTAAGTCTCTACTGCCTCTATAAACACTCCAAACGTGGAAAAAACCTCGTTCATCAGTTTTATGTTAGTGTTTGGTTTTAGGAATTACATGCCTAATAGTGATGCGCGGGTTGTCTTCCAACCCGCGGGTCCCGCGCGGGTTGTCTTCCAACCCGCGGGTCCCGCGGGTTACCTGCGGGTCGGGTTGGGTCAGGTTAATAAATTATTAATTCAGTGCGGTGCGGTTTGGGGCGGGTTCATCAAATATATATATTATATAGATATGCACACTGAAGATAAAGACATTAATCAATGCTTAATTTTGTAAAACATAATATTTAAGACAGTTTTTTAAACACGGTCATGTTTTAAAACATTATAACGTCAGATAACCTTTGACCCTATGACGTAGGCACGTAGAACGCGGCAGCAAAGTGCGCTCCAAGCAGGTGGCAGGCAGCCACATCAACAAAACGATGGAGGAAGATATTTTGGATAAAATTCGTTTGGGAGTTTACATTCTTAAAAGAAAGGAGGGACAAACTAATCGCGTGTTTGGGAAAGATTCAGCGAGGTAAGAAGCTCAATATTATAACGTGTTTTTAATGAGGCGGGGCGGGTTGTAAAACTAGACAAAGTGATGCGGGGCGGTTTGGTGCAGGTCAGACTTTTTGAAATTTGCAGTACCCGCGGGTTGAAAAAAACCCTAACCCGCGCATCACTAATGCCTAACACAAGCCATTTCAAAAACTCCCCATTTGTGATGTCACAAACAGGGAAAGTAGAATACAACCACATCTGCTTTTGCAAGAGAGAGCTGCTGCTGGAGGAGCAGCAGCTCTAATCCGAGCCCCTCCCAGATATTGACTTCTCAGCCTATAGCAGTCGGGGGGAGGGGGGGGGGGCAGCGACAGCTTGTCTTTGTGACAGAGCCCTGAAACGGCTCATTCTAGAAGGTATTGAAACCTGATTTGTATCAAGAACTATTTATAGAACTGTTTTAACTTAATAAAAAAACCCGAGTCATAATATGTCCCCTTTAAATTCCTACTGGGATCAGAACAGACAGATATAAAAGAAGTTGTTTTAGAACTCCCATTGGTTAGCTGCAGTGGTGGTGCTATTATATTAAATACTGTATGTGGCCCTGATTAGGGACATTCTATGAAACAGTTTTAATACTTGATTAAAGAGGCTAAACAAGGAAAATCTGCAAACCACTGTATGAGTGAAAGTCATCCCTGCTGATGAAAATTAAAAATGATTGCTGACCTGCAGAAATAACTAGAAAAACAACAATCTTCTACGACTTTTACATTTAAAGTTTATCACAAAATATCCTAAACAACATTTAAATGTAACAACAAAAAACGTCTGAGATACAGATGCTTAGGACAGTCTGAGTCCTCATACAGCAAACAATTTACTAATTATGTTAAACGATAGCGTGGAAGAATTTGAGGCAGACATTCCTGTGTTGTGTGTGAGCGGCAGCATGTTATTGACTGATCTGTGTAGTTAGCAGAAGGTCAGCAGCTGCTTTCATCACAGCCTTCCCTCCATCTGGCCTTCATGTGAGCGCTGTGATGGGACCTGGTAGACTTTTCAGCATATGGTTATATTTGCTCCATGAAGACACTTTACTCTACTGGAGAGAACTTCTGTTACTATTGTATATAAGTGGAATCTGGACATCACGCTCTTGTTGGGCTTTTGCAGACCATAGGAGGGAAAGCATAGAGTGTGCTTCAAGCTGTAAATCAGAGGATGTTTGGCATCCCACCAAGAAGGGTGGGGGGTGCTGCTGCTGCAGACTTCAGCTAGGCTACGGACCAGCAGCACCCAGTAAATCTCTCACGTGCAGAATGAGATGAAAGAAAGGGAGACATATTTTTAACTTAGATAAAAGTCCAGCGAGTTTGGACTGAACTCTGGGTTAACGAGAACGTTTTTAGATGACTACCTCACAGCCAGGCCAGATTTAGAGGCATACCTTTTGTCTGTGTGTCTTTGCCAACATTATTACAAGAAATGGTAGATTCCACAGGGTACAGTGCTCTCACCCTTTCTCTTCACCTTCTACACCTCGAACTTCACCTACAACACCAGCAGCTGTCACCTCCAGAAGTTCTCTGATGACTCGGCCATCGTCGGCTGTGTGTCTGAGGGGGATGACCAGGGGTACAGGTCAGTCATCATGGACTTTGTGGACTGGTGTGAGCGTAACCACCTTCGCTTGAACACCAGTAAAACAAAGGAAATGGTGATTGACTTCCAGAGAAACACTCCTCCTCACTCACCAGCAAACATCCAGGGAGCAGACATTGAGGTGGTGGACACCTTTAAGTACCTGGGTGTTCACCTCAACAGCAAACTGAACTGGTCCCACAACACAGATGCTCTGTATAAGAAGGGCCAAAGCCGCCTCCATCTCATGAGGAGGCTGAGGTCCTTCAGAGTTAACTCCCAGCTGCTAAAATCCTTTTATCACTCTGTTGTTGGCTCTGTTATTCATTCTGCTGTGGTCTGTTGGGGTGTAGGCAGCTCTGACCGAGACAGAAAGAGACTGAACAAGCTAGCTACCAAAGCTAGCTCGGTTCTGGGCTGCCCACTGGATTCTGTTGAGGAGACGTGTGAGAGGAGGATGCTGGTGAAGATGACCTCCATCTTAAGAAACCCCTCCCACCCACTGCACTCCACTGTGGAGATCATGGACAGCTCCTCCAGAGGTAGACTGAGACATCCCAGATGTAAAACTGAGCGCTATCGTAGATCTTTCATCCCCTCTGCAGCAAGAGTGTAGAACTCCTCAGTTTAAGCTGTACTGGTATCATCCTGGTACACAATAACACCAATGCAATATTCAGTATGTGTTCTATACTTGTGCAATACCGGATTCACATTGTTGTCTGTGTCTCTTACAGTATGCTGCATAGTGTTGGTACCCAAGTTTGTTTTTATCTTTTATTTGTGTTTTTTTAGTGATCTAAGATTACAATACTAGATTACTGCCTATGTGTATATACATGGATCCTTGTTTTTATCTTTCTTTTAATTACCCTTTGAGTGATGGTGCTACTGTGACAAGTGAATTTCCCCACTGTGGGATCAATAAAGTCTATTCTATTCTATTCTATTCTATTCTATTCTATTTAACACATTTTTTCATGCATCTTAATAACATTCTAACATAGTATAGCTATAAATATATTGTGGAGATAAAATAAATAAACAAAACATGATGAAGTGGTTCTCTAGCATTTACCTAAAAACCTCAGCCAATAACCCGGCTCAGTCCAAACCCAACGATTGGACCTATGGGGACGATAACCGACGGGAGGGGTGAGTGTTCTGTAACCGTGTTTGTGTTTAAAAGCTAGCTTGTTTTGCAGATTTGCTATTGCAGCTTTAACACAAAGTCCTTAACCAGGTTATGCAACCTGTAGCTCTGGAGCCACATGTGGACTTTCAGCCCCTCTAAAGTGGCTCAATGTAGCTTTGATCAAGAATGACTTAAAAATGCAACTCGGGATTCTTTTCATACTTTTGAACATATTTTCCTGCAAAGCTCAGGATTTGGAAAATAACTAAATCCTCAGATTTGTCATTTCCAAAGCTTAGGTTTTAAATAGTTGAAACCTCAGCCATATCTTTAAGGCTTGCTGGATTCTGGCAGAGTTTATTCTAACCAAATTCATGGCTGACAGACACCATGCAGATAGCCTTCACAGGAAGAAGACAAATGATCAAATAGCCACAACAGAGCAGCCTCTCCTCATTGAATTTTAAATGACATAAACACTCCTGCAGGTGTGATTTTTCTCTGACCCAACAGTTAACCTACTAATAAATCATTCTACAGCAGCACCACCACAGGGGGTCCTTCACCCCATTCAACCCCTCATTCTGCTTCAGAGGATAACATCCAGAGGTTGGGGTTACAGATGGAGTGTTTGAAATCTGATATGTTATTATTAGTGTAGGAGGAAGTTGTTGAGGGGTGGTTTGGGGTTTGGGTTGAGAGACTTGCATTATGGTTTTAATCCCTCTAATGAAGACAAACGTTAGTGCTCCACTGTTGTGTAAACCGTCGTGCTTGTGATGCCCGTGCACCAGGGACTGAACCAGCTCCCCGTCGTTCATCAGTGTAGCCGTTACACACAAACAGCTGTTAATTCAGTCAAGCTGATGGTGGCGGTGTGTGTGGACACACACATGCATTAGTTTATAGTGTTTGGAAGTGCACGTTTACAGCTGCATGTATTTATCAGCTCTTTGTGAACAGAAACCATGCTGTAATAAATCTGGAAACAGATTGATGAAGGTTTTGATCTAAGAGGGAGATGATTGGATTGTTAACAGCTGGATTATTGTTCACTTCCTTTTGTCTTAAACACAGTCTGGATGTGTTCAGCCACCATAGAATTTACATTTTAAGTTTGAGTGATGATTAAGTTCAAACAAAACCTTTGAGTCTATGAACTGTTTCCTGCATTTACAATGTCAGACCCATTAAGAATACACACCAGTTATGTTAAACAGGTTTTAATTAAACTCTCATGATGTAATCATAGATGCACATCTACAACTGATTAACCAATTCAAGATGGCTGCCACAAAAAAAATCAAGCTTAGAAAACACAAAAATGGCTAAAAATCAGTTATCAAGCATTTCATGAGGTCATTTGAGAGTCATCTCCAAAAAAGACTGCTATTGAATCTCACAATGAGACTGTGTATAATGTTATTTTTAAAATTGTACCAGAACCGTTCAAACTCCATCAACATGATCTGAGTTTAATTACAATGTGCTCCTTCTTTTTCAGAAGATGCTTTACAGCACTTTTAGAACATCAATAAAAATGCATTAATAAAAGCAATAATTTGCTGCTAATACTTTGGTTTTCAAACACTGATGCCTTGCTGTCAGAGAGGAGATAACGTAGCTTAGCATTTACTTTTCCCTTAATAATAAATAATAATAATACATTTTATTTTACGCGCCTTTCTAAAAACTCAAGGTTTTTACAAAAAGAAAAGTAAAACCAACACAACAAAGTAAAAAAGTTACAGTAAAAGACTAGTACAATAAAAACCTAGATAAAACACATAAAAAAGCTATCTTTTTTTTTAATTAGTTACTCAGGACAGTGCAGATTAACATCAGACATACTGAAATATGCCAGAATTAGCCATGGGCTAGTTTTCATCTGTAGTCCTGTGCCAGGTGTACAGTAGGCAACCTGAGGAGGAGGTAAATAAATATAAAAAACCGCATACATTTAAACCTTAAATATCTACATAAAAGCAATTTACCATAGTAATAAAATATGGGTAAAAAGTCTATTATAGCAAAGATTAAAATGTAGACATGCTGTAAAAATAAGTCAGGAACTATAAACAATCACGGAACAATAAAGGTAAAAACCTGACAAAGTACGTGAGAAGTACAAAAAAAAAAAAAAACAATAAGTAAATAAATACATAAATAAAACTAATGCTGTGTTCACACCGGGCGTCAAACAACGCATACTTCATGCCGTTTTTGACGCCTATATATTTTTGACGTTGACTCAGCCTGCGTTGAAGCAGCCTGCGTTGAAGCAGCTTGCTTTGACGGTTGCGTCAGCCCCACAGGGAGGGGAAGGGAGGACAGAGCGCGTGCGCGGCTCTCTGTTGCCGGATGTTTGTAACAATGGCGGATCTTTAACGTTGAAAAAACACTCACCCGACACGCCAAGTTCTCCAGCAACCTTCCTCCAAGCAAGGTCCTTTTTATTCCGATCTCGGTAGGCGTAGAGGGTCGGGTCATACAGTTCACGGTGGTTACAAACAGCTACGATCAGTTTGTCCTCCATTGCTGAATGAATTCGCCTTCTTCCCTCGCTCTGCTGTGGCGTATCAACTCGCGCTCTGATTGGTTGACGCTTGTAAAGCGACGCCGAATGTTCAGCTAGCTGAACTTGCTTGACGTTTGCGTTGGGCGCGTTGGGCGCGTTGGGCGCGTTGGGCGCGTCAAAGCTTGATACTTTTCACGCTTTTCAAGCTTTGACGCTTGCGTCAAAGCTTGAAAAGCGTGAAAAGTATCAAGCTTTGACGCGCCCAACGCTCACAAAGCGACGCAGGGACGTTGAAGCAGCTCTGACGCGCCTTACCATAGACTTAACATTGAAACTTGACGCTGGCGACGCAAACGTCAAAGCCCGGTGTGAACGCAGCATAAGTCTCAGGATTTCAATGTTCGCAGGGTTTGATGGTCGATCATCCAATGCTTTAGGCGTGCGCGAAATACAGAGAATGTCAAAGACTCTCTGAGTGAGCTTGGAATGTTATTCCACTCTAGCGCTGCCCTAACACTGACAGAAGCCTGGCCTAGCGAGCCTTTCCGTAGAGGTATAATACTGTCCCCTCTGGACACTTCTCTCGTGACTCTATATGTGGAGGTTCTAATATTCACAAGTTCACTCAAAGGTGGCGGTGCTATTCCGTGTATAATTTTATATAATTGACATGCATTTTTAAATTTAATAAGGTTTTCCCAACTGAGGAGACTATACTTTGATAAAATAGTGCAATGATGGTCATTTTTGTGCTTTTTATCCAAAACTTTTAGAGTTTGTTTGTAAAGGGACATAGAGGCTTCAACGTTGAGTCGCTTGCCAGGGACCACGTTGTCAGACAATAGTTCAATTGAGAGAAAATCACTGAATGCATATATGTATTTGCGGCCTGAATGGACATAGAATTACGGATGTGTCTAAAGTTTGCTAGAGTATATTTTATTTTTTTACTCGTTTCCCTTATGTGTTGCTTAAAGTTTAAGTGTGAGTCAATTTGGATGCCAAGGTATTTATACTGGTGAACAATCTCGACTTTTTCTCCTAATACTGTAATATCTGGGTCTGGTAGTGTCTTATATGATTTTGTGAAGAACATTCCTTTTGTTTTTGACACATTAAGTTGGAGACAGTTTTGGTTTAACCATGTTGTAACCCTATCCATTGATTTTGATCATTTCCTGGCTACTTCCTGTTTTGATGCACCATGTACAAATATGACTGTGTCATCTGCATACATTTGTATGTTTACGTCCGGACAGGCCAACGGAAGGTCATTAATGTACATACAAAATAAAACTGGTGCTAATATAGATCCTTGTGGCAAGCCAGTTGGTACAGCAAGGGGCTCGGAGACCTTCTCAAGCACGCGGACCGATTGTGACCGATTTGATAAATATGATTTTATCAATTCGATTGCCTGGGCTGATAAATTAAAGGATGATAATTTAGCAAGTAAGATTTGATGGTTTACAATGTCAAATGCCTTTCTAAGATCAAGAAAAATTGCCCCGACCGTGTTATATTTATCAAGCGGTGATTTGATCTTATCAACAAAGAAACAATTGGCGGACGCTGTTGAATAATTATGTCGAAATCCAAATTGCAATGGATGAAGTTGGAAAGAACTGTTCTGCAGATGATCTTTGATTTGTTCACCTACCCATTCTTCTAGAACCGTTGACATTATTGGAACAATACTAATCGGCCTGTTTGATGCTTGATCAGCTTTACCTGATTTGAAAATAGGTGATACAATTGCATTTTTCCATATCAACGGGAATACTCCTTCCTCAATTGCTCCATTGATCATTTTCGTAATTGGGTTGATGAAGAATGAGCTAATGTTTTTAAACAATGTTGAGTCCATTCCAAATATGTCTTTGGCTTTGGAGGGCTTAAGGGTTTTAATTATTTCTTTAATGTTTGCTTCAGTAGAATATTTAAAAGCCAGACTGAGGTTTATTTACGTTCATAATAGCTGGTGGAAAATCTTGTGCAATTTGAGAGATAGACTCAACAAAATATTTATTAAATGATTCTGCTACTTCAGCAGGGTTGCTAATGCGTTTTCCATGTACGGTTAATTCAATTAGCCTCCTCGGATTGTGGTCATGTCCCAACAATTTATATAGCTGGTCCCATATTCGCTTTGGGTTTCCATTTGCTTCTTTGCTGATGGTAAGAAGAAAGTTGGTTCTGGCTCTTTTTAACATGGATGTTACATTATTCCTTAGCATGGCAAAGTGCTGTTTATCATGGGATGATTTTGACTTTATTGCCTTTTTTACTGCAGAGTCACGATCTTTCATTTTTTTGTAGTATAGCTGCATCAATCCATGGAAGGTTTTTCCTATTTTTCCTAAATTTAAGTTGGGAAGTAAATTCTTTAATGATACTTTGAAGTTTATTTGAAAGTATCTTGCTCCCCTCATTTAGATCTTTTCCAATTAATAAAGAATTCCAGTCAAGGCTGTCTTCTGCGTTTTTAAATCGGTCCTGGTTTTTGTAAGGTATTCCAAACGATTTCTGATTTTTCTGAGTAACCTTAAATCTCTTTGCTGTTAATTTTCTGGCCACAAGTACTAAATTGTGGTCAGAAAGGCCTGTAATCATATTGAGTGATTTAGTAATTCTTTCTGGTTTATTGCTGAATATAAGGTCAATTTGAGTTCTTGAAGACCGTGTTGGCCTTTTGTCATCTGGGTGAGATCATAGCGATCTGTAATTTGTTTGAGATGTTTTCTGGTCCCTTTGTCTTCCCAATTAATATTGAAATCTCCCATTATAATTACCTCTTTATCCAAATCGATACTTGCCAGCATGTTTTGGAATTTGTCAAAGAAGTCCAGTCATTTGTGGTGATAAAGTTATTTTAAGTCCGATGCATTCTAACTCCCAGATAGCCATGTCTATTTCTTCTGCCTGAATATTGTTTTTTATGTACACCATAACGCCCCCTCCTTTAGATTTTACTCTGTCTCATCTAAAAGTTTGATACCCTGGTGGAATATGGTGATTAGGAACGTGTAGCTTGCTGGCTTGGTTTTGGGACTTTTTATTGTCCAATTGTAGAGATGTGGACGCACAAAAGTGGCGGCCATCACACTTCTCCCGAATCCAAAATGTTTGTTGTTTTGGCTTGTTGAATCTTGAACAGGTGAGTTTTGAGTTTAGCCTTGAACGATGCTCATTTATCTATATACTAATGATTTCAAACGTTTCTAAAACTCTGTGCCGCTCATCGTTCCCAGCAAGTTTCATGAGCAAAGCAAGTAAAATGTTATTTTATTCATTCTGATCTGTTGTATGTAGTGGAGACTCCAGAGTTTTATCTCTGCAGATGCTGAGGGGGATCTGAGCATTTTACAGAGGGTGTCATGAAGGCTCATTTGTTCCTGTAGTTCTCAGCACCCAAACAGAGGTGCTGACATCTGCAACAGCCACCAGAAAGTAAAAAAAAAAAGTACACACAAACATGGCGCATGTATGTATAGAGTATAGTGTGGTATGTATCCTGTAATACAGCAAACAATGAATTCACTGTTTTCCCCAGATGTCTCTGTAAATGTGCATAATTTCAGTCCAGGATGATACATGCATTACAAAGTCAGGGGAGGTCAAAACCACTGACTTTACCATCAGAAGTCTTCATGTCAGCACATTCCACCTGTTATTGTGGTTGAGGGCAAAAGCATCAATGATCAAGCATCAATAATTGTGTTGCTGTCCAGGGTGCTAGAGGATTGATCACAAGAAAGGCCAGGTCAGTGTATCAACGTTCCCCACTGCTGCTTCTTTGTTAGCTCTTCAAACAATGGGAACAGTAAAACTGTGTTCACAGCTCACTGGTGTTACTGGAAGATATACAGTATAAGACCAGGAATGAATCTGTATAGAGCTGCATTGCAGCTAGGACGTCCTGCATGTTGTTGATTCGATGTCACTGTTATTCTTTCTTCTTAAGGCAAGGTGTGCCTGCTGGAGCTCTGCTGACCAGTTCTCCTCACTATCTCTGTAATGAATAGGAAGGACTCACTGTTAGTTGAGGAATGATGGGAGTTTGGTGCAGAGCTGGCACATCTCATTAGTTGTCTATAACAGGATAGGATGACTTTGATTTTAGGTCGTCCATGCTCGCTGCAGCTGTTCTTTCTATCTGGTCCACAATTAAACTTCCAGGTGTTTAGCTGTGCCTTTTCTGCGGTCGTATAGTCTCTTGTTTTGCTACTCCCGTTTGATGGAAAGCTCTTCTGCTTGTTTTCTGAGAGTCTCCCATTTTTCATCTGTGTTTTTCCAACAGTGATTAAAACACGGGCCAGGTCATCTGCTGCTACTGGATCTAAATTGTGAGACTGTAGCTGATCTGACATGAATTTAGTTGTTCTTGAAGTATCCTCTAAAGTTATGAGATACTTCCATAACATAATCCTTCCCTGAATCCATTCATGGAAATTTGTTTAGAAAAAAAACAACAATTTTTGCATTACGTGTTCTTTTCATTTACGTACTGGAAGTAAAATTATGCACAAGCAAACATTAATTTCGTGTTGCGTAATTATTTTTGATTGTTTATTGAAACTGAAACAACCACATATTAATGAATATCAACCTAGATGCCAAAGAAGTCATATTTTCTTGGGAGTGCTGTGGTTTTTCCAGGGAGTGCTAAGGTGCCCCCTAGCACCTCCTTGGCACCACCACTGGTTGTTTGCCAGCTCTTTTAGAACAATCAGTATTCCCAGCATTAGTTTTTTTTATTTTGTTTTTAAAACCTAATCTCAATATTAAAACCTGTCTCTCCCAAGATGTGTTAACAAACTCACTCCACAAGGAGGAGCTCTGATTTAAGAACTAAACTATGTTCTGTACTCTACATTCTAAAAGTAAGGCATGCAAAAATCTCCAATAATAATAATCACAACATCATCCATCTTCACTGATTATCATCTGGAAATGAGAAAAATACCTTGAACAGAATATTTTATTTTATTTGTCTGTAAAAAGAAAGTGTTAACAGTCAGATCAGATAAAATCATCATCCAGTCTTATAAAATGTCTTGTGCATCTGTAAACTTCTCTTTATTTATAACTGTGTCCTTGTGTGCATGAAGCTGCATGCCAATTGGGAGACTGTCATTATTTTGCAGCTTTTGCAATGAACACAAACTGAGCTTTCAGTGTCTGATCCAGAAAGAGGAGTCTAGCAGACTCCAGAAAAGTCACTTCTGTTTCCATCACCAATCACACCTGACAGAATTAGCATACCCTGCAGGAATTCCTAGTATGAACCTATTCATGCAGATGTTTCACAAGATCAGGACTTTTCTTAAACACGATTTTAAAAAAAGGTCTTGCTGAAGGCCTTTTCCATGAGTCAATGAGCGAGTTTGCATACATCCTGAACAAGTTTTCAGTACATCACAGGGCAGAGGAACACACACTCATACCTAAGGACAACACTTATTTACCTAACATGCATGATTTTGGACTTTGTGAAAGCACTGGAGTTCTCAGAGGAAGACCACTTAGGTCTAACTCAGAAAAAACAAAACAAAATTGGTTTAGTTTTGAGTGATGTAGTAGCTTATTTAAAGAAAGTCAGTTTTTTCATGTGCTTTGTTAGCTTTCTAGCCAGAAACATGCAATTTATTTGAATATCTTCCATATTACTGCCAGCTGTTTAGCCAATAGGTGTGTTTCCTGTTGGAACTTCAGGATAATTTTACTGGAACGTCCCGGCATGCGTGTGGCTCCACTTCACCGACTGGCCGAACGGGCCGTTTACTGGGCCGTTTTCAGGAACTTTTGGAGTAGCTAAACAGGGGTAGGTACTTGGAAAGTCCTGGTGAAGTTGCTGAGTGAAACTTTTAATTAACTCACTCTGATTGGTTGTAACTCGGTAGGAAATGACATCAGCAGGTATCCTCCAAAACAACCAGCTTTAGTAAAATTAGAAGAGTTGATTGTGAAGCAGAATGGAAGCACAAAAGCACCATTTGCGCTGCTTTAAAATCGCCATTACTAAACTCCCAAAAAACAAAGCAGAAATCCCCCCACAACAAAGTCATTCATGGGGCTTTGTTGTCTCACAGAGCGTCGTAAAAAACTACACTTCTTTTGGTCATTGAACTCCACATTTTACATCACACAGCAGCTCTCATCCTACGAATGGATTAAATTATTCCGTAATTCAACAGAATAACATTTTTAATGTTACTGTGGATGCTTCTTGGCGCTGATCAGTGACATCACTCACTGCTGAAGCAGTCGTGATATGCTGACATCTGTGCAAAGTCCTGAAAGGACTGAATTTGTATGGAGACACAACAGCTGAGAGGACCGGGACATCATATCTCCTGGTTGATTTCCCCCTCGCAGAAGTTACTCTGAAGTTCTGACAACAGAAACACACCTAAAATATCTACAAACCATGTGCTCCGTCACCTGTAGGAGTTTGAAGACCTGAACTGAAGCCCAATGGGTAATTCCCACCACCACCATCTTGGCTGTGTCACACGTCTCATCTTTCCCGGAAAATACAAAAATGGAGCTGAGTACCGGGCTGTGACCTATTAAACCTAAATTATTTTTTTGTACTAGACTGTAAACATGTTTATTTCTGCTGTGAAGTTGGCCTTTTTAACATGGGAGTCAATGGAAACTTGCTCCTTTCTGCTGCCAGCCCCTAGTGGATGAGGGGGAAACTGCCTTTTTTTGTCACTTCAGCTTCAGTTTTGGCAGCTGAAAATTGGCCCTTGAGTAAAGCACAGTGGAGGAAGTGTGATCATATGGGTTTGTTTTAAGGCCTCAGGATCCAGTTAGTGAGCTGAATATAAGTTTTCTTCATAAAAGTGTAATTCTAGGTGAGCGCCTTTTGAGGCTAAGCTAGCTGAAAAGGTCCAGCAACAAAATGATAATCCATGCAAAATCAACAAATCTGAAGCCAAATGTGTCACAAAAATCATGTTTTTTGAAATGGTCCACTAAAAGTCCAAACCACAGGCTGCTTTAAAGGCTGTGATGGGCTCTCCTTCACAATAAAAGTCCCATAAAGTCACACATAAAACAATTACTGAGTGTTTTTGGATTTTTAACATGATTCCTCAAGATACTGAATTATGAATTGAATTTTGTTCTTCTGCAATGAAAATCTGCATATTTCTAATTAAATAGTGAACAACGGAATGCCATGTTTAAAGAATAAGACTGTACAATGTTGTATACTTTGTAAAATGACCATATGCTACAGATATTTTGGAACTGGGGGCCTTTGCATTTCTAAGAATGTGAATATTTCTCAGTTATTTGGATCACACATAAGGATTTCTTTTGCATAGCTGCGACAAAGTGAATTAACGTTTTGAGTTGAGTTTAATAAATATCATGCATTCTTCCCTTTGTGTGATCTCATTCCTGAATCTGTGTCCTGTCTCATCCACACATCACAGATGAATTAAAACACAGTTCAGTCTGTGTTCTCCACACGTCAGAATAATGTCAAGGCCTCATTCCTCAGCAAACTCTTACCCGTCACTCACATTTAAGTGTGAGGACATGAAAGATTTGCAGGACACACGATACAGTCGTCCCACTGAACTGAATTTGACATGAAATGCCAGGTCGGTTAGTTCAATAAATGATGTCAGGCTCTGCGCTTTGGCCTCCTACTTGGACCAAAAGATGTGGCACCCCGGCCCCGAGGAGGGGAGGGGAGCCCTGTCGGTTGTGCTCTAGACTTAGCCGTGCAGGCACTTCCAATTACAGACAAAGGAGAGACAGTCCTGTGCAGCATGTGGTTCCATTTAGAGCAGGTGAAACAATGTAGGAAAGTAGATCCATCATCTGTTGCATTCCAGAGGTCGGTGAAAAAGAGCTCTAAATTGTAGCAGAGGTAATCCAGAGAGGGACGGGTGCCGAGGGTCCTGCAGGCATCCTCAGCAGGGATGTGCTCACATTGATCAAAATGTCCAGTTCTTCAAAGCAGCATGAGATCAGAGCATCCTCTTCCTGTTTCCTTTTTAGTGTTCCTCTACATTTCTTTTGTTATCGAGTAAGACCTGCGTTAACAGGACTTTTGGCTCTAGTTATCAGCCCGTCCAGAACATTGGTCCACACGGAAACGTCACAACTACTGATTTCCTTTGCGGGATGATTTACTAAAACTTGTGACAACACTCAGAAACTTTATCAATTAGACTATAAATTAATTCACTTCTAACAAACCTCAACATAAACATTAAAGGTCAATTTCACTGAAAAATCATTTGTTAATTATTGTTCCTGATTATAATTGGTCACTCTGAATTTAACATGCAGGTCATCCATTCATTCTCTTCTGCTGATCCAAAGTCGGGTTGTGGAGGCAGCAGCCTAAGGAGGGAGGCTCACACTTCCCTCTCCCCAGCCACTTGGGTCAGCTCCTCCAGGGGAATCCCAAGGTGTTCCCTGGCCAGCCGAGAGACATATATAGTCCCTCCAGCGTGTCCTGGGTCTTCCTTTAGGTCTCTTCCCGGTTGGACATGCCCGGAAAACCTCACCAGGGAGGCGTCCAGTAGGCATCCTAACTAGATGCCTGAGCCACCTCAACTGCCTCTTCTCGATATGGAGGAGCAGCGGATCTACTCCAAGCCCCTCCCAGATGGCCGAGCTTCTCACCCTATCTCCAAGGCAGGGGATCCCAATTTGGGGGTCGGGATCCCCACAAGATTGCAGGGGGTCTTCACAATTTTGTCTTTGCTGAAGTTGTGAGGTTTGCAAGATTTTATTTGTATATTCAGAACTCCATATAAAAGTTACAACTTTGTATGTCTGTAAGTTTGTAAATGATCACATTTAAGTGTGGTCCCTGTCCCTGTATGGTCAGCTGATTAGTTCATTTATTTCTTAGTCATTATTTCTTCCAAGTGCAGCACAGGTCTGTTTCCTGAACTCATTATTTAGTGACTTTTCTGTCACCAGAAAGACAACCGTGATTAAATCTGTAATTGTTGAATTTCAGAAGAGATTTTACCAAAGCAGCTATCCAAAACCCCAGCATGCATCAACCTACATATCCCTAAAAGTAATTTGGGTCTAGTTTTTGTAACAATCTATGCAAAATCTAACAGTGTGTGTTTTGATCTATATCATGCCCATACAGGGAGGTGTGATGACATTTACATTCTTTGGGTATTATTTTTTTGTCTCTTTAGTATTTTATGCCTCTTACCAATGTTCTAACATAGTATAGCTATAAATATAAAAAATAAATAAATAAAGTGGTTCTATCGAACTTGTCTAAAAACCTCCACCAATAGCACATTTCGGATTGAAAGCAACTATTGGACCATCCGTAAATCAGTAAAAAGCCAATATCGAACATCCCTAGACAAAATACAAAAACAGCTGAAAATCATTTACCAGACAGATATTTAAATATTTATAATTTGATTTATGACTCATATTAATGATCTTTTTTATTGTTATTTAATATAATTCGAGGCAGACATTCGTGTGTTGTGTGTGAGCGGCAGCATGTTATTGACTGATCTGTGTAGTAAGCAGGAGAAGGTCAGCAGCTGTTTTCATCACAGCCTTCCCTCCATCTGGCCTTCACGTGAGCGCTGTGATGGGACCTGGCAGGTCTGCCTCTTTTTCAGCATGTGGTTATATTTGCTTCATAAAGCCACTTTACTCTACTGGAAAGAATGTAGGTTAATATAGCAAGTGGGATCTGGAAATCGTGCTCTTATTTGGCTTTTACGGCCCATAGGAGTGAAAGCATAGCGTGTGCTTTGAGCTGTAAATCAGAGGATGTTTGGCATCCCACCACTTAACAAGAAGGGTGGGGGGTGCTGCTGCTGCTGCAGACTTCAGCTAGGCTACGGACCAGCAGCACCCAGTAAAGCTCTCACATGCAGAATGAGATGAAAGAAAGGGAGACATATTTTTAACTTGGATAAAAGTCCAGTGAGTCTGGGCTGAACTCTGGGTTAACGAGAACGCTTTTGGATGACTACCTCACAGCTAACTCAGATTTAGATGCATACCATTTTCCACCACATTATGGGAAATAATAAAAAAATACATACAGACTAGTGTGGCGTTAAAAAGGACGTGCCAACTCAGCCTGTCACATGTGTTTCTATCAGACACTCCCTCACTTACAGCAAATTCCAGTCTGGTCAAGTATTTTATGTGTTAAAGCAGACATTCAAGTTTATTTCTGGCTCTAGTTTCATTCAAGGCTAATTGCAGGAATTTGAATTTTATTTTTTAACCCACAGTTTAGCTGAACACACAAAAACAGATTTGTGGTTTTAGAAACAGGAAGCATGTAACTGGTTCTGCTGTGAAATGTGTTTTTGTAGGCAGCGGGTTGCTGTGCAGGTTGATTGCTGATTGCGGTTAATATCAGGAAACAGAAGATTTGGGTCCATTAGGTTTAACCCGCAGGATTGTTCTAACATCATTTGTTCAGTTTCTGCCTATTGCTGCCCTCTCCGTCTGCCTCGATTTGGGTAAAGAAGTCTCTCGTCCTTCATACGTTCTGTTCCAAGGTTAGTTCAGCCAGTTCAGAGTTATGCATGCTCTTACTTTTCTCCTAAACCAAGACCAAGCTTAAAAGTTTGTTTTAATATGTCCAGATTTTGAAATATGATCGAACAGTTCTGCATCAAACTCAAAACAAAACGTGAAGGAATTTTGTGTTTATGTCTTGTTTTTAAATGTCCAACAATAACATTTATGTATTAGAAGAAAACGCCTGTGAGGTTTCAGAACCAAAACCATAGACAGACAGCGTCAGAAAGAGCGTGACACTTTGAGATGGGGTCAAAACAATATTGTTTCATTTAGCAAAATTTGTTTCTGCCCTCAAATGACTTGTGACCAGTGGTTGTTCATCATCAGCTTAGAGAAATAAACCAACACTTTTAAAAAATTACAAGTGAAAAGGGGAACATTTGACCTGAACAGTGAACAGTTTGGCGTTGCAGGTTTGCTTTGCTGACTCTGTTAATGTTTTAAAAAAAAAACCACTGAAAACTTTTGTTCTACCAGACTTTTACTTTGAAATTTTATTGTTTTTCATGCTATGGACAGCTTAAATATGAATTATTTTGGACAGCATGTTGTGGCTTTGTCTGTGAAAGGTACTTTATAAATAAACTAGCTGTTCGCTGGAATTGAAGACACTATCATACTTGCATAAAAAAGTCATCTGAACAAAGCAGGCACCACTGTGAAGATATTGATCTTTAATTTCTCTAGTGTATTTTCTACAATCCAGCCTGATTTATTATCTAAGAAACTCCAGAATGCACAGGTAGTTGCTAGTGATGGGATTTATGGCTCTTTTGAGCAAAGTGGAGCGATCTCCCTGGGAAAGAGAGCGCACGCGAAGCGTTCAGTTACTGAGAGACAAAATAAACATCTCTCTTTGTTCGATTCGATTCATTTGTGAACGTCACATCACTAGTAGTGGCCTCCACAATAAGCTGGATTAATGACTACCTGACAAACAGACTTCAGTTTGTGAGTCTGAAGGGTTGTGTGTCTGACCAGGTTTGTCAGCAGCACAGGAGTACCACAGGGTACGGTACTCGATCCATTTGACTTTGTACAGCTCAGGTTTTCAGTACAAGTCAGAGTCCTGTTATCTGCAGAAATATTCAGATGGCTCTGTAGTTTTTGGGAGGATCAGAGATAAACAAGAGACAGAATACAGAGAACTGGTGAATCACTTTGTGACATGGTTCTGGAATTACCATTGTGTCTTGAATGTGAACAAAACAGGAGGAAGCTTAGATCCCTCCGTGTTTGTAGGATGATATTCTGTAAATGTAGAGAGAACATCGATAGTCATCTGTTAGTGCAGCAGCATCAGGGACTGTAAACAGTGGAACACACTGATAATAAAGGCTGTCTATGTTCTGGAGATGGCTTTGTAGCTTCTAGAGCTAATTGGACAAAGGATGAGGGTTCACAAAATGATGGACAACCCTAAGCATCCTCTTCACAAGACAGTAATTTAACAGCCGAGTTTCTTCAGTCAGAAGTTTCTTCAGATCTGCTGTGACACAGAAGATCCTTCCTGCCCACAACTAGAACCAGACACAATAACTCTTTTTGCAGCTGCTGCATACTTCAGTTCAAATAAACATTCAATTCATTGTGGAAAATCGTCAGAACCACCAAATTTCTCCAGCTTCTCGGCTCATCGTGGTTTTGTGATTGGTCTTCTGAGATTTTGTCCCACATTTTGCAGCACCACCAATTCCTCACTAAGCTCCAGTCCTGCTCTCATCATCTACATCTCAAATCTCACAATTTCATCTATCATTAACTTACAGGGTATCAGACAAAATATGAGCTAAAAAATATCTGCACCTGCAAGTCAGATGTCAGAATTTCCAACATCTCAGAAAAGGGGGAATTATTTTTACTGGAAAAGCAGATTGCTCATAAAATTGTCTAAAAAAAGATTATTTTTGATGCTATGACTAATTTTTATGAGCCAGGCTGCCAATTGTAATTTAAATTTTTTTGTATGAGATATATAAAATACATGACTAACATAATTATGTGCCACATGGCATATATGTGTGTCAGTTTTAAAGTATCTGAAGGTATTAGATCACACAAAACCAGCATGGAGTCCACTACTCAAAGCCAGACCCTCCAGATTGCCTTATTTAAACCAGGGTAGTCCTACATATTCATTAGGAGCTTTTCTGTGCAACGTCCCGATGGACAGACATGATGCACCTGGCCTGCACAATAAAAACAAAAGTACACTAAATCCTCTATTTCCTGGTTTCTAAATGTTCTCTCCATGACCTCAATTGTCCAGAAAAGTGTAGAGGAAGAAACGTGAGCCTCATAAACAAGATAATTAACTGTGTGCCACAATCTGATTGCAGGTGGACCTGTAATCACACCACAGCAAGCAGCCTGTGGGCACAGTTTTTTCTTACCCAACAATTACGTTGACAATAAATCACTCCACAGCTGCACCATTACACGGGGTACTTCACCCTCCGTGACCCCCTCACTCTGAAATCGGGTTGATGAGAGAGGATAGCACCAAGAGACTGGGGTTACAGATGGAGTGTTTGAAATCTGAGATGTTACGTTTAGCGTAGGAGGAAAGAGCTCCCCATGGAGAGGTTGTTTGGGGTTTGGGATGAGAGACGTGCACATTGTTTTAGATTATTCTTCTAATCCTACTAATGAGGGCAAACTTTTATGTCCACTGTTGTGTAAACTGTCGTGCTTGTAATGCCCGTGCAGTCGAGACCGAGCCAGCTCCCTGTCTTTCATCAATTCCACACAAATAGCCGCTAATCAAGTCAAGCCGATGGTGGAGAATGGTGGCGTGTGTGTGGACACACATGCATGTATGCAATTAGTTCACATTGTGCAGAAAGTGTGCTTGACTCACAGCTGCATGTATTTATCAGCTCTTTACAGCATTGCACTACATTTAGAAGCGTGATCATGAAAGTTTTGGTCCAAGAGGAAAGTGATTGTGTCGTTAGCAGCTGAATTACTCTAAATGTTCACTTCCTGTTTGCAGAGCACAGCCTTGATGTGTGTTCAGCCACCATCAGAATCACATCCTAGTGGAGATGCAGCTACTGCATGAAGCTGATGTTCAATCAGAACTTTTGGTATTTGTTCAGGAACTGTTTCCTGTATTTATAGTGTCAGAAACAGTAACACTGCTGACCTAAAATATGTAGAGATTTTCATTTTCAGAAGCTGCTTCGGGATACTGGTGAGTCATAGACATTGAAGGGCTTTAAACAATTTTATGGAACAGCTGTCGGAGAGTAAAAGGAGTCATAAATACCTAAATCCATTTGTAAATCATTCTAAATGAGGGGGGCTGTTACTGGAATATAACATGCAATATAAAAAAAAAACACGTCAATTAACCCTTTATAGGGCACTCATTGAAGTAGTTTAAAATTTTAAATTTCAACCCCTGGGTGTTATTATGGTTTATAACAAAAGTATTTTTCTGTTTTTACAATTTTCAAAAATATTTATTTTCATGGAGAAAATCAGAGAAAACGAAGTGCTCAAATATGGACGCTGGCCCTGTTCTGGTAAAAGAAATCCCAAAATAAAAATCATTAACAAGTTAAATAAACATTATTTTTTAACAATATAGATAATTATAAGACACTTTAGAATAATTTAGCTAATTTTAGAACATTATATCACTGTAGAATAATAGTGAATATATCACAATTATTAAACAATACAGTAAACTTTTTAAAAAACAGATTACTGTGGAATATTTTTGGAAGTTATAGAACATTAAATGCCATTTCTGATCAAATATAGATTATTAGAATATTTTAGAATATTATGTATTTGAGGATCTGCCTCAGTGTCATCTTCCTCTTCTTCATCATCATCACTGATGGTGAGACTCGCTGGTACAATACCTGTCCCCCTCTGTTTTTTATAGAAATCTTAGTTTAAAACTGAAAAATATATTCAATATTATAATTATTATCATTACTGTAACCATGACCATGAAGATTATGTCTAAAAAACAACAGATTTTACCTAAAAATATACATAATTTCTTTTACTTGTTCAGGGCGTATGATCAAATATGGCAGCTTTGATTTTCATGCTCTGGTTTAACCAACTTCACTGAGTTTAACATTTACAACACATATATCCTTATTTAGCACCACTAGTCAACCTTGTGATGTGAAAGTTTCATGAACCTAGCATTGTTAGTTTTAGAGATCCGACCGTAAACACAAGAGGAGACGAGCTCCAGGAAGGCAGTTTTCTGGTTTTTCAGAAACACCAATATTTGGCGCGTTGTAGCCCCGCCCTGATTGGTCGAATGGCTCCATGGCGTTAACTGTGACTAGCTTGATCTGTGATGATTGGTTGGGTGAAATCTCGTAATTCTAAGAGTCTGTAAAAAGGCACACCAACATCATTTATGATGTGAGTGGAAGTGTCTAAATATAGACGCTTGCCCTATAAAGGGTTAATATGAAAGATGGAAATTAGTTCTTTCTGCTCAAAAGTGGTAAAATGAACCTTAAAGCAGCTGTTTCATAAAGTTGAGGTTGCCTTCCTAAAGACCTAAAAAAATACTTTTTAATGTCCAACCTATTAAACCTTGGAGTCTGAATGAGTATTTCAGAAGTTTAAATGAAGAAAGACAGGAAAGAATAGAACAATGAAAAAAGAAGACACCTTTTCTGACTCGGATAAACTTCTTGTTGAGCACGATAATTTTTCTGGAGTAAGAATAAATATTACTGAGCCACCGTGACAAAAACACTAGCTGGTTTGGTGTTTTATCCACCGCAGGAAGGAAAAACAAAAACAGTCAAACACACATGCATGCACGGACGCGCACACGCACACGCGCACACACACACACACACACACACACACACACACACACACACACACACACACACACACACACACACACACACACACACACAATGAACTCAGTCTGCTCATTTCCAGGTAGTAATTTACAAATCCTACTCAATACTATAAANATACAGTAAACGTTTATAAAAACAGATTACTGTGAAATATTTTTGGAAATTATAAAGCATTAAATGCCATTTCTGATCAAATATAGATTATTAGAATATTTTAGAATATTATGTATTTGAGGATCTGCCTCAGTGTCATCTTCCTCCTCTTCATCATCATCACTGATGGTGAGACTCGCTGGCACAATAACTGTCCCCCTCTGTTTTTTATAGAAATCTTAGTTTAAAACTGAAAAATATATTCAATATTATAATTATTATCATTACTGTAACCATGACCATGAAGATTATGTCTAAAAAACAACAGATTTTACCTAAAAATATACATAATTTCTTTTACTTGTTCAGGGCGTATGATCAAATATGGCAGCTTTGATTTTCATGCTCTGGTTTAACCAACTTCACTGAGTTTAACATTTACAACACATATATCCTTATTTAGCACCACTAGTCAACCTTGTGATGTGAAAGTTTCATGAACCTAGCATTGTTAGTTTTAGAGATCCGACCGTAAACACGAGAGGAGACGAGCTCCAGGAAGGCAGTTTTCTGGTTTTTCAGAAACACCAATATTTGGCGCGTTGTAGCCCCGCCCTGATTGGTCGAATGGCTCCATGGCGTTAACTGTGACTAGCTTGATCTGTGATGATTGGTTGGGTGAAATCTCGTAATTCTAAGAGTCTGTAAAAAGGCACACCAACATCATTTATGATGTGAGTGGAAGTGTCTAAATATAGACGCTTGCCCTATAAAGGGTTAAGTAAATTTATCAGTCAGAAATGGAGCTTAAACATTCTTAATATTTTTAGAGCTTTTTCATTGTCCTAAAAGCTCAAGCTGTTTTATTTAACAGGTCTACAGTTTTCACAGGGAAGCACCATGTTTCTTCCAAAGACACATCAGGGCCCATGTCCAACCTCAGTTAAAGTATTCAAAGGTTCTCATTCTAAACCTGTTTAAAATACACGGATCTCTTTCCATTCTGTTTGAAACTTTCTTTTGTGACTTGCTGCTCCATACACTTTTTTCTTTTTTTTTTTATTCCTCCCACAAATTGCACACAAATCAAGCATTGATTTGTCACAGTTAAGTGACGGCTGGTTGTTGATGAACCCAAACTGATGGATGGAAATCTGATACATGCTGGAGGCAGGATCAGGATGGATAGTGAGGATTTTAATGACAAAACACAAAACAGATGGCAACACGAATAGGTTAAGCACAGTAACATGACACGTAAAGAAGGATCTGACAAACAGCAACGAGGTGACAAATGACAGTAGATGACAATTAACATCTAGTGTTTAAAACCAGTGTCTCACGGGGCTGTGAGCTGTTGGTTTGCATCTGCAGCCTGTTTAGGATCCCTCTTCACTTAGTTTCCACCAGTGAAAAGCTTCTCTCTCACTGGAATGTGACTTTTGACAACTAGTTGGAGACTCATATTTGTAGAAATATTCCAAGAACCTACACGTGTTTTTAGTTGTCTCATTGTGTCATTGAGTCTGACCTCATGAGGCATGCATATCTTGCATGAATGTGCAACGAGCACACAGACTTTAGGTCAAAATTCTCCAGAAGTTCCCAGTGCTATCGCAGGGATTTCTCTGGAATGTCATTTGCACGTCTAAACTGAGACTTTTTGCAAGCTATGACTCAACAGTCAATCAAAGTTTGTAGGTTTAGGCGAGTGCATCAGATGCTGAAATGAATTATTACAAGGTTCTTGAGGTGTCAACCAATTGAACTGAAGAAAAGGCCTAATCAGTTCTGTACTTTACAAATGAAAAAATGTGAGGATGTGGTTAGAAACAGAACTTTAAAGGATCGGTAGAAAGCTGTTTATTTACTGTTCTTTGAGCTTTTGAAACTTTGTTGGGGCTCACAATGGCCCAGAAGCCCTGGTAGATGGCCAAACTAAACCCCATAAATTAAGCCTGCAATGAAAAGACTGATGCCGTTTTGAACGAGCGAGGGACGACGTGACAAGAACAAGGACCACAAGCTATGGATCTATCTGGTATTCATTCATAGCCTGAATATTCCCAGTACATCCTGGAAGGTGAGTGGTGCTCCAGCATTCCTCTTTGTTGTTTTTCTCTTGTTCAACAAGAGCATTAGCAGCTCAGGCTAGCGTTAGCAGCTCAGGCTAGCGTTTGCAGCTCAAGCTAGCCTTTGCTAGCCTGGCAAGCCATCCTATATATGTGAATATATAGTCTGGCCACAAACCATTGACGGCTCTCAGTCGTGAGGCGGGATCTACGGTTGTCTTTCAAAATGTCAGCACGCAATTGGATAGTGCTAGGACCAATCAGAGTAACGAACAACGAGATGTAATCACAGCGACGGAAAAGAGGGAGCCAGCAATGGCGTCTAACATCAATGATTTCTGTCGTTTTTGTATGAAAAACATGCGATTATCAGGTGTACTGGGACATTGCACTACTTTGTTTGATAAAAAATAAGAAGCCGCTAAGTATAGCCAACAAACTTACGCACGTTGGAGTCTAAATAATCCAAAGTTGATGACAAAGCCATTTCAAACAAACGTGGTTCCTGCACCACCGCCATATTGCTTGGGTTCGCGGCCGCAGATCTGACGTCATCGGCTACTCCCGCTCTGTGATTGGCCCACATAATAGAGCGCTGTGATTGGCCCAACCAAAACTATAGCGAGCTGTGATTGGACAGCCACAGCAGCGCAGCAGGCTGCGAGGGTTCCAATGAAGCATGACTAGACCAAACTCTGCAAAGCAAGAATTTGGTCTAGTTCACTAGGCTAAGCGTTTGCAGCTCATGCTAGCGTTTGCAGTTCAGGCTAGCGTTAGCAGCTCAGGCTAGCGTTTGCAGTAGCCTATAGCGCTCTGTGGTTAGCATTACCTCAACAAGCATATATATTTTTTACACTAAAGTGGGTATCGACATGCAGATGTACATTTGACCTCCCAAGCTGCCTTTAATCAACAAACAAGGTAAATGTGGCTTTAAAGTTAAAGTCCCAAGTATTCATCACACAATGGTGAAATTACATCTCCACATTTGACCCATCCCCGTGGTGGGGAGCGGTGAGCTGCAGCTGTGGCTGTGCTCGGGAACTATTTGGTGGTTTAACCCCCCAATCCAACCCCTTAGTGCTGAGTGTCAAGCGAGGAGGTATTGGGTCCCATTTTTTCAAGGTCTTTGGTATGACCCGACCGGGAATCGAACCCCGATCTCCCAGTCCCGGTGCGGACACTCTACCACTCGGCCACCGGAGCTNCACACACACACACACACACACACACACACACACACACACACACACACACACACACACACACACACACACACACCTTCTCTCTAATTATGCTATTCCAGGAGCTCTAATGATCACTTTCTCCCTCTCATTCTCACTGTTTAAAAACCCTCCAGTGCTTCTCTGTCTAACATGATGTTCTCCATCATCCAGCCAACAAAGATCAACGCTAACACACAGCTCCTCCTGCCAAACCACTACTGTCCTCCCCACATCCTCTCAGCTCCCTCCACCTCCCTCTGCCTCCTGTAGTCTACACAAACACAACTGCCTGGAAACAATCTCTTCTCCTCTCTGCTGTAGGTCATTTAGAAAAGTGGTTCTGAAACCTTTCAGCTATTTAAGCCCACAAAATAAAGGTTTTGTGACTGCTGAGTTGTACAAACATGTCTAATAAGTGATCCTAAAGAGAGCAAAAGAAAAGAAACTTCTCAGTTTTAAATCTTATAGTCAGACTGAAGCTGAAACTAAAAGTTATTTTAGTTCAAACCAGTCACCATTAATCATCTGTATAAGTCAGAAAACATCTGATCTGGTATTCCTCAGACTTTCCAAAAATATTTTCTTATTACGAAAAGGAAGTGCCAAAAAAAAAAAAAATCTGAGAAATGCTGAAATGATTATTGATTATCTCCTATAGACAACTTGTGAATGAGTGAGTGATCAGAGGAAGAGGTGCAGGTTGATTTTTCTCTCTAAAGCCAAGTAGCAGATAGAGAAAATAGTAAGAGTCCCAAAACCACACAGAAAAATAATACATCATTAAGGAAATAAGAAAACAGTATTGTAAACTCTAAAGTTATAATTTTTCAGTTGCTATTGGTGAATCTAATGTTTTCCTCTATGATCATCTAACTTTCTCTGGACACCAGTTTGTATTTCTGTGGTCTGGCTTCCTGTAAGGACCTGAAGAAAGACCTGATTGTGTGTTGATGCTTGACAGGGATCCTGTGGTTGTGCCCTCACACCAAGGCCTCTGTAAACCTCCAACATCTCTCAGACCAGAACTTCTAAGTGAACAAGCTCTGACAGGACCTGTAATCAGATGCTGTGTTTAAAATGCATGTGAGACCAGAAGCTAGACAGTCGGCCCCCCTGATGTGTACTCGATACGACCTTGGAGGGTCACGCAGACGTGTAACATAGAAAACCTATCTCGCTGGCTGTAACTGTGGTCCAAATGGGAAATGACAGATTTTAAAACAGTGTGCAGTGATGCCAGTGTTTATGACTCCAAATCTGTTCTCTGTGAGCTTTACGACACACCTGGCATCACCACTAGGGAGGGAAGGATGGAAAAAGTACATTGAAAGAAGGTTTTTATGAACATTTTGCATGTGTTTGAGGCGTGTAGGGACCTAAAGTGCCAGCAGCAAAGTTATCACATCCTACTCAGGGGAGAAAGGAGGACCGAACCCAGCTGCATTTTCTCACATACCTACAGCTTACCTCAGATTCACGACACATTTAATTAGAGGAGGTGGAAACTTTCTTGACAGACTTACAGCTTTTTAGATTTTCTTAGATGTTTTTGTCACAAAACTCGTACAGTGATCTGTGTCTGGCTGAATAAAAATATTTGATTCACTGGTGTCATAATTTATTTATTAGCTTGATTGAGTTTGTTAAAGTGGTAAATCAAACCATAGATGTATTAAAAAGTTCATTAGAAAGAAATTGCACATTTTGAGTTAATGCACTTTAACATTTATTTTAAAAAAGACTCCAGATTTAGTCAATAGTTTTTAAACTCATGACTGAAAAAGTTTAAACAGACATTCGAGCAAAGAAAACCCAGCAGTTTTTACTGTGTACATGAATCAAATGAAATGGACATGAAGGACTTTATTTCTTATAAGAATGTACCTAGCATAACAAAACTCCAGAAACATTTAGTTTCAAATTCATTCAGAGCTACACTAATACAAAGGAAGAAATATTAGATTTTATTAATTCAAACCAGGATCTGCATGGTGGTGCAGTCAGTAGCACTGGTTTGTTGCAGTGAAAAGGTTGCGGGTTCAAATCCCGGCTGCAGCCTTTCTGGAGTTTACATGTTGTCTCAATGCATGCATGGGTTTTCTTCTTATACTCTGGCTTATCCACTCACCTACCTCTAGGTGTGAGTGAGTGAATGGTTGTTTCACTCTGTGTAGCACTTTGATGGACTAGCAACCTGTCCCCATGCAGTTTTTCTAGTGACTGCAGGACACATACACCAGCTGCCCTACTGAGCAGATAAGATGAGTGAGAGTGAATAATTTAACTTTCAAAGTAAGGTGCAGGTTTGGGTTAGCCTAGTGAACTAGACCAATTCTTGCTTTGCAGAGTTTTATATACACATATATAGGATGGCTTGCCAGGCTAGGTTTGGGTTGCATTCTGTTCTGAAGTGAAGTTGACTTTTAATTTGATCTTGATTCAACCCCGTATTTACACACAGGTGAGAATACTGCATTTTGACTTCCTTGTGCATGTGCTGACCTGTGAGTTACAGCAGCTGGAAGGAGATGTGGAAATGCCCAAATGGTCCACAGTGAGAGACACATAGAAGAAGGATGTGGGAGAAGCTGTGACTAAGACAGCTTGACTGTGTGTGCGTGAGAGTTGCCCCTATGAGTTATAACCACTCGGGTTTGTGTATGAGTGTGTCTACAGTTCCCTGACAGCAACACCCTGTCATTACCAGCCTTCACTGCTGATTACTGGCACTACGTGGCCTGTGGAAGTGCACCTGGGAAGCTCACACCTGTCCAGGCCTTCCTCAGGTCTGACTTTGCTTCAGGGGATTGTTTTTGTTCCTGTCGAAGCTGCATCCAGCAGACTACTCATTTCAATGTTTTATAATGTTTTTAAACTTGTAGATCAGCGTGTTGGAATGTCTTACTCCACTGTGATGACTCTTATGTAACACCTCAGAGAGTAAATGCTCTTGGTGCGGAGCAGAGGACACACCTGTTTGAGCATGTAGCAGCATGGCGAGTTTACCTGAGTGTGCAGGTGTCTGTGTGTAATAGATGATGACCATCATCACAGTGTACAGAGAGTGACAGCGGTGCTGTTTGGTGAATGCATGTTGTAATGTTGACACGTAGTTACACAACAAACCTTTGCATGACACATCACGTCAACGGCTTCTGAACTCTTCAACGTCCGAGCCACTAAACTACAGTGACCCAAACTATCACTGATTAATGCAAACTAAAGGAAGGAAAACAAGAAGAGGGGAAAAGACACCAACATGCTCCACAATCATACTGCTGATTCTTATTTTTTCTAATAAATAATTTTGCACATAATCTCAAGATGATCTGAGTTGTGTTTTATGCCTGGTAGTTGTGTATTAATGAACTGCAATGAAACTGAACCGAGACCTCCGGGGTCTATGTTTGATCCCTAGAGTGATTTTTTCATTCATATCTGCAGAAACAAACGTCACTAAAGGTGAAAACAAACCTGAGTTAATTTTGACCTCCTGATACTCAGCATCCACATATGTGGACGTTTGCTTCTTGTACTGTAATATGTCACTCTTTTCCTCTTAAACCTGCTATTATCATTCACAGAAACTGAATAGTTTTTATTTCTAATGATTTAAATTCAGAAAATTGTTAATTGTTCCAACGAACGTTTATGAGGCTGTACTAATCTCAAACACACACCTAAGTGCAAAGGTTAAACAATTTAAACACCACACATGTGAAAACTCCCTTGAATAAATTAAAGACCTGAGATTCCTTCAAGGATTACATTTCACCTGCTGCTTTTTATGCTGCTGTTTCAAGTTAAATCGGCTTATGTTGAGAAATGATGGAGGTAAGGCTGTTTGGACAAACCTTGTCTGTAGTCACACATAAAATCACATGATTTCATTAATCAGTTGTAGTATGTGGCAGAATCAGTTTGTCAGCTATCGCTGCATCGAAATTCTGCTCCATATCTGTAAAATGATCCGTTTCAGCTATCTTTGTGTTTGGAACACTTGGCCGTTTTGCTTGCTTTTAGCACCCCCTAGTGTCCATTATTAATTATATGTGCTCAAAGCAAAAGTGAAACTTATCTCCTCGCTGTGCGTTCGTCTTTTTAACACCTTAATCTAACTGCTGAAATGTCTCCTCAGCCTTCATTAGTGTCTACAGGAGCAGTTCATCACTAAATCAAACAAATCAGCTGTGTTCATGATCTAAAACATGCTGGAAGCAGACTGCAGCGCCAGGTATGTAAGCTCCCTCAACATGGAGCAGCCTGTCACTCTGAAGTTGCAAGTGTGGTATTCTGGCCACAGAGCGCGTGGGGACTGAGTGACATTTCATTAACCCTGTAAAGGATCATTTTAGCACATACTGGCTCAAGAAGATGATTTAAAAATGGGAAAAAGTTACATAGTATGGCTTTAAGGAGATTAGCTGTGGTGGCCATCTTGAGTGTGGCAATAAACATACTTTCTGAACTTCAATGAGATCCATCTAATGGTTTATGAGATATTTTATTTAAAAAAAAAAATACTGAGTCCATTGGTCAATTGAAATGTTTTAATGAGGTCTTGCATGATTAGTTAGCACACAGATTGAATGATTCTAACACCAAAACGTAGCTTATTGTCCACTTTTTGCATTTCAGGAGATAAATAAAGCTCCACATTTTGAATGTCGAATTATTTTTATTTGCGTATTGATCCAGTTTTCATTTTCTGTGTTTTCCAGGAACTCAGATGCACTATACTCATATTAATCAATCATCCTATTAAAAAATAAACAAAAGTGTTCCACTGAACATTTGATCAAATATGAACAAATAAGGTGCAATGACACAGAATGACAACATGCCCTCTATTATTCAGCGTCTGCCCTGAATCATCAGAAAGCAGCACGCTCCCGTTTTCAGCTGTCATCTAAAAGAAGAACATGTCGGTTGTTTTTGACACACTGTTGAGGAGGTTAAAGGTCAAACCCAGAAGAGGAAACCCCTTAAGTCTGCACCACAGTGTGACAAAACAGGAGATGATGCCTGAGGCTTTTTTTTGTTGTTGTTAAAAGATTCCCATTCACACATTTGTGTGAGTTCTGGTCCTGTTTTCATAATCGGTCAGACCTTAAAAAAAAAATAGACGTCTCCCTTTGAATTTATTATTGCCTAATTCTTTTTACGCTGTCTCCGAACTTCCTTCCAGACTCGTGAGCTGAATATTTTGACTGAACATAAGCTAATGTACACGTGGGAGTTGAAATGGGGATTGTAAATTGGCTCTAATATTGAGAATGAAACTCCTGCCTCGTCTCTGTTCACCTCTCTTCTGGCTTAATGTAAACGTTTTGTTGACAGCTCATTCCTGGACGCGACCCGAGGTGATTTATGTCCACTTCTTCAAAGACAAAAGGCTGCTTAGAGAGGAGGTGAAGGGCTGCTTCGTGTATAATCTCACTGAGGTATGTGATGTCGGAGACCCCTACAGCCCCCTCCCCTTGGTTAGTCCAAAAATGCCTGCTCCATATATCATCTTTGTGCTGCTGCATAAGTAGGTCAGCAAAGAAAAAGTTTTGACTTTGGCTCTCAGAACTTAAAAGAGGGCAACGTTTCAGCAGCAGCAGCAGCAACGTGCCAGTGAGTCTCTGCCGTGGCACCAATGTTTTTCAGGACAGAATTTGCATGAAGAAAGTAGGAAACAAACTTTGTTTGGAGAACTTGTGGTTCAAAAGTTTGATTTGTTATTACTTGTCGTTGCAAAAACCATCACAAAATAAGCCACAAGGAGAAAGAAATCCTGTTCATTGTGAAGCTGCAGCTAATCAGAGTTCAATTCACCCCTCATTGGATTTTTCTATTTCAGAAACTAAACATTTTCCATTCTTGCCGCCACTTCTTTAGCATGCACGCTGAAGTGAAAACAGAGCTTTACACGAGTATAAAGAAACCAGTGTATGCAGCAAAAAAAAAAAAAGTCAGCCATAAAGCGATCCAACAGAGTGAAATGAAAGTGGATCCGGTTTCATTTGCAGTTTCCAGGGGACTACCTTCTGTATTTACCTCCATTATGACTTAAATTGTAAGGTATGTGTGGAGCTGCACAGCAGCTTACAAGCTCCCTGAAGGGCCATGTTTTCCACCTACCTTTATCTGATACATGCAGAGTTGGGTTTTCATAGCTTTTAGGGTAAAATCCCAAACATAAAAGTTTGGAAAATTAAATTTAGGTCACAAATACACACTTTTCTTGAAGAAAACTGCTGTGACATACTTACGACTGCAGCATGCTTTTTTATTATTCAAGTGTGGTGAGCTTGACCTGGTTGGATGGCTGATGATCTCTTGTGATTCATTTTGAACATCATGACATCATCGCCATGGCAGAAAAACAACAACTCTGTTTTCTCATCCAGTAATAAGGAGTTATGAGTAACACTGCTTGTATTCAGGAGGTCAATCTACAGCACAATTTTAAATCTGGGGACAATTTGGTCTGCTTTATTTTTTGCAGTTGCTGTTCACACATGCTTTTCACAGCAGGAGATTCTGTGTGGACCATGAGCTGGAAACACAAGAGAAGGTGCAGCTACAGAGCACAGAAGACACAGGACCAAAAGAATAATGAAAAATAATTGGACTTGCAGCACATTGAACTTTTTAGATCAGCCTCTCTCATGACTCCTTTGGTACTGAAACCAATAATGTGTGAGCGTTGATGAGCCTGCTCTGTGAGTAAACAGGAAGTAGTATCAGCTCCTAGAGCGCACGGGCTCTGAAGGAATAACTTCTGTGTCTGCATGTCGTCTCACCTGTCAATCTTCTGGCAGGAACTGTTGCAGACATCTACATTCTGACATGACATCTTTCCTGAAAGCATCTGGAAGATTTCAAATCAGATTTTTAAACTAAGATCATCTTAAGTTCAGGGGTGGAACTAAGGGGGGGCTAGGGGGGATCTCCTTTTATCCGTTATGACTCTCAATTACCAACCCCCCAAACTGAGTTACAGCTATTGTGTTTTCTAACATCGGTTAGCTAAGGCAGTCATCTTGAATTGGGTTGCCTCCAAGCCATAATTAGTTGTAAATGTGTTTTTTTAATTAACTTTATTGAAGCCAATCAGGTTTATTCTGTGTGTAATTATTTCTGAGACTTTTGTTGAAATCTGTTCAGGGGTTCAAGCGATATTTCAACAAACAATCAAGCACGTAGAAAAAAGCAAACGTCATAGAAAACCAACAATCACCACTGGGAACATCGTTAATTTGAAACTGAATTAAAGGATAAAAAAGTAAATATTCCTCTTTCATTCAGTGTGCCAGCTCTCTCTGCAAGCTCATAATATTAACTTAGAGTTATTTTTGCCTTAAAGCAACGATTTAAAAAAATACAATCATTTAAAGTTTTACAAGAGTTTTGAAGCCAAAAACCTCTAAATAACACAGATGTCTCGGAGTTCATGCACAACACTCTTGTAATTCAGAACAGCAAAGCTCTATTTGGCCTTTTCCACTCCATTCCACGCAGCTTAGTTCAAAGCTCTTCTGTCTCAGAGGTATGAGCTCTCACGTGTCGGTGTCCACGGGGTCAGATGCCTCGGAAGAGAGGAATTAAAACAAAAAGTTAGGTGATGAAAAGCGGAAAAACATTAGAAGGTGAAGCTGAGACACCTTGACATCAGACATGCACACACACCTCCACCCATGCATTCCTAGCAAATGAAGGCCAAGCAGGAGTGTTTGACACACACAGGGAAAGCTGCCTCTCTGTTGTTCTTTGGCGGCTTTTTGAAGACGCGTGAGCATGAGATGGGCCTGCTTTTAGTAGAACAAGAAATATATCACATTACCATGCCACCCCTGTTCGCTTCTGGCTCTGGTGAGTCAGCCTCGACTTAATCACATTTAGTGGAACTGATTTGATAAAGATAGAAAGTGAAAAACACTAGAATTAGGAGGAAGCTGCAACTGAACATGATGAAACTTTATTTCTGTGTTCACACGAGATGCATTTAGACCAAATAGGCTGTATTATGAGGGCCGTCTTTTACTGATGCAACATACAATGTAAAGTTTATTGTTGCAAACTGAAAATATGAGCTAATATACTGTTTTTTGGTTTTAAGTAAAAACAAACCATTAGTTAAACTTACAAATCTATTTTAGTCTAATTAAAAGACCCCACTGAGATCTTCTGGTGCATATGGTAATGGTAAATTTCCTTCTAAGTCCTAGAAGCCCCCATGGAGCTTTTACAACACAACAGTCATTCATCCACCCATGCACCCATTCACACACTGGTGGTGATGAGCCACAATGCAGTCACAGCTGCCCTCAGGTGCACTGGCAGAAACACACACACACACACACGCGCGCGCACGCACACACACACACACACACACACACACACACTGGGCACTGCCGATTCCCTCCAACAACCAGCATCAGGCAAAAAGGGTGAAGTGTCTTTTCCAAGGACACAACGACAGCGACAGATTGAGTAGAGCATGAATCTAAAATCCTCCAGTTATGGGGTGAGCACCTCTGTCACCGTCAGAACACAGAACCCCAATGTTTATGATAAACAGGCAATGGTTATATAAGCATGCACATACCTTCTGTAGTGCATGGGGTGAGGGTTAAGGACTGATCATACTGTCCTCATACTACATTATGCGCCTTCGTGTGCTCTTCTAGACTATAGCTTCATCCAGATGCAGTTTGATGGCCTTGTCAGGATAGGGCCTATGATGCAAACATGCAAATTCACTGTGGGATCACCATGGTAACTGATTTTCTAAATTTCCTGCAGCCTCTTTCTAATACCATGTAAGTTGTTCTATGAATCTCTTGTTTCCAATTAGTTGATTTAGATAAGAAAACTGTAAAAAATAAAGATTTACTGTTTGAATCACACAGGTTTATTCTGAATGTGATAAAATAAATGAATGAACTAAAACAACCTCACTTTCCAAGAAACAAATGCTGCGTATTGAATCGGTTTGGTCATGGTCTGATGGAGCTTTCTGTAATATTTACATAATTTTCCAGCTGCTCCACAGATTCTAGTTGTTAGATCAAAATAAATTCTCAACTGTACAAAAATGTCATATAAATTTGCATCAAATCAAGTAAAACTAGATAAATTGCATTTCTTGCAGAAATGCGTTTGAATGCTTTATTGCTGAAAATTATAGCTGAAGCTGCTTAAGAAATGAAATGAAGCTTAAATTGAGCTTAATTGACCATCATCCACGACAGCAGCCGCAACAGACCATGTCTGGCGACCGGGGCCAGCAGCCTCGACAGACCGCGTCCTGTGTCCGGGTCGTGTTCGGCTACTGTGACCAACATCCACGACAGCAACCGCAACAGATCGCGCCCGGCGAACGGGTCGTGTCCAGCTACTTGGCTATCATCCACGACAGCAACCGCGACGGATCATGTTAGGCAAATGGGTCGTGTCCAGCTACTGTGGCTATCATCCACGACAGCAACCGCAACGGATCGTGCCCGGCGAACGCGTCGTGTCCAGCTACTGTGGCTATCATCCACGGCAGCAACCGCAACGTACCGTGTCTGGTGACCGGGGCCAAACACCCACGACAGACCGTGTCCTGCGACCGGGTCGTGTCCGGCACTGTGGCCATCATCCACGACAGCAGCCGCAACAGACCATGTCTGGCGACCGGGGCCAGCAGCCTCGACAGACCGCGTCCTGTGTCAGGGTAGTGTTCGGCTACTGTGACCATCATCCACGACAGCAACCGCAACGGATCGCGCCCGGCAAACGGGTCGTGTCCAGCTACTTGGCTATCATTCACGACAGCAACCGCGACGGATCATGTTAGGCGAACGGGTCGTGTCCAGCTACTGTGGCTATCATCCACGACAGCAACCACGGCGTACCGTGTCTGGTGACCGGGGCCAAACTGCCGCAACGGACCATGTCCGGCGACTGGGGCCAGCAGCCTCGACAGACCGCGTCCTGCGTCCGGGTCGTGTCCGGATTCTAATGCCATCATCCACGAGAGCAACCGCAACGGATCATGCCCGGCGAACGGGTCGTGTCCAGCTACTGTGGCTATCATCCACAACAGCAAAAGCGACGGATCGTGTTAGGCGACCGGGTCGTGTCCAGCTACTGTGGCTATCATCCACGACAGCAACCGCGACGTACCGTGTCTGGTGACCGGGGCCAAACAGCCGCAACGGACCGTGTCCGGCAACTGGGGCCAGCAGCCTCGACAGACCGCGTGCTGGTCGTGTCCGGACTCAAATGCCATCCACGACAGCAACCGCAACGGAACGTGTTAGGCGAACGGGTCGTGTCCAGCTACTGTGGCTATCATCCACGACAGCAACCGCGACGTACCGTGTCTGGTGACCGGGGCCAAACAGCCGCAACGGACCGTGTCCGGCAACCGGGGCCAGCAGCCTCGACAGACCGCGTGCTGGTCGTGTCCGGACTCAAATGCCATCCACGACAGCAACCGCAACGGAACGTGTTAGGCGAACGGGTCGTGTCCAGCTACTGTGGCTATCAT